>WOUA01000007.1:281727-741612 GCA_021397985.1 Sporothrix dimorphospora | reverse complement strand
GTCGGGGCGGGCCGCGGCGGCCGCCCCGCGCCGCCCCCCCCCGCGCCCCGCGCCGCCCCCCCCGCCCCCCCCCCCCCCCCCCCCCCCCCCCCCCCCCCCCCCCCCCCCCCCCCCCCCCCCTTAAGGAGACGGAGCACAAAAACGGCAGAAGGAAGTGAGAACTGACCTGGCTGCTTGGTAAGGAGAAAGATGGAGCAGTGGGACGAGAGACGAAAGACCAACGTCGTCGACAGAAAACGACAGCTGCGTCGACGGGGGGAGGCGAGTCGGACAGACCAGGAGACTGCGAGTTGGAGTAGGAGAGGCGAGAGTCCGATGCACTGGAGAATGGAAGCGAGGAGAAGATCAAAGGTGACTTGTGATGCTGGCCGTGATGATCAGGGCCGTCGATACTGGTGCTCGACTGTCCGTGTTTGCAGGTCGCGTTCGTGTTTAACTTGACTGAGTTGCCGGAGCACGACTATACGTTCGCGGTGCGTCGTGTCCGCGGTGCTCGTCGTGCTTGCCGTCCGTGCTGCTCTCGCGTTGTCGTGTCGTCGAGTCGTGTCGTCGTGGGGTTGCGTGGTGAGTGAGGTGAGATGCCGCCTGGTGATCAATAGCAGACCCTGATTTACGGGTTTCTTGATCGTACGTTCTCGGACCACGCCGTAGGTCCGCACAGCCGGGTTGAACGCGGGAAGTGAGATCGGGATCGGTTGCTGCAAGAAGTGCCGTGAAAAAAAGCCTGTGCCCAAACGAGGAGTGACGGGAAGAGCGCACAAAGCGCAAGAAGCTCGGTGAAGATGTCGTCGTTGGCAGCGGCGAGAATGCTACGAGCAGATGTCGGTTCCAGAAAGAAAGAGGAACAAAAACGAGAGGAGACAAGCTTAAACGGGGCACGGACAAAGCGAACAAGCAGCGACTGGGCCAGTTGAGCCAGTTGAAACCCTGGGTCAAGCAGAGGGCGTGTGGTTGACGAACTGTGCTGTTTGGTCTGTCCCGATGATAAGATAAAAGAGAGGGAGAGTGAGAGCGACAGGGTCCCTGGGTCAGAACTCAGAGGTGTGGAGGAAGATGAGCTGTCACTTGCGAGGTGGGCAGCGAGCAGGCAGAGCGGTGGCTGCCCTTGAGGAGAACGAGATCGTAGGCCAAGCCTTGCCAAAGAAGAGCGAGACAATGTCGAACACTAGGCGATGCACCAGGAGATGGAGGTGTGCACGAACGGAAGAGCTGTCAGGCGAGCACTGAGCAGCTGAAAAAGGCGGCCAAGGAGCTAGCAACGAGGAGGAGGGCAGAGAACGGAAGCCCCTGTCTCTATCGTTTTCTTGTCTGTGTCACTTTTGTGATGCCCATCTTGCAAGTAGGCTGTTCTGGCGACGAGGGAGGGGGACTCTCGTCTTTCCCGTTGCTTCGGTGGTGGTGGTTGCGGTCCCCGGGCCAGGACACAGGGAGAGAAGAGTTCTGTTGCAAAAGGCAATCAATTGAACGAGGAGGTGCTAATGCACTCGCTGCTCCATAGGTTCTCCTGTCCTGGAGATACTCCGTACGCCATACTGAAAAAGAAGCCTGTCGGACCAGGGGGTTGTTGGCCCCCCCTCCTGGCCCCCTGTTGGATGGGATGTCCACCCACACCCCTCCTCTCCACCCCTCCACCCTCCAGCGCTTCCGTCTTGCGAGCTCCACCGCTGCAGCAAACGATGCATGCCCGCGTGAGAGGCAGAGAAAATAAGAGAAGGAAGCAGGCAGAGGCAGAGGCAGAGGTATTACGGAGTAGGGCCGAGAGACTCAGAGGAGTGTTGAGGCAGCGTGTTCTGTCTCGTCGATTTGGATTTCGTCTCAGTCCGCACAAGAACGGCTTGCAACGGTGCCGCGAGGAGCGCCCGCTCATCTGGCTTCTAGCTCGGTTCGAAGAGACGACAGGTCTGGCCAGGCCAGTCCAGTCCGATCCGAGGCAGTGCGTCTTCGGGCTCCGTATCTTACCAGAGGGCGAGGCCACCGGCGCGTTGCTCCTTGCGTCCGCTGGCCGGCGGTGATCGTCCGTCTTGTGTGCTGCGTTGTGCGAGTTGTGCTGGCTAGCGAAAGCTTCATGCGGCCTTTTCCCACTTGCCCAACTTGGCGCTGCCGTCTTTTTGGGAGAGAGATTGCAGTCCGTAAAAAGAGGGGGGCGATGAGGATTTCTGCAATCACAAAAACACAAAGGATGCTCACTCACGACGCCATGCGAACAGCAAGATACGGAGGGATACTGCATTCTGCCTGGCTCGAACGTGCCTTCCGAGGCTGGGCTGGGTATTGCAGAAGGCGCGATGCTGAGTTGTTTGTTATCCCCATCGCACTTTCCCACTGTCTGTTCGCTCTTCTCCATGCAGTCGTGCCTTCCCTCTATTGCTCGTGTCCCTCTGGCTCCTTCCTTTCCTTCCTTCCCCTGCAGCAAATGCGGAGTGCCTTCTGTTCAAAACGCTTTTCAGCTGCCTCCCAGGATGTTTGCTTGGCCATCGTTTCTGTTGCTAGCGGAAGCCAAGTCCAGCCATCGCCCAGCCATCCCTGAACTGGATGCCCGCACGTTCTGCACTAGGGCACAACTCTGACCTGTCAGTTGAGACGGACAGCGGGCGCGACGGGCGATGCGGGCGGGAGCGAATGGGGCGTTGGTCAGGTCCCAATACATTTACAGGTACTTGTACAAAGTATTACTTGTACTCAGTACGACGTATTACCGTCGCAATAGCTCCATGGGAAGGCACGGAACAAAGTGGGCAAGAGCGGGCACAAAGAGTGGGTTTTGCCCGTCGAGCCCGTCCAGCAAGTGCGCTAGCGTGGTGCAGCCAACGAGGGAAAGAGTGACGGAGAGCGAAACCGCTTGGAGGGGAAGGAACTAACGTGGCCGAAATGTGCACATGGAAAAGGCAAACACAAAACGAAACGAAGTAACGACACAACGCATGTCAACAGCCAAACTGGGCGCCGCGGAGCACGGCCGGCAGGAAAGAGCGGGCGCGTGCGGGGGGACGAAGAAGCAGAAAGGACGAAAACAAAAAGAGAATGGAAGCGTTACCGAGAACAGCAATGGCGTCTGCATCAACGCCGTATTCTCTAGCGCCCGCAGGGCTCGTCAATCCTTCCTCTCATGCGACATAGAGCCTACCTTGCCAGCAGACATGTTTGCTCCGAAGACGGGGAGCTTCCGGGCAACTACGACGAATGTGCTGCCGTCTGCACGCCACCAGGCCACTTTTTTCATTTTTTGTTTGTTTGTGCCTGTGGCCTCCATTGGCCTTTCCCTATTTCAACCACAATGCCCAAGGGCTCTTCTGCACTTTCCTCTACTTCGTGCACTGTCCAATGCGCCTACCTCGCTGGGGCATGGAAGGTTGGCTAGCGTCCACACTCTTGCCTTCTCTGGTTCGGCTTGGTTGCTCTTTCCCGGGTTGCAGCGCGCTCCAACAACCCCTACTTGTATCTTACACAATCTAGACCCCTGCACCACCCTTCATCCTGAACCTCACCCCTCCCTCATCCAAGACAAACAGCTGCTCCAAACGCCGAATCCTCTGCAGCGATTCGTCTTTCCGCGCTCGTCGTGCTCCTATCAGATGTCTTACTTTGAGGATGCTATTTTCTGCATTTTTGTACTTTTCTGTCTCTCGCGGATGGGCTTCCGCCGCAAGCGAACGGGGGCTGTCATGGGTCCAGTGCCGTTAGCAGCAGGCCCCAGCACAAGCGAATGCCAACACAGACGACAGGCCTACACAGATGAACAAGAGGGAACAGCAACCAGCCCTGGCCAAGCAGCTGGCGACGTCGATTCGCAAATGCTCCGAACGACACCGCCATCGCCCCTCCCACACTTTTTTTCTGAAGTGCTCCCTTCTGACCCCTCCCCATAATATAGGGTTGCGAGGCCGCGGTGGGAAGGTCAACAAGGAACGATCGACGGTAGTAAAAAGTTGCGAGGGAAACAGTGAGATGTGACGAGTGACAGGAACAGCGACGTGCCTGAGCGTGCCCAGAGGACAGCCCAACAAAGTCCGGCGATGTCGTCCAGACAATCGGTACGAGAGCACACCACACATGCGACGAGCGGACGGAATGCATCACGCACCGCTCGCCTTGTGGGACGCACCGCGAAGTGAGGAAGGGGAAGAGCATGGACCACACCACTAACAAGCTGTGCACACAGAGAACAGACCAAAAAAAACCAGCCAAAACGGCCAAATCTTGGTGACCCCAGCTTCCCTTCCGCTTGGTCCCTAGCCTAGTAGTTCGCTACCTGGTTAGGGACCCCCGGTCCAGTCCTGCTGTGTCTGCTCGCCGGTTGAAAATCTCACGCGGGCGCTTTCAGGCTAGCGTCCCTCGGGCCTTCGCCATCTCTGGCGTAGCGGCGGCTTCTCAGCCCCTTTCATTGGAGATGGGGAAAGAAGAAACGCTCTGTTGGGTCAGCTTCTTTCACGGCACATTCAAACACATGAGAAAGCGGAGGGCAGACGTCCAACGCAATCACTCCGTGCCACACCTGGCCATAGCTGATCGACAAGACGTCGTATGTGAGATACGGAAAATACGTCCGGCGCAGATACTACGACAGAACGTCGTAAACGACCACCAAGTTTGCAAAGAGAGGAGAATGACTGTTTCTATTTGCACAAGTATTGAGTGGCTGCTCAAACACTCACCCGCGATTGCCAATATCGCTTAACCGAGATCTAGATCACCTGTTCCATCAGTGTCGTCGAGAACAGCAAATAAAATCGGAAAGGCCATCCATTCTCATTAGCGGTGCCATCAACAGGCGCAAGCAAGGGAGCACACGTCTGCACAAGTATTACTTTAATGGAACGAACATGCAACTTACGATTGCCCATGCTACCCAAGTCGGCACTGCGCAACAATACGGTGTTGCCAGTTCGCACAAGGCAATCTCGTTGGGAAACGAGGACGGGCGATTGGAGAGCAAACTGCAAAGCCACGATATGAGATGAGCATCCCATACTTCGCCTTTTTTGGACAGGGTACGATATCTTTCCAGGTGCCTCATGCATGCGATATGGTATGGCATTCCAAAAGGGAAACCCGGGTTTGAAGGACTGTGCGTACAGTGCTCACTCTCCAGTGCAGCCGAGGACGCAAGGGGCTGGGAAACTGCTCCACTTGTCTGTCCATCCCTTCCCAGACCGCTGGTGTCCCGCGTCCCAGCCCAGCACATGGAGGCGGTCGAAACGGGGGACCAGGGCCAGAGGCAGCGAGGGACCAGGTAATACGTCGTTGTCGAACGCTGCTTCTTTTCTTCGCTTCTGATGCGTCCGGTCTATTCCCTTTTTCGCTGGCAGGCCTGGGTGGGACTCCATTTCCTCAGCTCTGACACTTTCCTCCCACTGACAAAAAACAGCAGCGGGCAACATGTCTAGAACCACACTTTCTACGACGTCGGTACGTCGTATGTGCGGAATGAAGCAACATGACCCCCCCTTTGCCCCTTGCCGTCCTTGCTCCCCTCGCCCTCCACCCCCAATGGCAAACCACGTCTTGAAACGGAACGGTTCGGTGCGGGAAAAGTGGACAGGACAGGCCCAAGAGTGCGACGGTAAGGGACGGCATGAGGTATTGCAGCGACAAGATGCGTACGACGTATCTGTATTGACAGAGATATGACTGCCGATGGGATATGGATACGGAAAGGTTTGTACGGAGTACTGCCCGTGTTATCGTGCGTGCCCTGTCGCTCTTGCACACGCAGCACGGGAGGATTGGCAATCAGCAGATCGCCAAGGAGACGAGGCCAGGCCAACCGGGCAGATTAACTGTCAGCAAACAACAGACAAGGCCAACAGGCAACGAACACAAAAACATGGACATGGGCGAGAACACCAAAAGGGAACAAAAAAGAAAGTGTGATGAGACAAAATCGCAAGCGGCTCCTGTTGAGAAGCGAGAAGCACGATCCGGCACATGGTATTCTGCCATCCGTGATCGCCTCCAAAACGAGCAGAAAAAGAAAAGAAAGCCCCCCCCTCCCAATCGACAACGGCTTCAGCATGCTCCAGGCGTCTTGCACGTCTCCAGAAGACAGCTGGCCCCCGTGTAACCCCGGGCGAGACATGCAGGACGTTGGCAGTATGGCCATCTCCTCTCCTCTTCTTCATATTCTGCAGGAGTGCGGCTTGCCTGTTACTCCGTGGCAAGGAAAAAGAAAAGGAAAAGAAAAGGAGTTGCAGGAAGAAACAAGCACAGCAAGGGTGCAGACGGCCAATCCACGGACAGAAAGGCACAAAAGACAAGGAAAGGGATGCCCTGTGTGGCCTTGTGTAGTCCTGCGTGGCCCTGTGGACCCTCAAGTCGGCGTGTTCTGCCAGTTTTCCGGTTCCGGTTCTGTTATTCTTTTTCTTTTTTCAGTTTCTTTTTTTCCGTTGCTTTGTTCGTGCCTTCCTTTTTCCTTCCTACTTCCTGCGTCTCGCGCGGTTGGGTTTCCACACCACGAGCAAAGTGCTCTATTTGATTTGATTTTGTTCGCACCAGAAAGGGCCAGGACAGGACACCCTTGTTGCCAGGGATCAGCAAGGCATTTCGCGTGGGGGTCATGCATACAGCCTTTTCCCCTTCTTTCTTTTCCCGTCTTTCGTCTCGTCAGCCCGTGTGGAAGGTCGGAGTTGACACAGAGTGTCATTGCCTCTGGCTTTCGCTTCTTCTCATTCGCTCTATGGGATTCATTCCATGTCCTCCCACCCCTGTCGGCCAAACTGGCGCTGTGCGATTAGCTTTGTTCGCTTGCCCGTTTCCTTGCCTTAATTTACCCTCTGTTTCTTTTTCGTTTTGCTGTTATTCTTTTTTAGCGGCCAATTGCAACACGGTCGCTTCTATCTTGACACTGCCATGAACCGTGGTTTCATTCAATTCAACGAACACCAATCGATAATCAACAGACAGCAGACAGCAATCAGCAAACAGCAAATAGCAATTGACCAACCATTCAGCAACGTGAGCAGCACCAGTCCCTCTATGATGTCGAATTTCTTCACCATCGTTACCAAGTTCGATACGTCGTAGCGGGGGCCCTGTCGTCGTTCGCTCTCGGTCCCTCATTTTCAAGAACACTGCTCACCGTGTTTTGCAGCACCGAGATGGGCCAAATGCCGCCATAGCGCAACCTACGAGACACAGCAAACTGCCGTCGGTGTGGACTCAACATCACAAGGCTACTGAGTTTTCCTGTTTCTCTTCACCAGCAAAATTGTCTGTCCTTCTCCAGGCCATGCCCCACGCCATGCCCCACGGACCGCGGTGTATTGCACGCATGTGTTTGCACGTCCACTGAGCGTCGCAATATTACGGTGCATTGAGACCGTTGGAAAACCAGAAAAGGTCCAACGGCGGCCCGTCGTGTCTCATTCCGCCCCCTCTGATTTGGTGCTCTCCGCTCTCTCGCTTGCATCCCTGCTGTTGACAGGTATGACCTGCAAGGTTTGTGCGGTGTGAGGTCAGCATCGTGTCAGTCAGTCAGCTCTTTTTTTTTTTTTAACTACCGTGCGTGCAGTCGTGATTTTTGAGCCACCCAGACAATCGCCATGTCTGGTTGTGTTTTTCTTCAGACAGCTCCCGAATTGGGTCATCTTGTTCCTATTCTCGTTTATGTTTCTCCCCCACGAAACCGTTTTCTCGTCCTTTCGTGCATACACCTTGGTCAGTTCCCGAGACATGCCCGATGATCGACACTTGAACATATGCGCGACATGAAAAATGAGCTGCTGCAGCTCGACATTTTCCTGCAATCTGTGGCCGTTCGACCGCTGGATGGCAAATGCAGTATGGTTCTCGGCACTCGACGCTTGACATCCAAAACGAGAACGTCATTTTTCGTCTTCCGTCTTTCTATCTTACATTTTTATACTCAACGCCCAGCACACTTACGCCACACGTCCAAGCCGCTACTTGCCACGGCATAAAATGGAATCAAACGTTTATTTCATCCAGTTCAGCTCACAGCCAATCTTTGCAATAGCAAGAGACGCTTTGCAGGACGTGCCTCTCAACAAAATAAGGCCGTCAGCTTTGAGATTGCCTCTTTCAGCACCAGGGTTTCCTTTGGTTACCTCCCTTCTCTTGTTGATGTTCTTCCACACTTGATCCACTCCTTCTTTTTCACTTTCACGATGGGCCATTTGCGCATGGCCATGTTTTGCGACTCACCGTCTCCTTCTCCTTCTTTCTTTACCCCTTCTTCCTCTCCATGCGTCCCCATCGATATGTCTCCATTCAACGGCGAATACACCGTCCAAATCTGTACAACGTGCGACTTAAAGAGTACGTCCTTTTTGACATCCAGCGCGCCATACGCGACGTACGAAGTACGTACTACGTACATACGATTTATTTACGATACCTCACGTCGCCTCTTTTCATCTCTTTTTCTCGACTCCATTTCCTATTCCATCCGAACCAGACTTTGGTATTGTATGGTTCCAACGGCTTTTGTTGGGGCCTATTGGTTCCCCTCCACCCTTCCTCCCTTCCTCCTCCCTCCCTGACACCTGCTCGACTGCTACCCTTCGTCACACCTGGCCCAGGGGCATCCTCTGACCGTCACAAATTGTGAGGGCTCTCTCTCCAAACGCCAGCCGGCGACCATCGACACCCGTTAATGATTCCCATCCTTCTCGCTTCTCGCTTCTCGTGCTCCTCCTTGTTTGTTCTGATTTAGGTTGGATTTTGCGCCGTTGAGAAAGCCCACACGAGGGCACACTCGGCGCCCAAGAACTCCACAGCTCAGCTTCACGATGATTCCGAGAAGCGATCCTTTGAGCATACACGAGACGTGTGGTATTTTTGATATGAAATCACGGAGTGCGTCCTGGCGAGGCAAGATGGTGATCCCAAAGCAACAGCTGTCGAGGCCCCAGAGGTGATGCGTCGTACGCTGGGACCCTCCTTTCTGTAGTTCGAAGCGCTCCATCTCCATCTCCCCAATACGACCAAAATCCTCCGAATACGTCGTCAGCGATCAGACGAAAAGTTGACATGCGACGCAGGTGAGGTATCATGGTGAAGCAACGTCGCGAGGAACGGAGACATCCCCAAAATAACGATCCCCAACATCAATCCCCACACAGCCGCAAACGGGACAAATCCGGCCATTTGGCTCTTGGACTCCTGGACTCATGATTTTGATGCTCCGCTCTTGTTGCGCCTCTGAAGAGTTGCTCGCTTGCCCGGCTCCATCTGTACCAGACTTGGCAGTCTTCTCGTCCTGGACAAGATCCCTCTCCTCTCTCTATCTGAGACGGTCGAGAGTCGCACCAGGCTACAAAGAGGCAGTCGAGCGGGCATGTAGGGCGTCCGACATCATCCCGCGCCGTTTTCTTGTGCAACACAGAGCCCATACTCCATACTTACGAGGGGCTGAATATGGACAGCACGTCGTTGCGTCGCAGACTGCACTCTTGTAAACTGTCATTACTTTGTATTTCGTACTTGTAAATAGAAACGCCTGCGCCTTGCCCGTCTGCCTGAGGCCGGGGTCGTTTTCTGTGGAGCCCAACTACCGGTTTCGTAAAAAGAAAGGGTGTCTGGCTGACAGCACCTCTCCGTTTGGTCGTTGCCGTGAGCTGAGATGAATGTTGGTTGGAAAACGTGCAATTAAGGAAAATAAAAATAACGGACATTTTCATATGATCCTCTCGTTTTTTGTGAGTCCTTTTCGGTGTTTTACCTTGCCCTCGCTCGACGACGTCGGACATACCACGGAGCAATCAACTGCCCCATATGAGAATAGAAGAAAAATTCGGTGGATCGCCGTCCTCACCTTCTGGGACCGTATTACCGTCGAGAAAAAGAGAGGGAAAAAATACGAATATGCAAGACGCCCAAAAGGATACAGAAAGAGGGGCGAGGAAGTCAAAACGAAGCTGAGGTGAGACACAAGGCAGGAGGAGGATGTTCTCGCTCATCGATGACGGCAATTCTGAGACAATACTGCCCGAGGAAGCAGTCTCGATTACGTCGTCAAACATGAGAAGCTATCGTGGGTCTTTTCTTAGGTGTTTTCTTTCCTTTTCTTTATCTCTTTTTTCTCCTTTTACTCTTCTATTTTCCTCGTTTCTCACGACACCTTCATCCTTCCACATTTAAGCCATATTGCGTCTGGCTTATCGTATGCATGCAATGTGTGCATGTACGTATTCCATACTTGAATCGTGCAACCCCTCTTGTTCTTGCCTCACCGGATATCCAATTCTCGGTGTGCTTTCTGTTTTTTTTGGGGGGGGAGGGGGGGGAGGGGCCTGCTGTATATCCGTCTTTTCTGTTTCCTTTTTCTCCTTACTTTCCAACACATTTTTCCTTTTTTTTTCGCCCTGCCCTCTCTCTCCCTCCTTCTCTCTTCGAACAGTTCGTCAACGGCCAGTCCGCCTTGTGGGGGGGTCCACGCCGAAGTATTTTGTTGCTTTTTTCTCCTCCTCACGCAAGCCTCGTTTTTTCTTCTTTCATCGCAAGCGAAAGTGAAAAGAAAGCATGAGAAGCGAGGCGAGGAGCAGCCTCACTCTCCACCATTATTCGTATTGAGAACAGAAGTAACACGTTTGGAGAGAAAAGCACATGCTGCGCACGCCGTACCCCCCCTTTCTCTCGCAAATTTCGTCTTGCTCCACGCAGACCTTTTATCCTGTTTGACGTTGCGCGTTGTACTCCGTACACTCTTTCGATGCAGGTGTGCTGGCATTCTTTTCCTCTCTTTGTGTGCCTTTTTCGTCTTCATTTTCTCTCCTTCGTCTCTCGTTCGTCCACTCTTCTTATGTCGTCCTCTCTCATTTCGTTTGCAAGTGCGTTTTTATGCTCTCAACGCCCACCAAGGCGCGTGCATAAGCAACAGTATTGTCTGCAGTATTCCGTCCTCAGTCGTCCGTATTACTGCATACAGGATACAGGCAGACAGGCTCGTCCAGCCTGCATCCCCGTGTGCGCTGCAACGCTCTTTTTGTTTTTGTTTGCACATTTGTGCCTATACAATGCCGTACCCCGTATGCTCCTGTTTTCTCCCCTCTCCTTCTCTTGTTGTCGTTACACAGCAGAAGGGAAAGAGTGAAGAGTGTGGGCAGAGGTCCAGACGGAGGGGTGTGGGTGTATCCCCTCTCTTATTTGTGTGTGTGTGCGTGTGTGTTGGTGCAATAGGATGTCGCCCGTCTTTTCTTTTCTTTTTTTGTTTGTCCTGCATCTTTTGGATCCCCTTTGCTTGGCTCACGTCTCTCCTCGCAATATTTATCTTTCCTTTTTCCTGGTCTCGTTTTCCTTTTTTTCCCTTTTTTCCCTTTCCTCTCTTATGCATGCCACCAACCACGTCGCACGATGAGCCAAGAATTTCAGAAAAAGAAACGAAAGATACCCGGAAGACATCCCCGTGGCGCCTTTTTTTTTCTTTTTTTCTTTTCTTGTTCTTAATCCAGCCCTTTCAGGTGAAAAGAGAGATAAAAACATTTTACCCCCCAGTCCCTTTCAGGCCCTACGAGATGCCCCCCTTCCTAAGTTGTCTGCTATTCTTTGCATTTCCTGCCATTGTGACGCCGCCGAAATGCCTCTTAAGAACACCCCGTAAGATACATTTTGCTTTTCCCATCTGCTTTTTGTTTCTTTCGTTTTTCTATACCCTCGCAGTGTGAGCTCTTAACACAGGCGCTACAGCATGCATGCGCTCTTTTACGCGTTTACGTGCTCAGGTGGACTTTATCGATTCTGATCCCAAGCACAACATGTTACTTGTAAGATACATTCGATTGCAGGGCAAGGACAGCGCACCGCCCTGCCCCTACGCGACGGGAGCCTGCACTAGCATTCTTATCGCACCGTTTACACTGCTGTGCCCGAAGTAAGATGCAGATATAGCGTGTCGTATCCGTACCAGGACGCGGAAGGACAACAAGCCGTGCAAACAGAATGTAGGACAGGCAAACAGAAAAAAGAACGACGAGCTGAGAATGTCCCTGAATGGTTGGCCCGTCTCCGCGTCGTGCTTGCTGCCCTACCATCCGGGAACTGTTCCTACGTTTGGCCTGTTCTCGTTATGCAATCGACAGAGTGTGTTTGATGAGAACGTCGTGGACGGGGCTGCAAACACAGCTCAATGGCAAACGGAGAAGGGAGGGGGCGCCTTTTCTTTTTTTTCTTTCTTTTCTTTTTTCCTATTTTACCCTTTTACCCTTCCTCTCTCTTTTGTTTGATTTCAATTTTTTGTACCAGTATATTTGCTTTTTCGGAAACATTGGCTTGCATGGCCTTTTGTCTTAAGTTGCACCGCCCGATGCAACGCTGCGATAGAAAGAGAGAGAGAGAAAGGAGAAAAGAGGAGGAAAAGAGAGAAAAGCCAGACACGATTAAAAACAAATAAATAAATAAATAATAAAACAACCAGCAGCCCGAATCACTGGCAGGTGAGTAAAGAGCACTATTCAATGGCCGAAAAGGAGGCAACCAAAAGGCTAAAAGGCCAAAAGGCGGCGAACCCTGGAGGGCAAGAGCAGCTGAACATGAGAGCAGGAGGCCGCGGAGAAAATATAAGAACAGAGTACCTCCGTACACACGGAGCAATACGCTTGTTGTGCTCCGGCCACGAGGCGTCTTTAGTTGCTGTTGCGGTTCTGGTTGCAGTTGCACTTGCAGCTATTCTCTTTTGTTTTCTTTTTTCCAGCTCAGCCGTCGAGCGGATGCCACCAAAGCACACAAATGAGTTTGGAACATCGGACACGTGCATATGTCGCAGGCATGGACGAAACGACGGACATACCATGCACAGCACAAACACTGCAACGTGGGGGGCAACGCATAAAAACGGCGTTTTGCGGGACGGGAGAGAATCAGAAAAGAAAAGAAGAAAAGAAGGGAGAACAGCAAAAAAAAAAGAAAGCAAGTCGTTTACCCGTTCTTCGCCCCCAGGGGCCATCGTTCTTCAGTGAGATAACTATTACCTGCTTCAACGATCTTGCTCCTGCTCTTTGATGTCCGTTCTGCAAATATCACCAATATTTTATATAGATTTATTGAGGACGTATGGGTAAGGGTGGAATGGTCTTGGTAATATTTCGTGTGATAGTATCCCCATTATCAGAATTACACCTAGTACCTTTCAAAATTACACCTAGTACACTTGAAAATTACACCTAGTAATTACCCTTGAAAATTACACCTAGTACCCTCAAAAATGATTCTGGTACATATTCATTGTTCTAAAATAGAAAATCCAGATAAGAGTATAGTTTTTCTCTCTCTTTAAGAACGATAAATACGATACAAATAGATGAGGGACTCAATATTGCAAGTAAAATGTAAATAAATGTAAAATGCAACGAAAAAGCAACAGATGCAACAGATGCAAAAGACAAAAGAAGATACAAGCAAATCAAATGTAAACAACTGTAAACAAATGTAAACAAAAAAAAAAACGACCCAAGTTCTATCCTATCTGGTCTTTTGCGTTGCGCCAAAATGTCAAATTATTTTCCGTCAGCCCTTCCCCGAGACGCGAAACTTTTTTTTTTACAACTTTCGTCCACTTTCTCCACAACTATCTTCCATCAACATATCCCCCCCCCCTTAATCCGCCAGGCCGGCCTGCTTCACGAGGCCGTAGAAGAGGCCACGGCTCGTAATCAGGTCCTGTGGCGTGCCAAACTCGGCTACCTCACCCCGCTCGAGCACCACCACGCGGTCGCTGTCCAGGATCGTGTTGATGCGGTGCGCCACCGTGATGATCGTGCGGTTGGCAAACAGCGGCGAGCGCAGCGTCGCCTGCAGCATCCGGTCCGTCTCGACGTCCACCGCAGCCGTGGCCTCGTCCAGCACAAGGATGTTGGACGGCGTCAGCAGCGCGCGCGCCAGCGACACGAGCTGGCGCTGTCCCTGCGATAGATTGGAGCCTGGAAAGAAAGCGAGTTAGCGAGGAGTGTCAAAGGTAAACAAAAGAAGAAACGATAGAAAAAAGAAGAAAAAAAAGCAATAGGACAGCCCAGTTACAGCATCTGTCCTTGCAGATGCTCGCTCCATTGATCCGTCATTACCGTCTCGCTTCACGACGTCACACAAGGTCATTGTCTCTCACTGTACCCCCCTGCCCCTCCATCCACCTAGTCGTGTCGTGTCGTGCACAACCTTGACACACACTATCTTTTTTTGCCTCCTCTCCTCCTCCGTTCTTTTAGGCGCGCCCGCTGGTGCATTGTGTGCAGAAAAGACGGTGACGGCATGCTCGTACAACTGGACTGGGGGATGCTTTGCACGTTCCATACGAAGACATAAGCCCGTACGTAATACCAACCCCGTGGACAGACCGGGAAGGTCGAAACATGGGAGGCGTTGAGACGTTGGGCCGTTGGGACATTGGGGGCGAAAAAAACAAAGAGAACGAGAATAACAAGAAAGCAAAACAAGAACACGAAAAAAAACCGCAAATACTTTTACATACCTCCTTCGTTGATCTTGGCCTCGAGGCCGCCGGTCATGGACGCGACATGATCCTTGAGACGAGCGTGCTCAAGAACGGTCCACAGCTCCGTGTCATCGTGCACGTGGGCTGGGTCCAGGTTGTCGCGGACCGAGCCCTCAAACAGCGCCGCGTCCTGCGGGATGATGGCCAGTCGGCGCCGTAGGTCCAGCAGGCCAATCGTTGATGTGTTCAAATCGTCAAGGCGGATGTGGCCCGTGTCCGGCTCAATGATGCGGAACAGCGCCAGCGTCAGCGACGACTTGCCCGCACCCGTCCGGCCCACGACGCCAATCTTCTCGTGCGGCTTGATGTCGAGGCTGACGTTCTTGAGCACAAGATCCAATCCCTCGCGGTACCGCGCGCTGTAGTTGCGGAACTCCACCTCGCCGTGCGCCGGCCAGCTGACGGGCGGCCGGTTGCGGTGGATGATCTCGGGCGCCTCGCTCGGCAGTGCCGCGTACTCGAGCACGCGCTCGACCGAGACAATGTTCGTCTCGACCTCGACCGACTGGCGCACGATCCAGTTCAGCGACGTCGTGATCTGCAGCGCGTACGACATGGCCAGACCGACCATGCCCTCTTCCAGGCCGCTGTGGTTGGCCACCGAGATGACTGCGAAGCCGGCGGCCGAGAGGATGACGACGGCACCAATGAACTCGAGACGCACCGCCAGCCAGCGGTTGGAGCTGATGGACGGGTAGAAGGCGCGCAGGTTGGCGTCCATGCGCCACTCATTCTCCAGCTCGAAGCGCGACTGTTGCCGGTACGCGCGGACCGTCTGCACGCCGCCCAGCGACTCCTGGAAGTGTGCGTAGATGGGACTGCGCGAGACGCTGTCGAGGCGCTTGAGCTCGCGCGAAGTATACAGGTAGTAGCGCTGGATGAAGATGTACATCAAGCCGAGCGGGATGATTAGGGCCACGAATGCCGGCGTCGTCACCGAGATGACGGCCAGCGTGAAGCCCGACCGGGACACGTTGACAAAGAGCATGTTGAACGTCCGTGCGAGGATCTCGTCGACACGGTAGATGTCACTCGAGAAGCGGTTCAGAATGCGGCCGGCCGGCGTGACGTCAAAGAAGGACATGGGCGAGCGGAAGATGGCCTTGGCCATGCGCTCGTGCAGCTTGCGCGAGGCCTCGATCGAGCAGAAGATCCACAGGATGAGAGTCTGCGCCACGGTCAGGAGTGCCGAGCCGATGCCAAAGGCAAAGTAGATGCCAATGTATTTTCCGACGTTCGAGTTGCTGCCGGCCTTGGTGTTGTGGTCGGCCCACTTCTTCAGCCAGAAGTTGGCGCCCAGGCTGACCAGCTGCGACGAGACCAGGGCGGTGAGGTAGATGATGACGGCGAACATGTTGTTGGTCTTGGCGTATTCGAGGTACACCTGCCACTTGACCTTGCCCTGCTCAGAGTGCTCCTTGGCCTGCTTCGTCTTGCTGCCAGCGGCTTCCTCGTCGGTGAGCTTGCCGCGGGGACCGTGGAAGCTGGCGGCGCTGGCGCGGCGCAGCGTTGCCATGCTCTCGGTGCGCGCCTTCTTGGGCGAGCCGGTGGTCGGGCCGGGCTTGATGCTTTGGAGGCTGGCAAGGCCCTCCTGGGCCTCCTCAATCTCGTCGTCCTTGAGCGGGGTGCCGGGGTCGATGACAGTCGAAGTCTCGCTGCCCGAGTCCGTGCTGGACGACGAGCCGTTGGCACCGGCCGAGGACGGGCCCGACTCGGACTGGTTGGCGGTCTTGATGAGGTCGTGGACGAGGCCCTTCATGGCGATGAGCTGGCGGTAGGTGCCTTTCTCAACAATCTCGCCGTCGCGCAGCATGTAGATGGAGTCGGACTCGAGCAGGACGGGGATCGAGTTGGTAGCAAGAATCCGGGTCTTGGAGCGCAGCAGACCCTTGGGGCCCAGCACGTTGTCGATCAGATGGCGGCCGACGTGCGAGTCGACCGCGGACAGAGAGTCGTCCAGCAGGTACACATCAGCACGGGCGTAGACGGCACGGGCCAGGGAGACACGGGCCTTTTGGCCGCCGGACAGCGAGATACCGCGCTCGCCGACCACGGTCTCGTCGCCGTCGGGTAGCTGGGTAAAGTCGTCGATTAGCGCGCAGGCCTTGACGGTCTGCTCGTAGAACTCGGCGTCGTAGCGGTAACCAAAGACGATGTTCTCCTTGACGGTGGCGTTCATGATCCAGCTCTGCTGTGCGACGTACGCCACGTTACCGGCCACCTCAACCTCGCCCTTGACCTTCCAAAGGTCGCCCAGAATGCTCTGCAGTAGCGACGACTTGCCGGCACCGACGCGGCCGATAACGCACGTGAGCTCACCCTTGTCGGCCGAGAAGTCGATGTCGGTCAGCACGTTCTTGTCCTCATGGCGGTTCCACGAGAAGCTGCCGTCGCGGATGGTCACGGCCTCCTCGCCGATATCCTGAGCGGCCGGGCGGGCCACGACAGCGTCGGACTGCAGCTCCTCGGCCAGGAAGAAGTCGGTTAGACGCGACACGGCGACGCTGGCCTCGACAATGGAGGTGATGACCATGGGCAGCACGGCCAGCGGGAAGGACAGCAGGTTGAACAGGGCCAGGGCGGGGAAGATGATCTCGGTGGTCAAGGGCTCGTCGCAGGTCAGGACAAAGGACGTGAAGGTCAGGCACGACACCAGGAAGGGCGTGGTGTTCCACATGAAGTTGGCACCCGCCTGGGCGGCACCGATGCGGCGCAAGTTCTTGAGCTCGAGGTCGTTGCGGACGTAGTTGAGCTTGTTCATGAAGGCGGCGCCCCAGGCGTACAGCTTGATGCTCTTCATGTTGTTGATGATCTCGGCAATCAGGCGGCTACGGGCGTCCTTGTTCTTCATCTGCTGCTTCTGCAGACGCTTCATGGCGCGAGCAATGAGGCCGTTGAGCGGGATCATGACGATCATGATGCCGATGCCCGCCAGCATGTTCCAGCCGACAAGCTTGTAGAGCGAGAACATGCAAATGAAGATCTGGAAGGGCGCGGACCACAGCTGGTGGGCGAACTGGGTCAGGTCCTGCAGGCGCTGGACGTCGACGGCCATGTAGTTGACAATGTCGCCGGTGGTCTTGGTGGAGCGGCCCTCGTTGGACAGCTTGAGGGCCTTGCGGTAGATGGACGAGGTCAGGCCGCCCTTGATGCGCATGCCGGACACAAAGGTCAGCTGGAAGTACTGGTGGATCATGATGGTCTGGAAGGCGGCGACACCAAACATGGAGAAGGCGATGACGGCGCCCTGGATGGCGGGCTGCGGCTCCGGCTTCTTGTAGGAGCCGACAAAGGCAATGAGGAAGCGCAGCAGCTGTGGCTGAGTGAAGGCCGACAGGTCGTTGCCGATCTTGAAGAGGGCGGCCATGCTGTAGGGCCCGCCGTAGGCGCGGAACGCGGCAATCCAGAGCGAGGGGCGGCCCTTCTTCTTAAGCTCGCGCTGCCACGCCTTCTCGAACGCGCCGCCCGTCTCCGAGGTGCGGTCCTGGGTCTCGAGGCCCCAGAGGTCCTCCTGGGTCAGGTACTGGCTGTAGCCGTAGCGCATGAGCGGCGTCATCCAGCTAAAGGTCAGGCGCGAGAAGACGGTGGCGTATTCGGCCGGGCACTCCTCGCCGTCCTCGAGGGCCTCGTAGGCGCTATGCTTGCGGGGCGCGAGCCACTCGATGAGGAACTCGACAATGGCCAGGCCGAAGCCGACGGTGTAGGTGATGAAGTAGGGCAGGTCGGTGTCGTAGATCTGCTGGGAGATGAGCGAGCGGAGCTTGACGGTGAGGGCCAAGACGAGTAGCAGCCAGTAGAAGAGCACGACGCCGTTGGCATTGCGCAGGCGCGGGTGCTCGACCCACTGGATGGCGAAGACGACGGCGAGCGAGACGATGGTGACGACGGTGGCCCAGGCGCGGAAATCCTCGGACCAGACGTCGGGGTAGCTGATGACCTGGATGACGAACTGGGCGATAAAGTCGGCTATGACGAGGCCAAAGACGGACTGCTTGACCCAGAAGGTGGCGTCCTTGGCCAGGCCGTTGGAGGGCTTCTTGGCAAGCAACCACCACAGGGCCAGGGCACCGGCGACAATGCCGAAGACGGCGACACTGGCGACGCTGACATCGAGGAAGCAGGGCGTGAAGTCGTAGCGGAAGGGGCTCAGGGGGCCCCAGCCCTCAATGTTGCGACAAAAGGGCTGGTCGGCCTCGGTGGACGCGGACAGATAGCCGCTGCCAAGCTGCATCTGGGGACGATAGCCGGAGAAGGAGCCGGTCTGGGCCATGACCTTTTGGTCGTCCGCGAAGAAGATGGGGAACAAGGGCTGCTCCTCCATCGTGGTGGTTGTTGGGTTGTGTGGCTGTGTGGTTGTGTGGTTGTGTAATTGAGTTGAATATTGTCGAAACTGTCGAAGACGTCACGACCACGAACGCGGGTTCAGGAACCGGCCGGCGGCCAAGCCAACCGACGGGCGGCAGGAAACGGTGTCGAGCGACGACCAGGGCGCAAGAATCGAGGCCAGAAATGCGTAGGCCCGGGTTTGAGGCAGGGGAAAGGCGTGCTTGCTGCCAATATCCTCCTTTGCCGTGAGGTGTCGACCAGCTCGCGGAAGTCGGTCGGATAAGGGTCGGGGGTCGGAACGGAGCTGTAGCGGAAGGGCAAAAAGGCAATTCCTTCTTACACGGCCGCTAAGACAGAGCACCGACGCAATTGGGCGGTGGTCCGGGGTGGGGGAGGTGTGAAGGGATGCCCAAGGCTGGGAGGAAAGCTGGAGAGGAAGAGAAAGGAAGAAACATGAAAAAGAGAGAAGAGAAGCAAAACAGACAAGAAATAAAAATGGGGATCGTGCAAAAGGAGCAGGCACGAACGAGCTCGGAGGTAAGAAAAGGACGAGGGAACAAGGGAAAGCGCAAACCGCAGATAAAGCGTTGAAAAAGAGGGTCCCCTCCTTCGTTCTTTCTCTTTCGCTGTCGGGATCTGTAAGCTTCCTCAGCTTTTTTTCTGTCTGGCTTCACTTTGGCGTGGAAGTCGCGCGGCGCGAGAACAAAAGGGAAAGTACTCCGTACGAGGAGCGCTCAAGTGCGTTTGGTCGCCTTGAACCTGCCTTGGCCGCTGGCCTACACGTGGGGCCGCTAAGCCGAATACGCCACGCGCTCCTATGTATTGAAGCACAAGATTGGTGCTGCGCCGACCGGCAAGAGTGCGGGGACAGTTCACTACGGGAAGGTGCAAAGGTGGGACTAGAAACAGTGAAGGAGAGGAGCTACAGGCAACAGGCGTAATTTACCTCACCGCAATTCGGCGGGCCACATTATTATCTTATTAATCGTCCGCTACGACCGCCAATCTCACCGGTGTTAGTGGTGTTAGCTGCGCTTCTCCGGCGGGCAAGAATGTGCGTGTGCAAGACTGCAGCCTTCGACAGTGCCTGCAGGCTCTGGCCAGGCCCTCTGATGCAGCGAATGGTTTGTGCTGTATTACGCGTGGCGATCGTATAAGAAGTGGAGTGAATGCAGGCACAGTGCAGTGCTCTCAAGGATTGATTAGAGCTGGTGTAGCAAAGCGAAGGCCTGTTTGATAATCGGGACAGTTTTGTCTTGAGAGTTGGTGTTAGAGGTGGCGGCTTGAGATACGTGGTATTGGAAAGACTGTGAGCGAAGGAAATCGACGGTGAAAGTGTGAATAAAATGAGCAAGGATGAAAGGTTGGGAGAAAAAGAAAACGAGGGGTTCTGGGAGATGAAGACTGCAAGCTGCAGGCTGCGACTGCGAAGCCGGAGCCTCGAACACGAACCGGGAAACGAAATGGGACTGTGCTGACGAACTCGAATATAGAAAAAAAGGCATACCTTTTTCAGAAAAAGAGGAAAAACGAGGCGGGAAGGCTGTTATTCTATGCAGGGATTCCTTGGCGGTACGGGCGGAGATCTAAAAGTATTTTGACAATTTCAAAAGAAAAACAAACGCACGCCGCAACCTTTGTGAGATTCTTCTCGCTGCGACGGTTGCTTGACTTTTGCATCCTGACGGGGGCTGGGGGTTGCAGCAGCCTGCATGAACAGTTGCACCAGGATTCATTGCAAGGGCTGTCCAGGTGACGAGAAACGGGATGGGTGTGGGGAGGAGGGGAGAGACAGAACCGATTTTTGTACTTTCAACAACATTTATCTATTACCATACACTTCCTAGTCCTTCGGAAAAGGACACGGAGCACGACAATCGAAAGGTGCCGTTTCGGCAAACGGGGATGCGGTGAGATTGCCGACCGGACGCAGTGGGGTTGGTTCTTGGGAAATAGAGACAAAAGAGAGGAAAGGGGACGAAGACAGTCGTGAGTACATCATTATTGTCTGTTTTTGGCGTGATGGGACTGTTGTGTTGAGAATAAAGTAGTCTTTTTTGTTTTTGTATTATCACCAGCAGTTGCTGTTGTAAATGCAACTAATGGCTCTGAGGCAGTTACGGAGACCGGGAAGGCAATCATCCACGCAATTTGAGGTCTTCACGATACGCAGGTGTGTTTAGCAAATCCATTGGCTATTCATTTAACATAAGCGACGCTTTTATGTACTCTTTCCTCCTATCCGAGACAACATCATATAGATCAAAAGACTGACAGGATAGCTAAGATGATCAAAGGCATGGAAAAACAGAATAGCCGAGCAGAAAACTAATAAATATTCCAACAGAGACAGACCATGCGGGGACACAAAAGCCAGCTTCATGGGCTGGCGCTGATAGAATGCTGGTGATGGGACTGTCTTTTGACCACTTTCTTCAGCCATGTCATATTGGCACATTCCCTGCGACTTCAGAGCACACGGTGCTCGGCCAAGCGGTAGTCCGAATGTCTTCGATGCCGATGCAATCGGTGTCGCTAAGGGGGACTGCCGCCGTCGTCGTCCCACAAGCTAAATATAGTTATGTGAGAGCGCATCGCCAGTGGCGACGTTGATGCCATGCAAAGCGGTGGCTGCAACTTATCACACACTGTCAGGAATGGAATAAGGTGAGACGGCGATTTTTATGTGGCTGATATGTAGGCGGAAGATCCGGTCTTAGCAGCAAAGAAATCGCCAGCCGAGAAGACGAAAACCTGCCGAGATCCCGGACTTAAACCGACCACCATGCGTAAAGTCTATATCGCCGCGACCAAATCGGCTGTGTATTTGACCGCTTGGCTATATCGAGTTATATGGATGCTCGAATGGCGAGAGCGAGTCCGAATCCGCGTCTGACGGCAGCGGCAGCGGCCACGGTGGTGGTGGCATCAACACGAATGAGAATTGGCGCTGCATAGATCCGTCCTACTGGAGATTATGAGCCGGCGCCGGTGCCAGTGCCAGTGACGGTGGAGCCACCGCCGGTGCTGCCGTTGTGCCCGTGGCAAGTGCGAGCTCGGCTGCCGCACCCAGCACGGCGCCGGTCGCCTCGGCCGCCGTCTCCGTTGCCGTGGACTGCGGTGCGGTGGCCAGCTGCGCGTTGCCCAGGTCCATTTCCGGGTGCATCGCATACACAGACGACTGCATGGCTGTGCCGTCAAACACCACCAGGTTCTGGATCGGCTGCTGCGTCTGCCCAATCGTATTGATGACGTCCTGCGCCAACTGGCCGCCCAGCACCGTCACGACGGGCGAGATCTCCCGCAGCCCCGCCACGCTCTGCAAGAACTCGCGGATCTTGTCGGCGGCGACCGGCGGTGTGCCGAGCGCCTGCTGCTTGGTGTTGACGAGCGTGATGTACTCGGTGCGGTCGTTGGCGTTGCCCACATCCGGCACGCGGTAGCCCTCGCCGCTGTGATTTTCCTGGAACTCCCATAGAGCACGCAGGCACGGCAACAGGGGCGTCACGTTGCGCAGGCGCCGTGCAACGTTTCGAATGCTAACCGGCAAAAGCGAGGCATCCGAGGCTAGGTACCATGTCGAGTAGACCTCGCGTTTCGTCACAGTCTCCTTTGCTACCGCCCCGCCCACATCGCCCTCCACTTTAACGTCCACAATGGTCCGCGTGCGCGTCTCGCGGTCACCGATCTTGGAGGCAATGTTGCCCCGCTCACGCACAATCACAAAGTCGTGCTCGATGAGGTCGGCAAAGATGAAACCAAACAGGCCATACGAACTGGCCGCGTAGAACGGGCGACCCTGGAGGCGCGTGGCCGTGTTAATGTAGTTGAGTACCGCCGGGTTGCGGTCGGTCACGATGACCAGAGTAAACTTTTCAAAGTAGCTGGCCGGCTGTGCGCTGACATCGCGCTGCTCAGCCACTACGTTGACGCGGGGGTTCATGTTGCTCAGCTGCTGGCTGACGGCCACGGCCCGGTTTGTACCGACAATGGCCGCCGCAGCCGCTCGGTCAGCCGCCTCTCTCTGCTCCCGGGACGCGTCAGTCGGCACCACCTCGCCCACAGACGGGTTCGCTAGCAAGAACTGCGAGCCCAGGTCCTCCTCTGTGACGTTCTCGTGGTCGGCAATCGTCAGCGAGCCAATTCCGGCCAGAACCAGGTTCTTGGCAATCTCGTTGCCCAGAGCTCGCACCGTGACGAGTAGCACGTGAGCCGAGCGGAGCTTCTCTTGGGCACGCATTCCCCAGAGGCGGATCTGGCGATCGTACAGAGCGATTTCATCTGACGAGACGGGGTTAGCAAGGTACAATCACCTCCTGCGGCAATGGGCGAGGAGCCCACGACTCACCTTCTGTCATGCCAGATCGGGCGTCCGGTACAGCAGCGGGCCGACTGGGTCCTGCAGCTGTGGCCGCCGGGTGCGCCCCGTTCGCCCCAATGGCTCCGTTGCTAATGTCGGCCATGTTCGGATGTGATTCGGTCGTAGTTGGGTGGTTGCGTATTGCGCCGTAGACTGCTTCTTGAAATGTCAAGGGCCGATGATCCGTGAAAGTAACTGAATGCACTTTTAGAAGTAGCGGTCGACGTGGCGGTATGCAGCTTAGGCGCAGTCGACGTCAATAATGCGAAAGGACTCGAGAAAGGTGGAATGAAAAACGAAAGGTCGCTGTATTCGAAAATGAATGCGCCGTATGGTGAGGGTAGTGCACCAATTGAAAGCAAACTACTAATTGTGACGCTAGATAATTGGCTGCAGGTGCGTAGGGGCGTTGTATCGCGTGAACGCGTATTGTCGTGTGAACGGCGAGTGAGGTTGAGGTGAAGTCGACTTTTTTTCAGTTGGAACGAGACGCGCAAGACGTCGTTGTAGACGCGATTGTGTTAGTCAGGGTAGGTGTCCAGAACGTGAATGGCGGCTGTTGGTTCCTGCCAGTTCTGTCCGAATAGCGGCCGGCCGAGCTTGGGGGTAGCGCCTGCCGGACGAGAGCCAAGCATCGTCAGTAAGTGAGGAAGGCCCGGCCGTGTAATAGCCTCCCTTCTATCCGAACAAAGTTGCACTCATGTATGGATCTAAACTATATATGAGAGAGACCTCTGCATTCTTGGGAAAGAAATTGACTCGTACGAAGGCCATTTCGTTCTTTACTATGCTGCTGCTTCCTGAACGACTTTTTGGCCATTGTGTGCCTCTCTTGAGTCGAGTCCAGTTCACTCGAAAGCTGCACGATAAATAGTTACATTGTTAAGCCGCCTTTTTGCGTGAAAATAGCGGTGAGGACATGTACCTCTCTATCACTTGGTGCCTGCCTCGAGCGCCGCCCTGACCTGGATTAACTGGGAAAGAGCGGATAGAGAGGCGCAGAAACGGCAAGAGGCCGGTTGGTTCAGCTCAGGGTAGGCACACTACGCAACCAGCGCCCCCTCCTTCCTCATGTGCCCATCCATAGTGAAAAAGGCTCCAACGACCCCCATTCCGTGGCGTCTCATCCATCTCATCCTCCAGTTGGCAACGGCAGCACTGTCACTGTGTGTGCCTGCCCAAACTGGTATCTCACTGGTAGTCTTGTGTCCCTTCCCTTTCATTTCGCCGCTCCCAACAACTCCTTCCCCGACCCTGCCTTTCCTCGCTAGTTCTACTTCCTCTTTCCACTTCTAATTCCATTCTCCAACTTCTTCTCTCCTCTCCTCTTTTCTTCCTCCTCCTCTCCTCCTCTCCTCTTCACTCTCAGCCTCAAACACCCCCGACCAGCGTTCCGTCCACACATGGCACCAGCTCGCCCGCACGCATTTGACAACTCCGCACCCTCTCCTCGTAAGAGCACCACACATTTCCCGTTCGATCCTCGTGCTGTTTGTGCCCGCCCCGCTGAATGCTGCCCTCCTGTTGTTTTTCGATGGTAAGTGGTGGGTGGCCTGAACAAAACCCCCTGCTTGACCTGCTGCTCGCCTCTCATTCGTCCTGCCGTTCTGCGTGGCCTACGAAAAGGCTCCAGTGCCCATTTACCACGCATCATTACTTCTCCCTCCCCTCCTCCCTTTCCACTTCCTACTATCTTCCACATTTGTCTCCCTCGTCCATGTCCAACCACGTTTGCACACACTTCTTGATCACTCAATTACTCCGCAGTAGCAGTCCTTTGGCAGTCGACACAGTGGCTCAAAGATAACGACGCTGGTTGACAGAGCACGAGCTGACCCCATATCCAAACGATATAGTCTGCCGACCGCCCGCGCCGAAGTTCGAACAGGCAACGTTCCACATCCCCCGTCGATTTTATGAGCTATCTCTTCCCTCTCGAAACCTCGACGTTTACCCCCACCAACCGCGACTCGTCGCAGGAGCCTGGTTATCCCCAGCCGGCACAGGAACACCTCCGACGACACTCAGCGCAAGGCGGGCCGGCCTTGGCCCCTTTGTTCGGATTCCCCTCGACGACAACACCCCAGCAGCCGCTGCCTCCCCTCCGATCCCTCAATAGAAGCGCCTACCCCTATACAGGGCCACCGCCGGCTCAGAACCACGCACAGCAGCTGCCCTCCTCTTTTTCGAACCCGCCCCCGCCGCACGTTTCCAACGGCATCCTTCCTTTTGGCTACCGCCATATCAGCGAACGGGTACACTCGCCCCTGCGCACGGTTTTTGGTACTTCTCTCGACGAGATTGGTCACGATCTCGACTATGCGAATTCGCACTTACGGGCCCTTTTGGACATGCCAGCGCCGAACGAGCTGCTAAATCAGCTGCCTCCCTCACTCTCCTCCTCCTTTCCACACACGATGGCATCTCGCTCGAGCGGAACCGCGGGAAGCCGCCGCGAGTCTTCACGCCCTGAAGAGAGCGGCCGTCTCAACAAGCGACGCAAGCTAGACTCTGATAAGGCTGTCTCACCACCGTACAAAGGCTTTCGATATGGCCGCTATGGCCAAGTGGAGCCGGGCGCTCTCACAATGGAAATCGTCAGCTGCGACGGTGGCTTGTACTCCGACGGGTCGTCGTATGCCGCAGAAAACATTCTGAAGAACGATAATACAGTTTATTGCACAAAAGGAAATCGCTGCAATATTGTGTTGCAACACCAAGGCAGCACAACGTTCAGCCTCAAGGAGTTGATCATCAAAGCACCTGGAAGGAACTATTCATCTCCGTATGTTCCCTACCCCCATGTCGTCTCTTTCCAGCACCAACCTCTCCCTCTCACATGCCATTTGCTGACATACCATTGCGACATTAGGGTCAAAGAAGGCATCGTTTTTCTTGCCATGTCCAAGGATGAGCTTCTCAGGACCGACCAATACCAATCGATGGGGATTCCCACGCCCACCACGTCTTTGTTCCATCATGTCAATGCCCTACGCTCGCGTACTGCACGCCCGGCACGGACGGGATACCCGCATACGGGATCACAGAGGCACGACGGAAACGACAACGACAACAGCGTTAATGACGCTCCCCTCGAGGAGATCTACAACCTGGCCCTTGATGGCTCCGATCGCAGGCCATCGCCGGCACATGCCGATATGGAACCCATGTCAAACCAGCCGACCTTCCATGTACTCACGGAGTGTAGCGACGACGAAGACGACGACATCCCGGGCAGACCAGGGCGGGATCGGGACTCTCGGGGTATGGGATGGCGAGGCACCGCCGGCTGGAGTCCGACACCATTGCGCAACCGTATTCGTCGGCGACTGCCTGTCTATGAAGAGGCTGCGCATTTGGGCGCCCACCTGACCTGGGATGTGGACCGCAATTACGAAGACGACGATGACGACGATTATACGGAGCTTTACGACTTGGGCAACGCGACTATCTCATCACCGGACTCTCCACCAGACGAGGCTGAAAGAGTGCATCCCACAACCCGGCCCCGGTTGGACCGCAGCCGCGATCGTGCCAATTCTCACAACCGCAACGGCGAATCTTCATCGGACTTTTTCCGCAGCGCAGCCTTGTTCGAGGGCCGCCATAATGATAACGGCAACACCACCACCGGTCAATCTACGAGAAACGAGCCCCCATCTACTTTACAGCGTGCCGAGTTCCACATTGAGATGGACAAGAACAAGTGCACAATCCTATTCGATCCGCCCGTGACGGCCCGGTATATTCTGCTGAAGATGTGGAACCCACGTCAGGACTCGGCCGGTAACATCGATATACAGGGTGTGGTGGCTAAAGGGTTCGCAGGGCCGCGGTACTTTCCTGCGATGGAGTTGCGGTAGACTGATTGGCGGAATGCCGCTGAAATGGCTCTCTACCATAGGTTGGATCCTCTTGATTCTTCTCTCATCTTTTCTTTTTTTGTTCTCTACATTTTTGACGAAAGACACGAAGCGCATGCATGGCACTGGTACGGCGTTTTGCTTGGAATTGGGTATTTTGCATGGGATATAGCATAGGATTGTGGGACCGGACCTCGGAACCATTGGGACACAAGGGAACGGCATTTGCGAGGACGGTTCAATCACCCTTTTCTCAATTCAAGGGTCTCCCCTTTTTTATTGACATCATTGAGCTTCTCTACACTGCCCACAGACATAAGACGTATCTCTGAGAGCAGACCAAGCTGGGTTAGGCTCTAAATTGGATCGGCGGCCCGCGGTTCGTCTCCGCAGTTTTGTACAATGGTGTGCAGGCTCTTCTTGTTCCTGGTGATCCTTCTGTCGTTGCAAGGGGAGCCGTTTGAGTGTTTACGTGCGTGCGTGTGTGTGTGTGTGTGAATTACCTGAGAAATGTGCCAGAGTGCAGACCAACTTGCAGTCAAAGTTGGTGTGGGGCCAGCTAAAACGCTTGCCGGTGGTAGTCATTATGAGTAGTAGTTGAGCCAGGGACTATGCCAGACGATTAACCGCGCCTCAGCCTCGTGTGAGTCACGGGAGACGTGCAAGTAAGATACAACCAAAACGGAAGCAAACGTAGGCAGGATGGGAGTCACAGGCGGGCCTTCCCTACGTAGCCGGAGCCCAAGGAGGGAAGGAGCGGTGCTGGCAGAGTGGGAGGGAGGGTGGCGGGGTTGGCACGGTGGGCAGTGAGGGCAGTGTCTTGTGCAATTCTCTAGAGGCGCTAGTCCTAAATGGGTGAGGGGCGACTTCCTATTCTTTGGGTTTTTTTTTACTTTTTTTTTGGCGGGCAGGCTCGATAAGCAGCGTGGTGCTTTGTCTGAAATTTTCCTCTGGTCTCTCGTGCCTTCCTGCTCTTGAAGCTATTTTGCAATTGGAAATCGGAGCATCCTGCAGTTGCCTTCGCAAAAGTACATAACAGCACAGGCAACCCTTGAGCTTCCGGCTTCTGTTTCGTTCTCTCTCCCATCTTCATCATCAGAACAGCTTCACCTCGTCTTCCGCAACACAAACGGGATACGACCCCGCAAGCTAAATCCTACCAGCGAGTCCCCAACACACACGCAAAGAGACTCGCCAACGACCCCTCCTTTTTCACCACTTCTTCTTCCTCCTTCCACCTTTACCACTTTTACACAACAAGCACACGAGCAGACAACAATCATCATGGCGGTCCGCGCACAGTTTGAAAACTCCAACGAGTAAGTGGCGGTTGTGTTTGTGGTGTTTTTCTCGCATCGTCGCCGTTCAATGATCAATGCTAACACAAACCAGGGTTGGTGTGTTTTCCACCTTGACAAATGCCTATGCGCTCGTCGCCATCGGTGCGAGCGAGAACTTCTACAGCATCTTCGAGTCCGAGCTGCAGGACACCGTCCCCATCTGCCGCACAACCATTGCCGGCACCCGCATCGTCGGCCGGTTAACGGCGGGCAACCGCAACGGGCTGCTCGTCCCCACCACCACGACCGACCAGGAGCTGCAGCACCTGCGCAACTCACTACCGGACGCCATCAAGATCCGCCGCGTCGAGGAGCGGCTTTCGGCCCTCGGCAACGTCATTGTTGCCAACGACCGCATCGCACTGGTGCACCCGGACCTCGAGCGTGACACAGAAGAGATTATTGCCGACGTCCTCGGCGTCGAGGTCTTCCGGCAGACGGTCGCCGACAACGTGCTGGTCGGCTCCTACATGGCGCTGACCAACAACGGTGGCCTCGTGCACCCCAAGACGAGCGTGCAGGACCAGGACGAGCTGTCGAGCTTGCTGCAGGTACCACTCCTGGCCGGTTCGGTCAACCGCGGTAGCAGTGTGATCGGCGGCGGCATGGTCGTCAACGACTGGATGGCCGTGACGGGTCTGGACACGACGGCTACCGAGCTGAGTGTCATTGAGAGCGTGTTCCGGCTGGGCGAGAACAACGGCCCGAGCAATGTCAACTCGACGCTCAAGGACACAATAGTAGAGTCTTTCTACTGAGTCGGAGCAGTGTCCGAAACGAAAAACGAAAAACGGAAAGAGGAAATACATATAAAAAAGGAGGAGGAGGAAGCATCATCGAGGCATGGATTTTACAAGGTTTCACAGGCAGTGGCGTCACGGGCGTTTTTTTTTGCATCTTCACATCTGCCTTTTCTGAACTTTTACCTGTCATGTTGTGCCTGGGGAACCGAACCGAAACCGATTTTATAGCATTGCTGCCTGGCAAGGGGAGCATGTTTCCCTCAACTCTCTCACGTCATGGCACGGGAAGCAGGAGGGCGACTTAATGTTTACTCATTGTTTTCATGACTACAAGAAATATGAACCAAGTGACATGTCCGCGACAGGTTAACAGCAATACAGAGGCCACATGGGTTATCACCACCTCGCCACTTTTCATACGTCGAGCCTAAGACGTGAGATGCCATACTCTCAACACATCGCCGGCGAGACATGGCTGGCCGTGACCCACCACATGAGAGACAACGTACACGCGCTTCCACTTGAAAGGACATAGAAACCCATACTCTGAATCGGAACAGGAAGAAAGCGGTCGACACCACAAGCGAGAATTCAAGACCTGCTATGAACTTGACAAATGAGGTCCTGTTGCACTGCGGCCCCTCCGAACACGAGTGTATTGCTGGACTGGTCCTGTCGTGGCAGCATCCGGTCCTCTCGTTTGTGTCCATGCTCCGTTCTATGCACAGTATTCTGGGTCTATGTATGAGCTGCCCGTCCCATTCGCACGACAGCCATTTCTTGCTAAATAGTACGTCACTACCCTTGAAACTGCCTTGCTAGGCAGGCTATTGTATAAAAGGCCAGCTCATCCGAAAGCCGACTCCAAGAAACACGTATTTTTTGGTTCGTCCTGTTTCTCATCAAGAGTTCATCGCTTTCCCGGTCCAGCTGACTTTTGGCTTCTTTATACTTACTTTACCTCCTACACGTCGTCCGACATACCACAGCCGGCGTCGTGCGTCCCGACATAAGACGTATGCCCCGGTTCATCTTGTGCTGTCTACAAGTACATGATGTGATCATCCGCTGAGCTCGTTCTGTTTCATCCCTTTTGCCTTTTATCATCACACAACATCGGAGATTTTATGAGCTCACTTTCTTTTCTTCCCTCTATTCTCCTCTTTATTTTTTTTTTATTTTTTTTTGAATATTTCCCCTCGCACATTTCGTTCATTTCCCTTCATTTTTGCCTTCCGTACCCAATTGTCACCAAAATGTCGGCGATCAACGTCCCCTGCCGTTGGCTGACAGGCCTGTTGCTGCGCTAAAACAAATACGCTAGAAGCCCTAAGTGCGCTGCCTCCCGCCGCGGGCGCCGCGCATTCCGTTTTTGTTAGCGTGCTCCCCTGGGCAACCGCTTCTCACCCCTCCCACCCGGTCCTTTTGTTGGCTCTGTTGACATTGCGAACTTGGCTCTGGGGCTTTTCTTCTATGTGGAAATGCGACATACGTAATACAGGCAGCGCGTCTCCCGTACAAGAGGATTTCTTTCTCGTCTTCATCTTTCACATCCTGTTTTTCTTTTTCTGTGTTCATCGACAAACCCCACGACCGCACCTTCCTCGCCCGTGTTTTCCGCCTCTCTTTCTTTGAGGCTGAGATCCGCCTTCTTGCCGCTTTGGGAGCCGTGTGTTCATGCAGCGAGGCAGAGCCGTGCCGCACCTTTTTGGCCTTTCTTTTTTTGATCTGTCAGGCCGGTTTTTTGGCGTTTGCCCGCGTCCTCTACCGCTTTTCCCGCGCTCTCCGTTCCGATTTGCTGCAGTCTCCTTGTCAGCAAACTTGCAGGTCTGCAGTATCTGTTATCTCGCATGGTCATTCAGCACAACTTTTGCGCAAAGGTTGTTTACTCGCCGCGTTGAGAAGCGACACACAATTTTTAGACAAGCAACAAGCGGAGGCAAGAACGATCGCGCGGTTTCACCATCTTCGAATCCCAGAACAAGGACAAGAGAAAGAGCGACCGCCAACCCTCCCTCCCTTTGCTCCTTCTCTCCCTATAGTGCGCATCTTAAGACAAACGACACAACTAGGAAGGCGCGATTCTTCCATTTGTTTCAGCACCACAGCAAGCCAACGACCCCGGCCTCGGCCACTTCCTCCCTCGTTGTACCTGCCCGGCTCTACGCCCGCCGCGATTGACTTCTTCCATTCTTCCACCCTCGTCGATCCACCGCCCCCTATTTGTCGCCGCCTCCCTTTCTCTCCTCTCTCTCTCTTCGCACGTTCACCCACGCCCTGTTCGTCAGCCCGTTGCGCATTAACCGGTCATGCTAAGGGGCCCACACTTCGCCAGCAGCAGCAGCAGCAACGTACGCTCCAGCGGAATCACCAGCAGCGGCAGCCTCTCCGACGTCGTCTTCACCCATGTCCTCCACGATGAGCGTCTCCCCCTCATCCTCACCACGTCGTATGCTACGTCCGCAGCAGCATGCTTCCCCGCTCGCACCCCAGCATAGGGACCACAGGGACGAGGATCACGACACTTACGACTACTTCAAAGGCTACGGATCATCAGCAGCACAAGCTGCACAAGCAGCGCCGGCAGCACCACCAACACCGACCAAGGACCGTGGTCGAGGCGGTGATCGTGGCGGCTTCTACCAAATCTCCCTCACCGACGGTCCAACATCACAACAGGCCTCGCCACGCCCTCGCCCTGCAGTCGATCCCTTGAGCCCCTCTTCTGTTTCCTCGTCTTTCTACCAGCCTTATCAAGCACAAACACAGCAGCATCCCCTTGCCCACACGCGCGCCCAGAGCTACAGTCAAGGCTACAATCGCAACGACAACTACGGCTACCGCCCCAGCTACGCCTCGAGCAGTGCTGTCTCGCCCTCCGCCGCGCACACACGCAAGCTCAGCACCGGCAACCTCCGCCCAGTACAGGAGTACCATAACGCCTTTGCCAATGGGGACACCGCCCACGCAACCTCTTCATCCATATCCGCGTCACCCACGCTGCCGCGGCCACCCTCCGCCTCGGCCTCTCCCGCACACTCGCCCACGCCATCCACCTCGTCGTCGCACTTTGCCACTCTTTCTTCCGCCTCGCGCGCCTTCTTAGAACACCGCCGCCAGCAGTCCATCCCGAATCTGCTACCATCGATCCAGTCGATTGGCAGGAACCTCGGCCGCGCCATCTCGCCTGACCGATCTCTGCGTTCGTTCCAGTCGTCTCGTCCGCCCATTCCTGCCTACAAGGACGAGAGGGCCACCAGCGGCGGCAGCGGCGGCCACCGCAGGGACGACGACGACGACGACGACGACAGCGCCAGCAGCGACGAGTATAGTGATAGTGAAAACGACGATTACGACAGTGAAGACGACGAGGACGACAGCCGTCGCAACAGCGGCAACATGGGGTTCACTGGCGACGCACGACCAACAAGACGAGCCGACAACTCGTACACCACCTACAAGGACAACAGCAGCAGCAACAAAATCCAAACCGACTCGCCCTCCGTGGCGAGCGGATTTTCAAATTGGCTGTCGGGAGGTGTCAAAGCCACGAGTCCGGACCGGGCCGCATTTCTATCCTTGTCACGTACCACAACGCCCGAGCCCACAAATTTAGTGTTACGAGGGCCACCGGCCAGCGGCGCCAGTCCATCTGCTCGGAGAGCCATGTCTGTCGCCAGCGATGCATCAGCGACGCCAAGAAGCTCCATCACGGCAGCGGCGTCTGCGACATCGCCATCACGCTTCTCTCAGCTCGCGACCTCCATGACGGCGACGCTCTCCCGTCTGACACAACAACAGTCTCCCGTGAGCCCACGTGCTTTTGCCGCCGGTGGCGGGGCGTCATTTGAGCATGATGAATTCTACAACCTGGACCTGGATGCCGCCCTCTTCCCGGCTGGCCAGCCATCCGACCGTGACGCCTTTTCGCCGTCTGCCTATAAAAATCTTGAAACAAACGCGCTCGGTGCCCTGCGCCGGATGCAGGCCGCCTACCGCCAGCGTGCCGTTGCACACCGGGACCTCGCAGCCGAAAAGAGCGTCCGCGACGAGGAGCTTGAGGAGGCCGAGACCCGTGCCCAGCACCTCAAGATGCAACTCGAGGGCATGGCACGGCGGGCCGCTGACCAGCAGAAGGAGATGCAGATTCTGATGGACGAGCTGGCGGCCGAGAAAAAGACCCGTGCACAGGAACGCGCCATGCTGCTCTCCGGTCTGCCGACAACACCAACCGCCACGGCCACGGCCTCTATGGCATCCACGATCCTCTCCGAGGACCTGGGCGTGGACGAGGCGCAGCGCGACCAGAAGCGGCGCAACGCCTCCTGGCGGCGGCGCAGCCTCAAGTCTAACGGCAGCAGCTACGACGGCAACTACAACTACACCGACGAGGGCGACGAAGAAGAGGAAGAGGGCGAGGTCAGCAGCGCCCTTGATGAGGATGAGCGGAGCAACGGCAGCAGCAGCGTGTTTTCGCGCTCGCGCAGCCCGACCTTCACACCGAGCAACAATCTGAACCTCGACCATGCTGCTGGTATCGGCAGCGACAGCCAGCAGCCGCAGGTCGCTCACCCGCGCGTGGCGGCGCTGGGCTCCGGCGGTGGTGGCTCGATGCGCGTTCCGAGCAACCGGTCGATGTCGTCGGCGTCCACGGCCACCGTGGTCTCCCAGTTCCAGCAGCAGCCCTTGTCCACGTTCCAGAAGCTCATGAAGAACGTGACGGCGGCCATCAAGGACGAGGAGCCCGACCGGTTGGGCAGCAGCAGCTGCCGCAACTGCCGCGGCGAGGACGTCAGCTTTGCCTGGAACACGGTCAGCGTGCTGCGGGACGAGAACAAGCACCTCAAGCAGCGGGTCGGCCAACTGGAAGTGGCCGTCGAGGGCGCCCTGGACATGGTCAATGGCGTTGGTCTCGACTAGAGCTTCTCTCCGTTGTTTCTTTTCTCTTTCATATTTTCATCTTCTTATTTTCATTTTCTCGCTTTTCACATTGATTTCCTTCCTTGTTATTTTTCAAGAGCGCGCGATTTGTGCATTTAAATATATCATTGGAGGTCACCAGGAACCCTTGTGGAGGGTTCTTCCTACTTCTGAGTGTCGTCTCTCCCTATTGAGTATAGGTGTCCTCAGGTTGGCTATATCGCGGTATCGGGCACAGGGGAAAGAAAACACGGTGGGCTCGGGTGGTCATATTCATATTCCCATGTAGACTCTGGACGTTTCTTTATGATCTTAGAAGAGATAGTAGAGCGATGTTTTGCAAGATAAAACAGCAAATGGATACTTGCAGTAAACAAAATGAAGCCAGAAACATGCATCGTGATTGGTGTCATCAGAGCGTTCGTGAGGCACGCTAATATATACGCCGTATATACGCTCAAAACAAGGTCCTATGCCCGTTGATCAAACGCATTCGGCTTCTTTAATTATTGTTTATTTCTTTTTCATTCCGACTACCGCCGCGTTCTGTATGTACAATCGGTGTGTCGATGCTAGTATGACAAATGGACTCTACGTCCTTACTTCCTCACCCTTCCTCATCACGCTCCCTGCGCCGCTCTAGTGGTGCTCCTCGCCGTGGCCGTGGCCGTGGTCGTCACCCTTAAGGAAGAAGTGCTCGTAGCCGCAGTACGCCGCAAATGCCACCGTCGCGATGCCCAGGCCGGGGAAGCCCGACTTGAACCGGTTCCACCGCGTGAACTGGCCGCGGTAGCGCCATGCCTCACTGTTTCTCGTGTTAGGACGCGAACGACAGGTCGGAGTATCTCTAACACCGGGGTATCACTTACTGCCGCTCCCACGGGTCGTACCGTGGCGGTCCGCTGGACTTGCGAAAAGCGCGGATGTCAAAGCCGGTGATGTTGGGCTCGGGGCCGTGGGAGGCCCGTAGTAATCTAGGGAGGGGGGGAGCACAAGTGGTCAGCCAATTGCCATCCTCTGCCTCTCTTCCTCTCTTCCTCTCTTTCGTCTCCGTCTTCCTTCACGTCTGCCTCCTCGTGCTCGTTGTCGTTCGCCCTGTCGTCTTCGCTTCGGTCGATCGGACGCAACTCTCGTTGGCTCACCTTGTCGGGTACATTGTGGTCAATTCGCTCTGTCTATCGGTGGGTGTGTGTCTGTCAATCGAATCTCAATGGAGGGAGGTCTGTCGCAGCGGCATACGGGGGTGGGGGCCGTCGTCGTCGTTGTCGCCGTCGTGTGTGGTGATGCGATGGTCCGAAAACGAGAGCAGCGCCAGAGGCCGCAAAATAATCGAGAGCCTCGGATTGGGTGGTTTCGTTTTTCCCGCTGTCCCTCGGAAATCAGCTGCTGCACCAGCGCTGTAGGCCACTGAGCTACAGGCGGCAAGGCGCTAAACTCAACGCTCTCTCAACTGAGAATAATTGTGGGTCCGTGTCAGGCCCACTTTCGACTCTCTTTGGCTACAGCTCTCGGATTATTAGATACGCCGAAGCGGCTCGCCGTGGTCGCCACGTCCCACCTACCCCAGCGCTGCGAAAGGCTCTCTCCATTCGAAGGAAAGCGCCAATGACTGTGAGCCTTCCTGCGCTGGCCTCTGCTCCGTGCATTTTCTGGCAACTCATCGTCACATCAACCGCCCTTCCTCGAACCGACAACCTCCCTTCATCCACAACAGCCCTCGCACAAACAGCTTTTCCCGACGTCGACTCCCTTTTCGTTGCACCGATAACCCGACCGACGACACGACGGACGAGAATCCCTAGCTTCGAGGCGCCTCCTGGTTTTTTCCTCGACGATATTTTTGCTACAAAGGTAAGACAACACCGAAAACACGTCGGACCTCGGTCGCTGGCCTCTGTTCTATTCTACTGGCGATGAGGCAGACAGGTCCAGGACACTGTCTGCCGCTGCTTAACCGGAAGGCCCCAGGATCTAATGCGTGTTTATTACAGCATCGTTAAACCCCGTCGCGAAGAACAGTCTCCTTCCCCTCGACGGCGAACGCGAATTTCTCATATCGTTTATCTTTATTGAGCAAAAGACACGAGCATCTCCTGACGAAGCTTGCAACAAACGCGATAGACGACAGGCGAGCCCATTCCTGAATTGGACCCCGACACGCAAAAGAGGGCTGCCGAAAGCGACCTAGAGATCGAGATCGAGATCGAGAGAGGATGCCTCCACCGGTGTCTCGGTTCCAGAGTGGACCGAACACCATCTACCACCAACAGTACAATGCCCACCCACAAGCCGGCCATCCTGGCGCCCAGCACCCATCACTCGGCCAGCAGTCGTACCTGAACCCGGCGGCGGCAGCAGCGGCGGCGGCACAGCTGAATCCCTTTGGCGGCAATGGCGCGTTGAGCTTGGCGGCGGCGGCGTCCATGAACCCAGGCGCCGGCGGGTTTGGCGTTGGCGACAACTCTGGCTTGGCCAGCCAGGCGGCGCGGATGGGCTTTGCACACGGCGCGCAGCTGCAGCAGCAGCAAGCACAGCAGCAGGCGCAGCAGCAGGCACAACAATCACACCAGCAGCAGCTGCACCACCAGCAAGTGCAAGCACACGCGCAGCAACAACACCACAACCACCACCACCAGCTACACGCCGCGCTGGGCGAGCCGCATCAGGGGCGGATGCCGGCCAAGGGAAGAATACGAGAGGTCTGGAAGCACAACCTGGTGGAAGAGATGGCAGCGATTCGTGACCTGGTGGACAAGTACCCGTACATTGCTATGGTAGGTTCCCTTCCCGCGTCCTTGATGCAGAAGATGCTATGCATTCCATTTCTCCCGAAAAGCTGCCCTCTAACACCCTTTATAGGACACAGAATTCCCCGGCGTTGTTGCACGGCCGATGGGCAGTTTCCGTGGTAAGAGCGATTATCACTACCAATGCCTGCGGACGAATGTCGACCTGCTCCGCGTTATCCAGATCGGCATCACCCTTTTCAACGAGGACGGCGAGACCCCTCCTGCGCGGCCCGTGTCCACCGACGCCGCCGAGCTTGGCGGGCCTGTCGGCGGCCGCCGCGGCCACCAGGGCGGTTCGCTGCCGTACTCGTGGCAGTTCAACTTCAAGTTCTCGCTCAAAGACGACATGTACAACCAAACCTCCATCGACTCGCTCGTCCAGGCCGGTATTGACTTTAACATCATGGATCGTGACGGCATCGAGCCGGTTGATTTTGCCGCCCTGCTGATCCCCTCGGGCCTGGTCTGCTTCGACGACGTCCACTGGATCTCCTTCCATGGCGGCTACGACTTTGGTTACCTGACCAAGCTGCTGCACTGCAAGCCGCTGCCGAGCGACGAGATCGAGTTTGACCAGATCATGAAGCTCTACTTCCCGTCCACCTTTGACGTGAAGCACTTGATGAAGCATGCCATCCGCATGCACAACTCGGGCCAGTTGACGCCCGGCGACCCGTCGTCGATCGAGGTCCTGCAAAAGTTCGAGCACAAGTCCGGTCTCGAGAACATTGCAGAGGCTCTTAAGGTGAAGCGTGTCGGTGCTGCCCACCAGGCCGGCTCCGACAGCCTCCTGACCGGCCGCGTCTTCTTCCAGATGCGCGAGAAGATTTTCCACGGCGAGATCCCCACCGAGCAGGTCGGCAAGGTGTGGGGCCTCATGGTGCCTGACATTGCGCCCGTGCCGGGCGTGGGCCACCTCGGTGGCTTCAGCAACCGGTACGGTGGCATGATGATGGGTGCCACCGGCGGCGGTGGTGGTGCTGGCGGTCTCGGCGGTGGCGACGGTGCCAGCGGTGTCGACGGCACGCCTGGTAGCAGCAACGGCATGAACGGGGCAAACGGTGGCGCGAACGGCGCAGCGACCAACGGCGGTGCCCCGAGCACGCCGCACACATCGACGGCCGGTCTAGTCAACACGCCTGCGGCAGGCAGCCACAACACCAATAGTATGGGGATGGGCCCGATGACACCCGGTGGCGGCGGCGGTGTGTTTGGCAGCTTCGCATTCTCAGGTAGAAGCTAGGGGCAAACCCAAGAACAACAGCCTGCTATAGTCTCACAAGGACAAACGCCTTTTCCTTCGGGATTCTAGCTGAATCCGGGACTGCAATCGGGATATTCACCGCGATCAGTTTCCATGCCGGAGCAGGAGCGGGGAGGTGGACGCCAGCGGGGAAGACGGGGAGGGCATGGCCGCGACGGAAACAATACGGGAGTGCAGCCCATGGGAATGCAGCCCATGAACGGACAGTTCATGGGGGTACAAGCATTGGAGGCACAACTCAAGTACCTGCAGGTACAAATCGATTTGAAAAGAAGGGCGTATGCACAAACCTTGCAGGATGAACATATGAGGGCACAACCCATGACAGAACAACACATGGGCGGGCAGTCCATGGGAGAATATCCTTTGGAGGCACAACTCATGGGAGGACAGCCCATGGGGGAACCGCCCACAGGGGGACCGCTGCCCACCGGAAACAACGATCTGTACATGGGGCATAGTGCAGGCCGAAGCCACTCGATGGGAGGTCTACCCGGTGAATGGCTTTCGGGTTCTTTTCCCCATGAGCCTTATACCGGGTAGACGAACCCTTTGTTTCTCTTTTATTGTTTCTCTCTTTTATTGTTTCCCGAGCGACTGTCTCTCGCCTCTTCTTTATTCTCTTTCCCCTTCTCCGACGTGTATATTTCTTTTTTTCTTTTATTGTTTATGGTTTTTGTTTTGTTTTGTTTGGTCGTGCGTGTTTTATTTCCAGTTTCTTAAGAGAGTATCCATTACTTTCTCCATTTGTTTTATTGGACAAGTCTTATTATAGGAGGAATCAGAAAAGAATCAAAGGGACAAAGGATGGGCGAGAAAGGGCAGAGTGCTCGGGAGGAGCGAGCAAAATGGCGTTCAGTGCAAGAGACCTCCTCTCTGGTTGGTTTTCCTATCTGCTCGTTTTATGTCTCTGGTGTCGTTGGTCTTTTTTCGGCTGCATATCTTTTCAGCCATTGTATCTTGGTAGTCTCTGTTTTCTTGCGCGGTGTTTTCTCTGATTTGTTTCCTTTTCATGTATTTTATTGGTCCTCTCGTTGGTGTATAGGAATCGCATTCTTACCTGTGTTTTTTCTTTGTTTCAAATGGATTCGTACGTTCCTTAACTACCCTTATACAAGAAGCATTGGTGAAAACAAAGTGATATTGATACTGGTCGCTAGTCATTGTGTTTGACAGAAATAAAGTGCAATCTATTGGGCCGTGATCCCTTCCGGAGCGCCTTTAAGCAAATATACAACAAGAAGAGAAAATAGGAGAAGCGTAGAGACAACAAAAGCAAGTCCCAGTGGTGCGCCGTCCAATGCAGAGGAAGAGAGAAGATGAAAGACAAAAGCAACAATCAGTCAAAAGAAATGCAACCCAACAACTCCCAGAAAGTGAGGAGAAACCCTGAAAACGAATCCAGAAACGCAAAGCACGATAAAAGAATCTTAAGTAATAAATACTTTCTTAGCGTCGCCAATGTGGAAGATTTCGTTTGTGCGGAGATCACGTATCTGGTCGGAAGGCATCCCCGTCTTACGAGCATACTCGAGCAGTCGTTCCATTCCGTAGGCGTGGCCGTTTGGCAGCAGCTTGAGGTCGTGCTCAACATGACTCTTGCTGTGGTGGGCATACGGTACGTGGCGTGCCAGCTCGTTGAGCTCGATGGAGCAGATGGGACAGATGGACGTGCCCATTTGCTGGCCCTGATGGATGGTCCGGGCGAACGGTGACCGCTTGGGTCTGCTCTCACCGCCGTTGCCGTCTTCAGTCGATGCTCCATTTGCGGCTGGCTGGCCGGCGGCTGGGCTGTTCGCATGATTGTGTCCGTTGAGCTGGCCAACACCGTTGGCGCCGGTCGGTAAACCGGTGAGAGACGGAATGGGCGCTGGTTCGGGGGCGGGAGCGGCGTGGCATGCTGGAGTCTTGAGCGCCGAGAGACCCGACGACAGCGCGAGGTGCAGCAGCGGCACGGACGGCAGCGACAGCAGCTGGTTATGCGTGCTGGTAAACAGGTCCGCCAGCATGGCCCAGCGCTCGTCGTTCCAGAGCTCCGAGTATTCCTCGGGGGCCTCGCCCGCCGGGTAGCACATGAGGACGGCGGCCTGCTGGCATTCTTCCGGGTAGATGGTGTGGAAGGGTGCTATGTAACGGCGCGCGTGGGCGACGGCATCGGTCAGGTGCCCTAGGTCCGGGTTGCGGACCATTTCGATAAACTGCTGGAAGCGCAGCATGAACTCGAGCTTGCTCTCCATCTTGCGCAGCTCCTTCTTGTTGTCGGTGCACCAGGCCAGCGCCTCGGTGACGCTGTGGTCGCGCAGCAGCCGCTGCCTTATTTGGGACATGTGGGCGAACGTATCGAGGTCGACCAGGTCGCGCAGGGTGCCGGAGGCGTCGTCGTCGACCAGACCCGCAGCGCTCGCGTTGTAGCCGTGGCGCAACAGATAGTCGACGAGCAGGCGGTCGAGGCGGCGGCGGCTCCAGGTCTCGTAGGCGACGTCGTCGAGGGAGTGCATGCTGGCGAGCTCGGCGAGGTGGGCGGTGCGGGCGTCGACCTGGCGGTAGATCTTGGCCTCCTCGTCGGCGCAGGCCTCGAGCTTGCGCTTCATGCCGCGCATGCGGGCGACCATGCCGTCGATGCTCTTGAGCACATCGTCTGTCGACGTAGCCGAGCCGGCGTTCTTGAGGCCGGCGGTAGCAGCCTCCTTGAGGGCATTCTTGACCGAGGTGCTCTCCTTTTCGACGATAAAGTGGGCAGAGCGGAAATTCTTGCGAAGAAGCTCAAACGGTAAACGGAGGAGTGGCTGGTCCTACAGAGAGGGGGGAAAGAGTAGTTAGCTTCACAATGTCCCAAGGAGAGCACAAGGAGAGGGGAAAGGAGCAGAGTAGACCGCACCAGAAGAAGGTGGTTGGCCTTGTCGATCCTGGTGGCATCGTGGTTGGCCATCGTGCAGCGGTCTCTGTCTCGTAGAGATCACGACGGCCGGTGCAGCTGCTTGCTGGGGAATGTCGGGATTCGCTGCAGTTTCCAAGCGTTCCAGACGCCAAATCGAATTGTCGTGATGTCGTCTGACCGGAGGGTCAAAGAGTCGAGTCGTTGATGAGTGACGTCGAAGAATGGCGGCAGGCCCGGCGTCTGACGCTCTGTGGTCCAGTGACCTCAGTCTCCGTGTGCTTGGCCGCAATAACTGCAGAGGCGGGTGAGGTGCGGCTGGCGGGCGGTATCTGCATGCGAGGGTGGAAGGGCGACGAGTTGTTTATATTGTTCAGAGGAGCTTTGGCAGTTCCCTTGCTTTCCCGAACCGCCTGTATCCTGTGCCGTCGAAGCGTTCGTTGCTTGGGGTCGGAGAGGTCCTTTGTTCCTTCCTGGCGGGTGGGCTGGGGAGGAGTCGACTATGACGGAAGAGCACCTTCTCCGGTTCCGCCATGGGATTGGGTTAGGCGATGATACTGATTCAGGGAAGGTGCTACCGGGCCGCTATTGGTCCAAGCTTTGCAGCGGGGGGACCACGCTGAAGTATGTCGTAGCGAGGCTGTCCACTGGAACACTTTTCTTACAGCGCATTGTCTGCTACAGCACAGTGGTCAACCGCAACTGGCCTTGTTCTCAGAAACATCTGCTCTCGACATCACAACCACAAGCAATTGAAGTTGACAAGGCTGGCATTCTTCAAGTCCAGAGAAGGGGGCAAAAAAGATAAACCCCATAGACAAGGAGAGCAAAAAAGAAATCCCGATCCAGGCAGGGATCGAACCTGCAATCTCTTGGTTCGTAGCCAAGCGCCTTGCCATTTGGCCACTGGACCCGTTTTCTGATGGGACGCCAGCAGGAAACATCTTTTTTTAAGCCTCCACCTTGGACGGGCTCGTTGAGCCGCGGACTTGCTTTCTACATGATCTTGTGCAGGTGTAGATGTGCAGCCGTGGTGCCCGGCCTGCTCAAGAGCATATCTAGGCGTGTGGCCGCTGTGGTCACGGGTTCTTAACTACGTAAAATTTACAAGAGACGAACAAGGAAAGAGCAGTTCACGGGCTGCAGTTTTGAGACACTGTGGCAGACAGTACGAAAAGCACGGCCCGCCAGGGCAAGGCTATGGGATCACTTGATACGGCACGCCATAGAGAAGAGGGTGTGGAAGTGCTGGTACTTCTTGTACTTCACCAAATCGACGGGAAATAGCGGCACTTTGCACATTTGCCATGAAACTGCGCGTCCCATTACGACGTCCGACAAAGAGCTGAGTCCATACTGTCTTCCGCCTGCGCAGAGAGGTGTGCATATAGTGTGTATTTCGTAATTGACACTGTACACGATTGTGTGGATCATGTGCTTGGAATCGCCGTCCGCACGGCGTGTACAGAGCACACACATTCGGGAACCTCGCGCTGCGCCTGGGCTGCCATTCGGGATTTTGGACGCACATCTCGCACCTCTCGTCGTTGCCCGTCGATGTGTCTCAGTCAAAGACTCTGGCCTCCTCGTGCAAGACAATGGACCAATCACACCACCGCTATAGGTAGGATCCACATCCGGGCGTGTCATTGGCCCCATGTTCCTACGAGAGAAGGCACGATTGGCTGACCGGGCACAGCTCTGGACGGGCAAACAGGCAGAGTGCTGTTTTGCTTGTGCTTGTTCGACCGCGCTTTCCGTCGTGGACATTGCACCCGACTCACGTGTTTTTCTTCTCTTGTCTTCTCGGTGCTGTCCAGTGTGTCTCGCTCTTTCCGTGAATGCTGTATTCACCTGTGGGAAGTGTGGTGACGGTCTGCCTTTGGCACAGCCTGCTGCTCTGTTGCAGGCCTCGCTCCGCCTGGAGAGTCAGGTGCAGCAACATGAACCTCGATGTGTGCGCCCTACTTTTCTCTCTCGGGAGCCTTTGTACGACGTATATTAAAACAATACAGCCCTTTTTAAATCCGAGGCATTCTCAAAGCCGCCATCTTTTCGTGTCGTTTTGTCCTTTCTGTCGTTCTTTCCTATCTTTCCAGCTCCTGTCCTCTGCTCTTTCCTCATCCCGTCTTACGCCAGCGCTATTAGCCACCAAAAAAGAGCCAGGCTCGCAGGCAAAAGGCCCATCGCCCCCGCTTTTCTCCCTCGCCCATTCTCGCCCAAGGCCCCCCTCCTTCCTCCCTTTTCGCGCGCCCGTCCATTCACAGCACAGAATAGTGGGTCCAAAGCCCCGCCCTTTCTCCCCTTCTCCCCTACGCACCCAGCTTTCCCTTATATCTCGCGAAACCCCGTGCCATCCATCCACGTGAGTCTTTTTCTCTCTCCTCTCTCTCCCTCCAAAACTCGTGAAGCATCACCTGACATTGCTTTTCTGCAGCCAAAAAGCGTGACCTTCTCCATCGCCAGTCAACAAGACAAACGCTGTTTGGCAATAAACGCACAGAGGTATGTTTGTGTCTTTTTTCTGTCGATTTCTTTTTTTTCCTTTCTCGCCTCTCTCTTCTCTTTCGCACCGCGCGTCACCGGCCGACGAGAAACGGCCAGCGACCAGGTCGTCCGTCACGTCGACGCCGTGAACTCTTACTCCCCAAAAACAACAAAAAACCCACATTTAAGAGCGCGTCGACAGCTCCTGGGGCCTTCCTTTGCCGTGCCATTGTCGCATCTGTCGCTTTTCATGCTCTTTCCACTTTTGCTTTTGCTGTCGCGCGGCCTTCTTTGTCTGCCTGTCGTGTTCTGCTCTTTTTGTGCTTTTGTGAGAGAATGAGAGAGACCGGCGGGCCATCCGCTATGAGAGAACGCGTGTGCACTTTCAAGATGGACAAAAGTGCGTCATTCGAGCTGTTGCTAAGCGTCGCTACATCTATGTCGCCTCATTTTCTCGTTGTGATGATCGCACGGCCGTTTGCAAGCACAATCAGTGCAAAGCGAAGGAAAATGAAAATAGGACGCGACGCGCTGTCGAGTGACGGCCGGCATTCATGATGACATGGAAAAGGCGCCGACAGCAAAACCGCTCTACACAGGGCCCTAGTCCTTGCCTTCAAAACATCCATGTCGTCTTTTTACGCTGTTGTCCGTGAGACATGCCTCTAACATTTGCCCCAGTAGCATCTCATATTTTACCACACCTTATTTCACAATGGCCGAGACCGCCGCCGAGCAGCCGCCGGACCTGACGCCGGGCAGCCCCCCGCAAAAGCGCAAGCGCGGTGGCGAGCCGGGCTCGCCAGATGCACGTCGGTCAAAGCGCGGCACGGCCGCACCAGCAGTGCCTACCGCCTTTATGGAGGCAACTGCTCAGCCGGACCAAACGGGTAGCGCCGAGGCCGCGACCGACTTCGATGCCGTCCCTGCTGCGGGCGGTGCCGGTGCCGCGGACGGCGCTGAGGTTGCTGGTGGCGCAGACAGCAGCAGCCAGCAACGCGCCAACGCGGCGACGGCTGCGGCTGTGCTAGACTCCATGTTCCCGCAGCTCAACGTGCCCGTCCCCACCGAGGAGACGTTTGCCAACCAGCACGTCGAGGGCGACCACCACGGCGACGCGTCGGCATACAGCGCAGGCGACGTGACGCAGGGCGACCTGTCCCTGGACGTGGCGGGCGGCTCCAACGGTGTCGCAAAGCGGCCCATGTCGGGCATCCAGTCCAAGCCCGCAGTGGGCTCCGAAGAGTGGCACAAGATGCGGAAAGACAACCACAAAGAGGGTGAGTCCCACAACACGCGCCAAGAATTCCCTTCTTCCATGTCCAGTCTGTTAACCTCTTTTTCCCAGTCGAGCGTCGCCGGCGAGAGACGATCAACGAGGGCATCAACGAGCTGGCCAAGATTGTCCCTGGCTGCGAGAAGAACAAAGGGTCCATCCTGCAGCGCGCTGTTGTGTTCATCACGCAGCTGAAAGAGAACGAAACACAGAACATTGAGAAGTGGACGCTGGAGAAGCTGCTCACAGAACAGGCCATTGCCGAGCTGTCCGCCTCCAACGACAAGCTCAAGGCGGAGATCGAGCGTCTCTACAGTGAGGTCGAGACGCTGCGGAGCGAGGGCGCCGGCGTCCCGGCGGCCGAGGAGAAGACCGAGGCGGCGAGCTAGGTTCCCACGCTCGGTAGCTTTTAGCCTCGTGTCTTTCGGTTTTGGTTTCTTGTGGTTTTACCCATCCACTGCTCTTGCGGTCTTTTGTTTTCTGTTCGTTGCGTCTCTCTTTTATGTGCAAGCAGGGTTCTGCTGCCGGTTGTATGCTCCCTCTCTCGGAATTCCCTTATCGTCCTGTCTTATTTTCTTTCTTTTTTCTTTTTTTTTCTTATACGCCAGGCACCCCCGCGCACCTCATACGGCAGGCAGACGCGGGACGGCCTTTGGAACAGGGCACACACTCTCCCTTCCCCGGCCCTCATCCCCGCACGTCGACTCGTCGGCTTTTGGCAGTCGCACACACCAAAAAGGACGAACGCGGATATGTCCCCCACGGCGTTTGTCGTTGTTTTCTTCTTCATAATCCCTGTGCAGCGGAAGAGGGGTGTTCGACGGGTGTTTGACAGGGAAGGCTGGTGATGTTGAGCTACTGGTCCCGGACAGGGTGGGAGTTTTCGCGTTTCGATGGCTTCAGTGCCTTTTCTTCGGTTTTCTCCTTTCGGTATCTGTATCGTATTGTCTTTTCCTGTTCTCTCTGGTTTAGCTATTGCGTACCCCGATGGTCTGGTCTCCGGGTATGCTCGTCTCTGGTATTAATACGAGTTCTTTGGACATCCTCTCTGCGCCCCCGCCCCCTTGTCTCCTATGATCTTTCCTGTGATGCTCTTGTGACCATGTAAACAAAACTCGTACATCGTAGCCTCTGCCGACGTCGTGAAGAGCCGACAGCGGCTGCAACGCCATGGCAGGACCTGCCTGAACGAGCTCCGACGCCGAAACCCTAAGGCCATGACACATTCGCAATGCACGACCGCCCGTGGCAAGTGACAGTCTGTATTATAAATGAAGTAGGACACGATTCCAGCACGAATAATGAAAAGATCAGGTCCAGGCGAACGGCCGATCCAAATCCACCGATATGAATCATCCCCCCTCGTCATCTTCATCCTTCTCGACCTTTCTTCTTGCTTTTTTTTTTTTTTTTTTTCTTTCCTTCTTTTTGTTTCTTTTCCGCGACTTGTCTCGTTTCCCCTCTCGTTATCCGATGTTGAACCCTGATTGTCGCGTGCAACTGCCCAAATCTGCTTGGCGCCGTCTGGCGCAAGGCCAGCGCTTTCGAGATAGCGATGCCGGTGGTCGTTTTGGCGTGTGGGGATGATAACGGACAATCAGCCACCAACAACGAACTCCCAAATCACAAAGGCACAAAGGCACGTATGCACGAAGGCACGAATGCACGAAGGCACAAGAGACACAGCCCGAAAACGGACCCAGCGGAGTACGATGAGAAGGGGGAAAGAGCGTCTGGTCTCATGCTGTCTTCCTACGTCGTACCTTCCTGCTTCGCTTTTCGCGATCTGTACTCCGTACTCCGTACTAATTCAGAAGGAGCAGAAATTCCACATGGTCGAGGCTCCGTGCTCTCTGGGGGGCCGTTGGCGCAATTAGACCCTATTGGACGGGCACCTGGACGGCAACTGAGCGGCTGCCGTTGCCTTTTCTACAGTGGTTTGTGAAGAGGTCCGCAGGTGACAGGCGCGCCTGCCAAAGATCCCCTTCCTAATCGGGCAAGTCCAGGCGGAGCCACAGCACTTTTTAGCACTTTTTGGCACATTGGTGCCCCCCATCGACAGCTCTTTCTCCTCTCACCTTCGCACCGCTACCCCACCTTGTCATCTTTTTTGGGCCGCCTCGACTTCGCCGCTGTCGCTCCTGCCAGCTGCCTTTTGGCCTTTTTAATTCTTCTTACTATATTTTTTGCCTGCCCCCTCCTTCCCCCAGCTAATGCAGTCGTACCCATCAACTAGCAAGAACGCGGCGTGCCACACGCACTACGCAAACGGTTTCCAACACCAGTCCCGTCCCTGGGTCTCACCTGCCTTGGCTATGCCGTCAGTAACCCGCCGATAAGGCAAGACCTGGCCCAGGCCTGGGAGCTTCTCGTACAGCGCCTTCGAGTGCCCCTGAGTGCTTCGTGCTTTTTTCTGCTCCTGTGCCACTCCTTGTAGCTAGCTTCTCTCCACTCGCCTGCTCTTTCTCGTTATGTTGCCCTCTTGGGGCCAATGCTAAATGATCGCCTTGTCACACTGCACTGCAGCCCATGTTGGGTGGCCACCACCAGGGCTCCACTCGAGATCCCCAGCAGAGGCGCGCCTTCCCCATCGATGCTCTTTGTCCGTGTACGGCGACTGCTCTGCTCCTTCCCCCTCCTGCCCTCCTCTCTCCCTTCTTTCCCATATTTAGTTTCAATCTCTCTCTTTTTTTCCGTTTTGGAAACTGCTTCCCGGATCTTCCTTCCTTTCTTTCTTTTTTTTCTCATCCCGCGGAGCAACCAATTGGCCCAAGGACAACCCTGAGGTACCTCTCACAGCGTCATTCCAGTGACACCGACCTCCCGCCTCGCCTTGCTCGCTTCGAATAGCTCGATTGAGTAACTCGCCCCCCTTCTTTCTTACTTTCTTCTCTTTATCCTTCTTGCTCTCGCCTTGGTTGTCGTCGCTCGTCGTCGTCACCCTCGACGCCCTCTTCGTGCTCCCTCCTTGCTTGTCCCTTGCTCCTTCCCGCCACTATATAAACAATGGTTGCTGTCACTGCTCTCCGGGGCGGCAGCCGCCACCTGGCTCGCTCTTTCCTCAAGCCAACCGCCTCCTCCTTCTCCTCCTCCTCCTCTTCTTCTTCCTCCTCTCTTCTCCGTCACTCGGCACGCCGCCTCCCTGCTTCGTCCGTCTTCCGCACCATGGGATCTGCTCCCTACTCCTCTTCAGCCGACCAGCTGTCGACCCTGCTGGCCAACGAGCCCAGCGGGCCCTCCATCAAGGTGGCCATCCCGGGCCCCAAGGCCAAGGCCGTGGCCAACGACCTCGACAAAGTCTTTGACACCCGCGCCCTGAACATGGTCGCCGACTACCGCAAGTCGCACGGCAACTACATTGTCGACCCCGATGGCAACGTGCTCCTGGACGTGTACGCCCAGATCGCCTCCATCCCCGTCGGCTACAACAACCCGGCCCTGCTCGCTGCCGCTCAGTCGGAGGAGATGGTCCAGGCCCTGATCAACCGCCCGGCTCTGGGCAACTTCCCTTCGGTCGACTGGGCCGACATCCTGCGCTCCGGCATCCTCCAGGTCACACCGCCCGGCCTGAACCAGGTGTTCACCGCGCTTGCCGGCTCCGACGCCAACGAGACTGCCTACAAGGCCGCGTTCATGTGGCGCCGCCAGAAGGAGCGCGGTGGCCCCAACGTCGAGTTCACCGAGGAGGAGATGAACAGCTCCATGACCAACGAGGGCCCCGGCGCGCCCAACCTGTCGATCATGTCCTTCAAGTCGGCCTTCCACGGCCGCTTGTTCGGCTCGCTGTCGACCACCCGCTCCAAGCCCATCCACAAGCTGGACATCCCCGCCTTTGACTGGCCGCGCGCCACGTTCCCCGAGATCAAGTACCCGCTCGAGGAGCACGCCGAGGAGAACGCCAAGGCCGAGGCCGCTGCCCTGGCTGAGGTCGAGGACCTGATCCTCAACTTCCACGCCCCGCCCGCCGCCGTCATTGTCGAGCCGATCCAGTCCGAGGGTGGTGACAACCACGCGTCGCCGGCCTTCTTCCGCGGCCTGCGCGAGGTGACCCGCAAGCACGGCGTGCTGCTGATTGTCGACGAGGTGCAGACCGGTGTTGGCGCGACGGGCAAGTTCTGGGCACACGAGCACTGGAACCTGCCGCACCCGCCCGACATGGTGACCTTCTCCAAGAAGGCGCAGACGGCCGGCTACTACTTTGGCAACCCCGAGCTGCGGCCCAACAAGCCGTACCGCCAGTTCAACACCTGGATGGGCGACCCGGCGCGCGCGCTGCTGTTCCGTGCTATCATCGACTACATCCAGAAGAACGACCTGGTTGCCCAGACCGCCCGCGTCGGCGACTACCTGTTCGGCAAGCTCGAGGCGCTAGCCGCCCAGTACCCCGACCAGTTCGCCAACCTGCGCGGCAAGGGCCAGGGCACCTTTATTGCCTTTGACAACCCGAAGCGCGATGCCTTTTTGGCCAAGGCCAAGACCTTCGGCGTCAACATTGGCGGCTCCGGTGCCAACGCCGTGCGTCTGCGGCCCATGCTGATCTTCCAGGAGAAGCACGCCGACATCCTGATCGATGCCCTCGAGAAGGTTGTGAAGGCACTGTAGGGTGACTGATGAAGTAAATGCAAAAGACAAAAAAATGAAGCGAACGACAAAAAAAAGCGGGAGGTGGAACCATTTAATGGGAAACGAATTGAACGAGCGGGCGGGGAAGAAGTGGTATGGTTTTCTTGGAACTCTTTGGGTGTTATAGCTTTTTTGGTTTACAATATTGCCTTTTCTTTTTGGGGTCTTTTCTGGCAGATATATAATTCAAGCCAAATAAAATTGGCAGATTCGAAACGAGTCAAATTTAAAAATAATTTATTGCGAGGCATTTTTTTTTTTAAAAAAAAAAAAAAAAAAGAAAAAGAAACAAGAACAACTATTATTGTAAAAATGGTTAACTTTTATCGCCAGTGTGCGTGTGTGCATTGCTGCCAATGCTGGTATTTGATAAAAACGTAGTAATACACGAGAAGAGCATGGGGGAAAGGGAGAATATGCAAAAGACCGTGGGATGACGCTTGAGAGCATTTTCTCCCACAAGCGTGATAAATAAATATAACGTGAAAGGAAAGACGTAGGAAACCCAGAACACATGCAAAGTCATCCCGATGCTATAAGATTAAAAATTGAAAAAAAGAAAGACAGCCGTCAAGACAAATATACTCCGGTTTTGGACCACACCTTTTTTTGGAAGACAGAAAAGTATGCACGAAACGAATATTAAGAGAAGAACGAACTAGCCCAAGGAAAGAAAAAGAAGATATAGAAAAAAACCCATACTAAAATGATAAAAATCCAAAAGGATAAAGAGTGAAAAAAAAACGAAGACTTAAGTGGGAGAAGACCTGCCCGCCCGAACTTTTTATAGCTCAACAGCTGCACGGGTGTGATTCTCCTCCTCTTTTTACTGTCTTGCTGCCCCGTTCACGGCCACCGCTGGTGCGAGGCCAGTCGGTCCATTTTGCTTGCTCTGCTCCTCAAAGTCGCGCATGGCGTCCTCGTTCTCCCGCCGCAGTGCCTCCTCTTCCTCTTCCCGCTGCCGCTGTGCCGCTGTAAGGTGACTGTCCTCGTCGTCGGCCGGCGGAGGTGGTGGCGGTGGCGGCGTGGGCGGCGTCAGGGTATCAGCGGCGGCCTCCTCGTCTTTGAGCCTTTTGATCGAGGGCGTCTCGGACGGCGTCACGCTGGGTGATGCCACGGCAGCAGCGCCGTTCCCCCGTCTACTTCCAGCATCACCACCGATACTGCTGTCGGCCCGTTTGCGTTTCCGGTCAGATGTTTCGGGAGAAAGAGCGGCCGCCGCGTTGTCTATGGCTGCTTTGTCCTCGTCTCCTCGGCCCCCTGTCGTGCCGTCGTCATCGCTCAGCGCCATATCGTCCAGAGCAGCGAGACCGTCGTCTTTGTTCTGTTCCTTGCTGTTCGCCGCCGCCGTAGCTGAGGAGTCTGCCACGCCCGCCATATCTATGTCCTTGCTGCCCGTGTTTGCATTGGAGGCGGAGGACGAGGCCGCTGCCTCCTTCCCATCACGGCCGGCATGGCGGTCGGCCTTGCCAGCCTTTTTCTTTTCGTGTTCCTGGAACTTTTTGACGGCCCGCTCAAAGTAGTCGTGGACATACACCTTCATCTTCTTGGCCAGGGCCGGCGTGATAGCATTGGGGTCCTCGACACGATTGTTCTTGTAGTCTGAGGCAACGATCTTCTTGCTGATATCTTTACCGAGCCTCTTGATCTCTTCTCTGGGCAGCCGGTTGCGGTATCGATCTGTGACAGATTTGATATGGGGATGTAGCTGGTGGTTACAGAGTTAGCTTTGTGCGACAGAAAAGGCACTAAAGGCCGATCTAATGGGAAGGTGAAAGGGTATATATAGTACGTACAGTATTTTCGTAGATTTTTTGCTGTTTTTCGACGGGGAGGGACCGCCACCGTTCGCTCTTGGGCTCCTGGACGGGTGTCTTGGCGGCTTGCGGGGTGTGGGTGGCCGAGGGCCGTGGCGCTTCTTTCGTAAGGCGATTGATAATCTCTTGAACGGCGTCCATATCCTGCTGTGCCTTGGATGGCCCCTTCGCGTTCTCAGCAGGCGCCATCGGCCGTTTCCATGTCGTTGCGCCGCTTTTGTTATAATAGTACACGTTCCCCTTAGGATCGGTCGCCGAGAACCAGCCAAACGGCAGGTTCTGAGTGGCACCTTGGTTGTTGTTGTTCAGCTGTTTCCGCTGATTCCGTGGTGTCCCGTTGTTGTTGTTGCCGTTGTTGAAGAAGTTGCTATTCCGCTGCGGGATGTTGCTCCGTGGTCCCTTGGGAATGTTCATTCCGTGAAGCGGGGAGACGGCACGCTGACGGGGGGTGTTCGTGCCGTCCGTGCTGTCGTTGGTCTGCACGTCACGGCCACGGCGGTCCTCGAACGCACTGGTCGGCGCATTCGGGTCAAACTTCTTGCGCGGGATGCGATAGGCCGTCTGCAGCTTGTCCCACTCCTCCAGAAGACGCTTCGACTCGGCGGCGACATCCTCGTGCTCCGACGTTGACAAGTCCTTGATGGCCAGCTCGATGTTGGAGTCGGAGATCTTGTTCTTGGTCAACCGCGGGAACATGTAGAGAATGTCCAGCACCTGCAGCACGACATTGTTGTCCTTGAACAGCGTCAGGATGGAGCAGAGAATCTGGTAGCCGTGCATGCGGACCACGCGGTGGAGGACACGCTCGTCGTCCCGGGCCGCCTGGATGCGAGCCAGGAGCTTGACGGCAATCCACTTCTCCTTGCACTGCATAAGCGCAGCCATGACCTTGGTGACGCCATCCTCGGCAAGACCCGTTTGCTGAAGGCCGCTGACATACTCTTCGTCGTCCTCGCTGGGCTTCTTGCGGCGCTGCTTCTTGGAGACGGTCGTGTCCCAGCTGTCCGGATCGTCGATACCGAGGGCCTCGATTGTCGCCAAAGAAAGCTTGGTCGCCCGTTCCGTCTGAGTCTTGCCGCCGATGAAGCCCGTGCAGTTGGGCTCGCCGCAGTAGCAGGGCTGGGGGTCGGCGCCGTAGCGGTCGACGTTGTAGTCGAACACGAGCTCTTCGCCCGCGCGGATGGAGCGGCCGGCGAAGATGCCCATACGCAGCTTGTTGCCGACAACCCACTTGTCGACGTAGCAGTTGGGGTTGCACGAGTGGTTGCAGAAGCGGCCCAGGTTACCTTTCCGTGTGGCGTCGACAAACTCGCTCTTCGTCAGGGACATGAAGTAGAAGTGCTTGATGCCCTCTTCGTCGTACTGGATCATGCGCCGGCGGAAGGTGGGCTCGTTGATAACTTCGCCGATATACTCAAAGATGAACTCGTTCTGGTGCAGGTCCGCGTCGGCGCGGAGGCCAAAGCCCTTCTTTTCCGTCTTGATCACAGATACGCTTGCATATTGCCTTTGCTGGAATCTCTGGTTCTGGCAGTGCTCTCCGCAGTTGCAGCCGCCCTCCACACACTCCATTTTCGTCGCCCGGTTGATGCAGTCGCTATCCTCGCCGCAGGACATGTTGCGCCCGTCGTCTGCAAAGTCACGTTAGTAGCCGGGCAAGGCAAAGTGAGATCAAAAGCATCCAAGGGGCGCTAGGGTGGTAGGAATGGTAACACGTACGCAGTTCTTCAGCACAATCGCAGTCAAAGGCATCGTTATCTGATGAGCCCATGTTCTTTGAGCCGTACAGACAGTTTGCGATGACCTGAAACTGGCTGGTGGCCTCGGTTGTGGCATCGGGAAGCTGATCGAAGAGAGTCCGATTCGGCCTTGAGGACGGAGTCGCAGACCGCGACGCCTTTGCCGACGACTTTCGGTTTGGCCGGGGCGGGGCGGAGCTTGTGTCTGGGGTCGAGACATCGCTGGGCGATGGCTTCACGTCGTCGTCGGGTGACCGGCTGCGCGAAGCAGACTCTCCTTTTGATCCGTTTGGCGTGGCGGAACCCTGGAAGGGGCTGGCCTCGTTCTTCACGGCCACCCGCGCGCCATGGTGGGCTCGTGTGCCGTTCGTCCTTGCGCCGGCGGTCGTCATGTTTGCTGCGTGTCCGTGCGAGGCGTCTGGTATCCGCACATCGTCGTCCATCTGCTACTTCGGTGGTATCGTCGGTGTCCTTGTCGCTATCGCCAATGCCGACGTCGTTCTCTTGGAGTCCACCTCGGGGGTGTGGGTTTTGGGGTGGAGAAGAGAGAGAGAGTTGAGTTCGATCTCAGACCGCTCTCATGCGGACGCGGGTTCTTCGTGGGTCGAAGCGGCGTGTTACCCGGCAGTGATCTCAGGAGCGTTCGCAAGGTCGAGTTTGCATGGGATCAAGGACCTGCTCATTCTTCGGGGGGTCCAGATTCGCCTTCCTCCTGCGCGGTTCGAAGAGGAAAGGGAGTTCGGACGAGCGATGGTTGACCTCGGGGTCGTGGTCCTTCTCGTGTCGTGCGGCGCCGTCGAGCGTGGTTGTGAATTGAAAAGGGGATAGAAAGCGTGACAGAGGCGGAGGATAGTCGAGAGGGCAAAGAAGAAAACGTCGAAGCTGGCTGGCGCGGTGCAAAAACAGGCGTGGATATTAAGTTCTGGGGCTCGCTTCGACGTTGCGTGCGGGTGAGGAAAGGCGTGTCGCTCTAACGCGCGACGGCGTTATCAAAAATTTCGCCCAGAAAAAAGTCCCCTATTGTGCAGGGGGCAGAAGGGCCTGCTAGATCGCCGTAGCGATAACCAATGCTGCGAAGGACGTCGTCGTGCCTACGACAAATTGATCTGTGAAGGAAGAAAGAGAAGAGATGAGGACTGAAAATTGTGGCAAGGAGAAAGTGGCAAGGTGCACTACGCTCGAACACTCGATTGCTCCTTCCGTGCATCTTTCCTTTCTTTTTTTTTGCGCCTGTCTTCCCCTTCGCGCCTTCTCACTTTGGCCTGACCTTGGGCTCGTGCGGCAAAGGTGCGCCGCGGCGCTGTTCTCTTCCAATACGCGTGCGCGTACTCCGTATTAATTACTCCGTAGGTCGCATCGCACTCGCACTAACCCATGTATCCCCTGTCAGCGAGCGCAACTGCCTACTGTGGGCGCTGTAATACCGCGGGTCCTAGCGCGCTCTCCGAGTCGGATTAGCAGTAATTGCGACCGCCGGCAGCGTGCCTTCCGCCCCAGGTCGCCACATTAAGCAGGAAGGTGGTCCCAACAGACGGGCACCGGTCACTCCTGCCTTGCTAGTCTTCGATCTCGTCTCCCGGCGCACTTCGAAAATGCGGCAAGTGCTACGCGTAGCTGCAATCGTTCTTCCCGCTCGTTCTCGCCAATGATGCTCTTTCCCTAATAAATGCGTCCTTCGCTGCCAGCCTCTTTCAATATGACTTGGTGGCGGTTTGCTCAAACAAGCCTTTTTTGCCCAGTGACACCATCACGATGATTTGCTGTTTACCTGTATATTCTGCCATGGCATTTGCGACAATGGCACTTGCTATTTTCAGTTTGCTGGTTGAGAACTGGGCCTTGCCCCACTTTAGTCTGACCCTGGCCAGCCATATTGCCCTGTGCTGTCAACTGCCAACGGCTTCGTTGCGTGTTTCGCTTGCCTCAACTACTGTGACAGCTTTGCCGGTGACCTGTCAACCAGTTCGTCTCAACTGGACGGATCTGTGGCCTTTCCACGTGGCGAGTTAGAAATGAGCTCACGCACGCAGACACCAATTTTCCGCATGGCCCTTTTCCAGGCTTCTCCAAATCCGTCTCTGTGCGTTTCCAGGGTCCCATCCGGAGTAAGATGTGGTGCTTAGACGGCCAGACCGCTCTTTGCCCCGGGGTCTGCCGTCTGGAGATCTTTCGTGAAACCAGTCTTGAGCCGAGTCGAGTAAGAATCCCAGACGGCGAATTATTGCAGAGTCGTGCGTATGAACATCAAACAAGCTGGCAAGCTGGTAAGCGGCTCGCTAGCGTGTTGCATTGCACGAACCTCGCCGTGCGGTCTGTTTCCTTGTCCGGGCCGAACGTCCACATGCGGACGTGTGGGAGGCTTTGCTGATTATCTCGGCTTTGCTTTCTGCGAGGCGAGGCATTGGTGCTTAGTTCAACGGTCGGGCCTACCAGGGCGAGGACGCAAATGCAGGAGGCAGACGATGTACACCACCTCCGAGCACTTGCAGCGCAGGCCGTGGGACGGCGCAGGCATGGAATGTATTGGCGCACAACCCGGGGGCCACAACGCACAACTGCACGCACAACTAACTGGGTGAGTCGTGTCAGCCCTTGGAACGTAAAAAAAGGCAACCGGTGAGTGGCGCGCCAGCCTGTCGGATCCTGCAATTTGCTAGCTGCTGCTGTTAGAACGAGGCAAGTGCCGTCTTGCCAACGCATCGTGCAGAAATTATGTGGAGAAGAGGTCAAGCAAGAATATGAAGGCAAGCAAGGCAGTGCAATGATGTAAAGAAGACAAGTAGCTTGAGAGGGAAAGAAAGGAAGAAAGGGAGCATATAAGTATGAATCAACGTACCCTTTTGGCATCGCCCACTCTGGTCCTAAACCGAACGCTTTTCCTCACATCTCGACTTTTTGAAACCATCTCGGATGGCCCACCTTTTTATACTTCGAATCGACTCGACAGGCCGGCCTTCTCAAACTTTGCGCCCCCGGCACGGCTCTCACTTCTTCGATTCAAGCCAAAGGAGCACGGAAGAACCGTTGGCGTGTGCTTTTGTGTTCTTTCCCCCCCCTACCCACCGCCTAGGGATAGCTGCCGAAGGAGTGACTGTCTGGAAGCTGCTTCAGGCTTGCCATTGGCAGACGACGTCCACCAAACGAGCCATTCACACTTCGCGAATCATCCTGGTCTGGACTTTGGCCGCCGAATCTGGCCTCTTGTCCCACTTTTTCGCACGCTCGTTCAGCCCTTTCGTCGTCCGGCGTTGCACGTCGAGTTAATGTTTAACTCGCGGACAGTCCCGTAGCGGGAAAAATAAGAAAAAGATCAGAACGACGTCTCTTCACTCTGCCCTATGTCAACGGGGTAAGGCGACGAGCGAGCAAAGCCCCGAACCGACAGCGGACTCCAGAGCCTCGCAGATCGGCGGCAGCTAACCTCTCTTTGTGTCACACAAGTGCTGACTTGGGCCGGGGTGGAAAGGCTGAGAGAAACGAAAAGAAAAGGGGGCGCGCGAGGAGGCCGCCGTGCTGTTGCAAGGCAAGAGCAGGCTCGTTGGTGTGTCAAGTCGTTCTCTTCTGTTGTCAGTGCAGCACCTCGTCTTCTTTTCTTCTTTCTTTTGTCCTCTCTCATTTCTTTTTTTCCCATGGTTTTTCTCTCCCCTTCGCTCTCACAATCCTCCATCCTTCGCTCACTTGCAGGCCTCCATCTGATGTCATCGCTATCACAGTGGGAGCAGTGGCCGAGAATTGAGGGTGGGCGGGTGGCCAAATGGAGAGCGAGCAAAAACAAGGATCCGCGCCTCCCAGCTTGACCCAAGCAGAGAGACATGACAAGACAGGCCCAAAAGGATGACCAAAACAGACAGAGACGAAAGTGGGAGGGGGCCAACTGCGTCGACATGCTCTGCAAAATGGGCCTTTTTGGGGGTGTCAGGCGGTTTTAGTCGGACGGTCCCCATTGGCTGGCTGCACCATCGTGCAGCGTGCATATATGCTGCTGCATGTAGGTTGTGTAAGAGGGTGCGTCCAGCAGACCACTTATTTTCAGCAGCAGCTGGGCTGCAGGCGACAGATAGCGGACAGTCGATGCAGCGATGCAAGTGCAGGTGAGCTGGAACGACACAAAGTGCCTTTTGGAGAAAGAGAACGAGAGAGAGAGAGAGAAAAAAAAAATAAGAAGAAGGACAAGCGGACAGTGACGATCTCCACACTCACTGCCTTTCGCATGCGCCGCGCGCCCAGAAAGGCAGATGGACGGGAATCGAGGAGAAAAATGGTCCGTTATTGCCGTCATGCTGGATGTCGAGTGACGCCCGGCTGATCCCTTCTCGTTGGCTCCCGCATTACTAGGCTGGGCGAGTAAATTTTGGCGCCCGCCCGGAAGGCGATCCAATTTGCTCAGAGGAGGATGGGTGGCCTGCTTGTTGAAGACATAGAGAGGAGGAAGTAGCCGTGCGAAAGACGAGAAAACAGACCTGATAAAGAAAGAAAAGAGGCAACTGGAGAGAGACAAGTCGGTCTCTTTTTCTGACAGGAGTTTTGAGGATGAGACAGGGAAAAGGAGCCTGTCGTTGTGATCGGCCACCTGACAAGAGAGACAACGACAGAGACAGACAGAGACAGAGGCAGAGACAGAGACACAACAGTGCGATCAAGTGGCGCATGTCGCCACAGCCCGTTCCTGCTTCCTGGCGCGATTATCTCGCTCGCCAGGGGTTGATGATGAGGCCCCTGTCGTGCAGGCCGGCGGAGACGAACGGCATCGCGAGTTGATATGGCTGAAGGAAAAGAGTGGTTGCTAGGGAAGGAGTGTGGGAGGTGGGATCGAGTGCAATAAGTACGGGCGTGGTTCGGCCTGCCTGGCCCGCCTGGTCTGGCTGCAGAAAGTGGCCACGGAAACGGAAGGAGGGAGGGGGGCAAAGAGCTCTTTCCTCGTTTCCTGACAGGAGCATGCATGCACAGATGGCGCACAAAGGTTGGTGGCAGAGCGCGCACTTGCACTTGTGCTTTGCGGAACATTTATGTTTGGTCTTTCCCTGTGGGGTAATCGCTGTGACCAGGGATTGGCTCCCAGCCAGCAAGAGCCCTCTTGATCCTCTGTTCCTGTCTGCAGCCAGCCGTCCCTTCCCATTTTGTGACGACAGATCTGGACTCTCTCACTTGCTACCTCACATCGTGGCTCGCACCTTCTTTCTTTTCTCGTTCTTTCTTGCGTTGTCGCAAGAGCCTTCCTTCCTTTCTGGAGGGTTGCGACCTGCGATCCACCCCCGAACGCCCACCTAGCTCCCCCTCGTACCCTCGCTCTTGCACAAAAAGCGCCTGCATTGCTGTACGGCTCCCAAAAAGGTAAGAGAAGGAAAGAGCAAGAGCAAAAAGAAGGAGCCACGGCCAGACCACACTGGCCAAACGACCGCCGGGTCTCTCCTTCTCTCTATTGCGTCTGTGTCTCTCTGTCGCTCTTTCTCTTTATCTGACTCCTTCGCGCCTCTCCCCCTTTTCACTTCTTCTTGATTTTTCCAATTTTTAAGCATCATCAACTTCACTTCGCCTTTCTCTTCACCTTTGCTGCTCTTATATTCCGCGCCTTTGCGCGCCTTATCTGCTCACCACTCCCCTCCGGATCGCATCATTTCTGCCCGGCTCAACACCCAGACCCCTGACTGGCTCCGACGCGATACTACCGATAATTACGACCTACTCTCCTTGACTGACAAGGCAGCGTCGACCTCGCTTCACTGCTTTCGTTTTGTTTCCTCGCTTTGTTTCGTCGTTTTGTTTCCTGGTCCCTCTCCCCGTTCTCTGCCGGGCCACCTTGCTTCGCCTCGTCTGTGTGTTTTGTTTTCTTTTAGCGGGTGTCCTCGCCCACCCTGTCACCATATTCTCTCTGTGGCCATCTCTGTCTGTTCTGTCCTTCATTACCTTGCAGGCTCTGTCTCTTCCTTTCTTTTCTTCTCCCCTCCGACCTTTTCATTCTCTCGCCCCTCCTTCCACGCGCCCACCCTTGTCCTTGCTTGCCAACAGCGCGCCCGCCTTCGATTTCAAACGGCGCTCCACCTCGCCTCTGCCCCTCGTGTCTCTCGCTCGCTCGCTCGCTCGCTCGCCTTGTTTGGACCCTCGCCAACAGCAGCGCTCCCTTACCGAGAAGGCTTCCCCCTGGTCCGGCTGGTGGCTTCAAAATTGTCATCCCCCAGAAAAACAAATCGAGCACGGTCGCCAAGAAGATCTGTGTCCTGCCCCCTCTGTCCTACCTGACGGCACTTTTCTTTGCCGTCCTTCATTTCTTTAGGGTCTCTTAGACCTTGCTGATGTTTTCGTGTTGACTATTCCCATCCGAGGACAACTTAGCTCCCGCAGAAGACGCGCGCTTGCTCCAGTTTTGGCCTTTTGCGCGTCTTCCGTCGGCCTCCCACCCCCAGACGCCTAGAATATCCACAACAGCAGGTTGGCACCCCCCCTCGTCTTGTCCTCCTCTGGTGGCCTTCTGCTACTTGATTCGTCCGCCGCCAGCTTCTGGCAAAGCCGCCGCCGACGCCTTTTTTATATTACAACCCCAGAGGAAGCAAACACCAAAGTCACTCAACTCAATTTCACATCTCTCGCCTCACACCTGTCACCTCTCACCTCTCACCTTACTCCATCTCCTTTCTCCTTTCTCCTTTCTCCTTTCTCCCTTGTTTTCCCTGGTCTTAGTGCCTCCCACAAGGCGTCCAGCCGCCACAACCATCAGAACCCATTTCCCCACGCGCCCAGCTCTCATATTCGCGGACCTTCCCTTACTCTCCCTTATATTACTATCTTTTCTCTATTCTTCGGTTGATTTTCCCTGGTTTGGAAAGCCTCCTGGCGCCTCTTTTTCCGGGACATATTGTCCTCTTATCTTTGCTTTTTTTTTACCGCGGCTTTCGTTGCCGCCAAACCTTACACTCTTTCGCAGCCCGTCCCTGCTTTATGCTCTTGACGACTTGATTATTCCTTTTCGTCAACGACTGTTTCACAGCAAACAACGCCAGGTTACGATCTCTGCCGCCACGACTCAAATGCCTTACCGCTGACGTTCCTACTCTCTCTGTCTTACGCGACTGTACCCGTCCTGGCATGAGGACAGTACCAGTGCCAGAAGGCCCTACTTTTCAAAATGGACACCTCGTTTGACGATCGAGAAAAGGTAGACATCAAAGCTGTAACCGCAATTTCATGAAGAAAAGCCCTGCTAATGCCACCGATAGCGGTTCATTCTTGCAGAAATGGTAAAGGCTAGCCACCTCGACGTCGGAGCCGTGATCAGCTTTGTCAAGCACTACAATATCTCACCCGACTGGCACGAGATGCAGATTCCGCATGGTGCGCACGCATGGCCCTTCCACAACATGATCTTCGCCGTCTAGTTCTATGGGACGGGATGGGATGACAAGGCGGATGCAGGCCGTTACTTACATTTTTTGCTGTCTAGGTCGCACTATAAACCAGTGTAGGCAAGCCGCAGCCTCCATGGGTATCGAAACGCCACCGAATTTTACACAGCAGCACCAGCAGCAGCATTACCAACAACCTGGGCCACAATACCCCCAACAACACCAGCAGTCCGGACAACAGTACCCAGCACCACCCCAACAACATCAACAGCACCAAAAACACCAGCAATCGCAACACCTCCAGCACCAGGAGCATCAACTACACCAAAAGCTACCCTTGCCGGGTCCGTTCCCAGCCGCCAAGCGCAAAACGGCCAGTGACCCGAGCGAGCATGTTCCAAAACGGCAGGCCGTTTCTCCTGCTGATATGAATGCCACGTCTTATACACGTAGCATCCAGCCACGACCACCACCTGCAAATGGCATCACCTCCATCAAACCGGCTCCTGGCGCGGTTGCGCCTCCAACTCAGACCTTTCCTAGGAAAAGGGGTAGGCCGTCAAGAGCAGACAAGGTTGCTCAAGCCCAGGCTGCTAGGTTGACGAGCAACGCCTTCCCTTTCTTGGCACCTGCAGGCAAGCCGCCGCCGACGGGCACCTCGCTGGCAAGCAAGCCACTGAGGATGTACAATTATGGCCAGCCAGTCGACTTTCCTCCAGCGATACGATCTCCCGTGGCTCATAGCCCGATTGCTGAAGTGAACACAGAAGCGAGCGATGTACGTTCCGTCCCAAGATTGTTCTGGCGTGAAAAAAAAAATATGAGCTGACTTGAGTATAGCGACGGCCGTCTGATGGAAGTCCACGGCTGAGTGAACAATCAAGACAGGCGCCTTTGAAACACGAGATACCTCTCACCGACCTAAAATCGGACAATCCACTACCCGAACCGCAAAAAAAGCCGCCCAAGCCAAAGTCTCCGGCCGCCGCAGACACACCACCTCGCTCCCCTGCCGCTGCATCGAGCCTCGTAAAGGCGACAACTCCGGCAGTTGTGACGACGGGAGTATAACGCTTTAGCGAAGCGGACGATATATGATCACGACACGCCACGATTCAACTCCTCTTACCTCCTTACGACGCTAGAGACGAACACGGTGCACCATTCATTTTCCTTTGTCGTTCTTCTTTCCTTTCTACCATGTTCTTTTTTGCCATTTCTTTTTCAAACGCCATCTTGCATTTTTCTTTGAATACCATGTCTTTGAGATATCCCAATCTAGATGGTTACAGGTTTTCAAGTTGCATCACGATGACGGTGTCCATTGTTTCTCGCTGGCTTTTTGCTTTGGTTTATTTACGGGCGGCGCAATTTGGGTTTATTTTGTCAGAGTAAGAGGGTGGGTGGCTAAATTTGATTCTCTACACTTTTCTTACAGACCTACTTTTGTTTTGTGTTTGAGCTGGGGCTAGATCTTGGAGGATATCTGAACGGCATGTACTGTAAGATAGGAAAAGGAGAGGGTATCTAACAGAAACCATACGGCCTTTTGTTTTAAGGTAGACGTGGTGATGCGGTACATACTCACCGTCGTTGAGTAGGAAAAAATACCACTTTGCACCTGCCACGCAAATTGTTCTTGATACTGTAAAAGGGTTTGGGTATATTCCTTCTATGCGGACTTCTAAAGCCCCAACGAGAAACATTACTATCAAGTAGATAATGCCTCTTTCTATAGAAGAGCAGAATAAATAGTAAACAAAAATCCAAGACTTTTTGCTAGCAAGGATGCTGACAGAAAACGAAAAACGCCAAGGGCCGTCTAAAATAGAGCAAATCAAAACACGCGACTCAGATAGGAGCGCGGTAAATATAAATGGCCAGAAAATTCAAATGCAAGGGAGAAGATAAATAAAAAATGATAGAGCAGTGTCATGTTAAAAACAGAAAAATGAAGGAGAAACGAGAAGAAGGAAGGAGCGAGACGCGACCACATTAGTGGTTCTTGCCCAGGCTCTGCAGGTTGACGAGCTCGGCGTACCGGCCGTTACGGTGCATTAGCTCGGTGTGGGTGCCCTTCTCGACGATACGGCCCTGGTCGAACACGTAGATGATGTCGGCCTTCTGGATGGTGCTCAGACGGTGAGCAACAGCAATGGTTGTGCGGCCCTTGGCGGCCTTGTCCAGAGCAGCCTGCACCACCTTCTCACTCTCGCTGTCGAGCGCGGATGTGGCCTCGTCAAGGAGACTGGAGTATATGTTAGTAATGTGTTTAACGGGATGTTAAAAAGAATTTTGGGGGAAGGGGGGGAGGGGGCGTACAGAATCTTGGGGTCACGGATCAGGGCACGCGCAATGGCGATACGCTGTTTCTGACCACCACTCAACAAGGTACCCTTGCTGCCGACCAGGGTGTTGAAGCCATCCGGCAAGCTCATGATGAAGTCGTAGATGTTGGCTTCGCGGCACGCAAACTCGACGTCGGCGTCCGACACGACGTTGTCGTCGACGGCACCGAGCAAAATATTCTCCTTGATGGTGCCCATGTACAGCGTCGGCTCCTGTGATACCAAAGCAATACCCTTGCGGTACTCGTTGACGTTCAAAGTGCTGATCTCCTTGCCGTCGAGGTAGATGCCGCCGGCAAGCGGGTCGTAAAAACGCTCCAGCAGCGCAATCGTGGTGGACTTGCCGCAGCCTGAGGCACCGACCAGCGCAATGTATTGGCCGGGCTCAATGCTCAGGTCCAGGCCGCGCAGGACGGGCTGCTCCAGACGAGTCGGGTAGCGGAAGTGAACGTCACGGAACTCAATGTGCTCGTGCGACGTGACGGGCGCACCGGTCTCGGACCACGAGTCGATGACGACCTTGCTGTCGAACAACTTCAGCAGCTCCGCGCTGGCCTGCTTCGCCTTGCCCATGTCTGGGGCAAAGGAGAAGACGGTACCGGCAGACTGGGCGCCGAAGATGACAGACTGGAAGACGAGGAAGAAGCTGAACATGGTGTACTCGCCCTGGGATAGCAGCTTGCCACCGTACCAGAAACCAAGGGCAAGGACCAAAAAGGTCAAAGACTGAGAGGCCGCGTACAGAGACGAAGACTTGAAGACGGAGCGGGTCGACGTCCTGAGCTGCTCAGCCAGGGTCTCACGGTAGTGGTGGAGAACATCCTCCTCACGCGTCAGGGAGGCGACGGTGCGGATGGCGGTGATGGCCTCGGAAGCGTAGCTGGCTGAGCCCTCGTAGGCCTTCTTGGCGCGCTGGCGGTAGTGGGCAAGCATCCAGAAGCGGAAGAAACCGCATCCGAGCAACAGAGGGATGGTGGCGGTACAGACGAGGGCGAGCTTGTAGCCGATGATGATGGACACAGTCAGGGCCGCGACCAGTGTGGTCGTCACCGTGAGGATGGTGCCGAGCGTGGCGCCACTGAGACCGGCAACGTGCGTGACCTCGGTGGACAGGAACGACGTCAGCGCGCCAGAGGTGTTCTCGTCCTTGTCAAAAAAGGCAATGTCCTGGCGAAGCATGGTGCGGAAGGCACGGTCACGGGCACGGTGGACCAGTCTCTCGGAGCAGCGGGCGAAGATGATACCCTGCACACTAAAGGCGATGAAGATGACAATGGCAAGCATCAAGAACATCAGACACCAGAAGCGGGCATCGTGGCGCACCTGGTCCCTGTTCGCGTCGGTGATAATGACAGAGAGCGTGCTGATTTCCTTGGAGAAGAACACGGCCTGGGTCGGGTTACCACCACCACAGATGATGGAGAAGAAGAGGGCGATGAGCATGAGCTTCCACTCCTTCTTGTTGAACGAAGCGATGAGCTTGATGAGAGTGCCGAGGCTGTACTTCGTCCCGGCATCCTCGGCCTTGCGCGCCTGGGCGGCAATGCTGGAAACGGACTTGCGGGTACTCGAGCGCTGCAGCTTCTCCTGGATGTTGTCATCAGGGTCGGCAAGGTAGCCAGCCTCGACATCCTTGTTAGCCGCGGCGTCCGCAGCGGCGTCGCCCTTGGAGGCAGAGGCCTCAGCAGCAGCCGTGATCGAAGAACCGGAAGCAGAGGCAGCGGCGCCCTTGTTGGCAGACGAGATTGTGCGGAGCAGGTGGGCGTCCATCTCGGCGTCAATGGCCTCGTCCTCCTCGGACTTGAGGTCGCTGACAACGTCGATGCTCTGAGCGCTGACCAGGTTGAAGTACGCACCACGGGCCTCAATCAGCTCGTTGTGCGTGCCCTGCTCGACGATGCGGCCTTGGGACATGACGACAATGTTGTGGGCATCCTTGATGGTACTAAGACGGTGGGCAATCGTAATGGTGGTGCGACCCTCTGAGGCGACATCTAGGGCAGCCTGGACGACACCCTCGGAGCGGGTGTCGAGGGCAGAGGTGGCCTCGTCCAACAGCAGAATCTTGGGGTCAGAGACAATGGCACGGGCAATGGCGATGCGCTGCTTCTGGCCACCAGACAGTAGGAAGCCGCGCTCGCCGACGTTGGTCTCGTAGCCCTCAGGGAGAGCCGTAATAAAATCGTGGGCGTTGGCCTTCTTGGCGGCCTCGATGATGAAATCCTGCTTCTCCTTGTCGTTGACGTGCTCGTGCTTGCTGCCGATCAGACCGTGGGCGATGTTGTTGAAAATGGTGGTGCCAAAAAGGACGGGCTCCTGCTGCACAAGGGCAATGTTCTGGCGCAGCCAGCGTAGGTTCAGCTTGCTGATGTCGTGGTCGTCGAGGTACACGGTGCCCTGAACGGGGTTGTAGAAGCGCTCGACGAGGCCGACAATGGTCGACTTGCCGGAGCCCGAGGCACCGACGAGCGCGGTGGTTTTGCCGGCGGGAATAACGAGAGAGATGTCCTCCATGACGACGACCTCGGGGCGCGAGGGGTAGATGTGCTTGACATGCTCCAGACGAATGGTGCCCTGGAGGTTCTCAATCTTACCGCCCTCGTCGGACGAGGGGTCGAGGCACGAGATGCGGTCGATGGTATTGTAGATCTTGGCGGCGGCAGCCAGACCAGTCGTAAAAGCCTGCAAGTTGGGGGCGACGTTGCCGAGGTTGAACGCACCAATCATAACGGCCATCATGACGATCAGGACCTTGGACAGGGGGATGGTGCCGTCGAGCAAGAAGTTGCTGCCGACGTAAAAGGCCAAGCCGTAGTTGAGGTACAGGATCAGCATCATGCCAGCAATCAGCATGCCCAAGCTGGCCTTGACGCGGAAGCCCGCCTTCTCGGCACGGGTCAGGTAGACGTCGTACTGCTTGGCCAGGCGGTCCTGGGTGCCAAAGGCGACGCAGTTGCGGATGGAGCTCAGGACCTCCTCGGCGACACTGCCACCCTCGGCGTAGGCGTTGACGGACTCCTTGCCGTACTTGACAATGAAGCGCGAGCCGCCGCCCATGACGAGAACGAGGGCCACGAGCGTGGACACGAGGATCAGGGTCATCTTCCAGTACTCGACGAAACCAATGATAAAGGCGGTGGCGAAGGTGGCGGCAGCGGACAGGGTCAGGCCGACCTTTTCGGAAATGCCCTCCTGGATCAGGTTGGTGTCGGCGGTAATGCGGGTGGTGACCTCACCGGCGCCGAGCTTGTCGAAGAAGCCAATGTTCTGGTGCATGCAGCTCTCGAGGTAGTGCTCGCGGATCTTGCCGCTGATGTGCTCGCCGGTGTAGATGAAGCCGACGGTGAAGATGTAGGTGGTGATGAACTCGCCAATGGCCAAGTAAATAAAATAGAGCACGAGGTGGGACAGCTTGCTCATAAAGGCGTCGCGGCCCAACTGGCCGTTGAAGAAGGCCTGGAAGCTGCCCTGCAGGTTACCGAAGATGACGGTCATCAGGGGCAGCGCGGCACCAGAGGCAATGGCGCAGATGGCCGACACGACCAAAATGGTAATGTCCCAGCGCGTGGCGTAGCGGTACAAAGTGCCGAAGCCGACCTTGACGGTGGCGGTGTCGACCTGGAGACGGAGGACGGCGGCCTCGTCGGCGGGCAGATGGGCGTAGGGGTCGACCTCCTCGGCCGGGTCCGGGACCTTGACGACGCGGGAGTCGGCCTTTTCGAGGTCGAGGGGGCTCGCCTGGCCGGACGCCTTGGCGGGCGCGGGCTTCTCGTCGGACGAGTCGTCGGCATGGCTCGAGCCGGTTTTGGATGCGGGTGCGGGTGCAAGCTCGACCTTCTCGGAGGCGCTGCTGGCCGCGGCCTCATGGGCCTTGTCAGACACGTCGTCGGCAGCCATTGTGGTTGGCAGGAAAGAACGCTTGTCTAGAAGGACTGAAAAAGATGCCCTGGTATCGTCAAAACGCCCCCTGCTGCTCGATGCTGTCTCCTACTGAGAAACAGCCGACGCAGTGATTTATGGGGGGGATTTGCGGGCAACGGAGTACAAGCTTGCTCAAGAGAGCGTGGGCGACGGTGGTGGTGGCCCAGGGTCAAGTCGATTGAGCAGAGAACGGGGCTGTAAGACTGTCGATCCGGTCGGTATGTGGTGGTTGCGTGAGGTGAGGTTGTGAGAAAGGGGGGGAAGAATTTGGAGGTGGAGAAAGGGGAAAAGGGAAGAAAAGTAAACAGAGCCGCCACAAAAAAACCGGTAAAACAAATAGCGAGGCAACGTAAATAAATGTGAAAGGAGTGAAACGAAGAGAAAACAGAATATGAATGGGGACCGACGAAAGATAAATGACGTCGGAGGTCGGGACGAAGAGGAATCACACAAAAAATAAAAGGGAGGGAAAAGGAGAATGGAAGGGAGGGACAGAAGGCGAGAGAAGAGGGAAAGAAATCCAAAGCTGCTAAAAAGGGCACAAAAGATTTGTCCGTGGTGGATGCAGGCCGATAGCTAAAATAAAAAAAATAAAAATAAATAAAAGGGAAACGACGGGGCGAACGACGAGTGCGCAAAACGGCAGGAGGCAACGGACGGACAGAAGCTTCTTTCCTTGCTTGGAACCAGATGGACGGGGTTCCACAGGTCGTGCCTGCCTGGGTTTTGGCGGGTTTGGGCTTGTGTTTTCCAAAGAATGAAAGAGAAGTACTTTTTCTTCTAGACGGGCTGCAGCAGCCTGCTGGTTGGGGTGGAAGGAACGAGATACGAATGATGGCGCGGTGGCACGACGGGAAGTTGCCTTGTCCGTCCACCGCGACACGCCCAGCGCTGGGGCGTCGTGTGTGTGGGCGAACACCTTCCTTTGTTGGGTGTGCTCGCAAGCTGGGGGTGCATGACGAGTACGTGCGTGTGGGTGGCGACTCGACGGGCTTCAGTTGGAGACTCCGTTCGCGACTGCCGCTCGTGGCAGACAGACGACTCGCACCTTCTGTTGGCGCTGTCAAAGCAACCCCCCCAAACGAGCAGAACCAAGAAACCAGACATCCAAAAAGGCAGGAAGGGGCAGCACGCCAGAACGGAAAGAGCCAACGGGATTCGGGCGTTCCAATGTACTGTCCGACTAGTAAAATCTTATTTGTTCGACATGGCCAAGTGATTTGGACCGCCGATGAGTCGACTGCCGGGTTGCGTGCTGCGCAGTTGATGTCGAGGTGCGGGTACAACATACAGCAAGTTACAAATACGGCCACGGCATCCCGACCTGCGAGGTCTCTGCGAGGTCTGAAAGTTTGGAATCACGGCGCTTCAGGGCCTTCTTTTGCTCACGAAATCTCCGTTTCTTTATTTTCATCGGCGGCGCGGACCTCCCAGCGTTGCCCGTCTCTCGTGCAGGCTACGAGCTCTCGCCCTGCGGATTTCCTCGAGCTTCCGTAGCAACAGCAAAAACATGCCACAGCGGATCGGCGTCGTCGTCCGCCGATGAGCCATGCGGGCGAATCCTTGATTCCTAATATAGGGCGATATCCTTCAGTCGCGCCTTCCCGCTGGAAAGGACAGAACACCGCTGTAAGTGTACGCCGTAGGTATTTAAGCACCTGCCGTCTCGGGGAGCCCCTTGCGACGCGCGCGCTGTATGGAGCAAGATACGCAATATTTTACGACGTGTGCAGCTTTATAAACGGGGACCACCCCTCCCATCGTTTCGGGGCCACGGACTCATGCAAAGCCCGACCAAGCGTCGTCTGGCTCGCTTGGGCAGCCCCGTTTTCTCCGCTACATTTGTGACAAAACGCCCTCGCCCGTACGAAAAGACGCTTGTTTCCTTCCCTCGCGTTCCTTCCGTCCTTCCCAACAATAATGCTCCTTGTTGGCGGGTCCCTGTCGCTTTCGCTTTCGCAGTATCCACGCCCTAGAGGGAAGGAGAGATGGGAAGGACCCACCTGACAGCGTCTTCCGCGTATTCTGTCGACCGATGACAGAGCCAGTGGTCTCCAGCTCGACTTGCGTTGTGCAAGCTTTTTCCCACGCGCCAACCTACGACAATCTAGGGCAATCTACGGAGTAGGACACAGGGGCCCAAATCTCGGCTGGGCTGTGAGCCGTGGCCACGGGCATTGGGGGTTTGTGCACGCGGGAAGACGGGTTTGTGGCAGCCCGTCTCTACCCGTATTACAGCGCAAAAGAAGTATTACTATGGAGCATCTTACAGCTTTGTACGTTGTAAGATATATTGAGACCGTCCGATCCCGTTGCACGCCGCAGTACGAACGTATTACAGGACATGCTTTGCGATAGTGCAACTGACGCCATGAGGCTCTGATGCACAGGAGACCGCCTGGCAGGTTTTGACAGCCGTCAGCACGGTGCTTGGATGCCTTCTGAATCCCGGGTCGCAATTGGGTGAAGAGACCGAAACCCGGTCGCCGCTGCCGCTTTTTGATAGAAACATGTCGGGTGCAACCAACATGGAAAGTAAGAAACGGCCGACACGGCTTGGCAGGGGGGCAGGCGCGATGCTGTGGTTGGTTGCCTACAGAAATTTGCATGCCTGGCCGCACACATTGAAAGAATGCTGAAAGTAATCGAGATAAAAACACTCGACTGGCCTGTAAATACTGCTGCCTTTCTGCCTGGTCTTTCTGCCCTTCTGCCTGTTGGACCTCGTTTTCTCGTTTGGGCAACGGTCGCAATTGCGGCGAAAGAAGATTGCCAATCTGCGAACTGGCCCCTCAGTATTGTCCGCCCACAACTGGTTGGTAAAACACATGGCAAGTCAGGGGCCAGTTTTTGTCTCCTTCTCTTATTTCTCTCCTTCCCTATTCGCAGAACGTGGCCCGACGACGCACGTAAGATTGAGCGTGTGCTTGTCATACGGAAACAGCTCTTATCACCCCGCGGAAGGAGCAACCGAACGAAACAAAACACAACCAGACTCTGGTGAGGGCTAGCCTTGTCCGGCCGGAGTGCTCTTGCCTCTCTTGCCTTTGCAACCCAGCATCACCCCACCCGCGCAATGTTTCCTATTCGGGAAGACTCCGCCTTATGTATCTTTTCATGATTTTTGACGTTCGCAACCAGCTCCAGTTCTCACCTTTGTCCTCTGCACTGCAACGTAAAATGAGAGCTTATCGCATGCAAAAATGAAGAAATCTATCACGGAGAGAGATCACGTTCATTGAAGACGCGAATTGGAGAGAAAATGCGATCCGTTGCGAGAGAATTGACGGGATGTTGTGATATGCAAATATACAGGAGTACATCGAGCGTATGCCTCTAACCATTGCACCTGAAAATAGCGGCCCTAGGCCTGGGAAAGCACCGACCAGGCAGCAACAACCCGCCACCACCCATTCAACCCGCGGCGTTCTTGCCACGCTGGCAGAAGCCCAGACAACTGGCTGCGACAGCCTTGCGGAGGAAAGAGCGCCCAAGCTGTTCCTACGTCACTGCCGCCAGCGCCTTGCAGCCTTCGCCCGATTCGAACGTTTGTCAAGCCAGGCTGTCCTCAGTGGCGATGAAGCCATTGAGTCGGCGTTTTAAGTGCGATCATTCTCGTGTGCAATTCAGAGAGATGTGAACAGACGATGGTCAATTGATTATTGATTCATTGATGTCGACATAGTGCGACCATTAAGGGCTGACACTGATCATCGGCTTACGATCGCAAGGCTGCGACAATATCCACACCTCGTCTGCTGACTACACCAAGCACAACGAGCACACCAACCCACAGCACTCAGCATGCATCTGGATACCCGGACGGCATGGTCCGTGGCCCTGGCGGCCCTGGCCACACTGCCGTCAGCAACAGCCGTGGCCACGTCCAAGAACAACAAGAATGCCATTCTCCTGTCCAAGGCGCGTACAAGTACCCATAGACCCTGGGTATACATCCCGTGGTCATTGTCCACTAACACACACACAGGTCCAATCGCTGACGCTGCGCGCCGGCAAGATGACCACCCACCGCCGCGTCGCCGCCGTGCCCCAACTCACCTGCAAGGCCAACCCCCAGCGCATCTGCGATGACCTTTACACCGTCGACACCATGCGCTGCACCAACCAGGGTAGCGGCTACGACGCCGAGGACGTCCAGTGGTCCTGCACCGCCTCGCTGCCGCCCGAGCTCAAGCTGGGCAGCACCGAGGTCGTCTGCGAGGGCTACAGCTCGGGCGACGACCCGTACGTGCTCAAGGGCAGCTGTGCGGTCGAGTACCGCCTGGTGCTGACGGACTTTGGTGAGCAAAAGTACCCAGAGCTGGCTGGCGAGGCGCGTGGGGGCACATGGAGCGCGGGCGAGACGTTCAACTGGGTCTTCTGGGGCATTTTTGCGGCCATTGTGGTGTGGATCGGCTGGATGGCATTCAGGGGCAATCGGGACGCGGATGGACGCCAGGGAAACAATCGGCCTGGCGGCGGATTCTGGGGCGGCGGAGGTGGTGGAGGCGGTGGTGGTGGTCCTGGGTTTGGTCCGGACAACGACCCGCCGCCGCCGTATCCAGGAACCAAGCCATGGGACGGAGGGCAGCAACAGCAGCAGCAGCAGGGGTGGCGGCCAGGCTTCTGGAGTGGAGCGGCAACTGGCGCGGCAGCAGCCTACTTGGCCGGCAACAGGAACAGCCGAGACAACAGGGACAACAACCGCGGCTACTATGATGACAGGTACGGCGGCGGCAGGAGGGGTGGCAGCGGCTGGGGAGGGAGCGGAGGCGCAGGGCCGTCATCATCGTCATCGTCATCGGTGTCGTCCGCTCGACAGCCGAGCACAGGCTTCGGAGGGACACAGCGGCGTTGAAGCGGTCGAAAGATACGTACAGACCATTACAGTCACACAATGCAGAGACAGTCGGTTGCCATATACCAATCGATGCAGTACTTTTCATTGTTCTAGGGTTCGCCCCCTTTTGTCCCGTTTTGTCATAAAAATACATACATTGATTCAAAAAAGGAAACAAAATAAAGAGGGAGAAACAAAAAGTAATAGTCCCAGGTGGCGGACAACCCAGGCTAAAGAAGCAGACCAGTTCAACTCCTGGACACCTCCCCAAAATGAACAACGGAAGAATGGACATGAAGAAGGGGATGGAGAGCGAAAAAAGAATACACATATAGACACCGCCGTTTCTTCCGCACTTCCTATCTTATCAAGAATGAGGTATGCCATCACAACCAAAAATTGAAGCGAGCAACGGATGGAGAGAGAAGTAGAAAAAAAATGGGTACTAGGTTGAAGTGAAAAAAGGGTGAAAAAGTATACAGTGGAATACAAGAATGTAATAATAGTAGAAACAATAGACGTCAAGAACCAGCATTTGCTGTCCTAGGTCCATAAAATCTCCCCACGATGCAGCTCCACATCAGACGGGAGGTGCATCATCCAAAACTTCTTCCAATTGTGGATCCATCAAGGATGCTTCTTTTTCTGAACGCGAGGCAGACGCTCGGCAGAGGTGTCAACCCTGAGCAAAGGCACGTCGCTGGACGGGTGCAGCAGGTTCGTCCAAGCCACAGGCATCGGGTCGTGAAGATTCCCAGATGGCCCGAGATGCACCTGCCGTGACCACATTCGGCGGCCTGTAGATCCGAGGTTGCGAGCTTCGATAAGGACCTTGAAAGCCAGGCTCACCATAGCTATCGGACCTGCCAGGGCCAGCACTGTATGCATTCGGCGCGTGAACAATGAGTTTTGCGGCGAGCTTAAGAAGGGTTTTAGCGGCAGCCATCTTTACAGCAGAGCGCTCGGCAATGCTCTGGACAGGACGCTGGACAAGGCGCGGGACAGGGCGCGGGGCGGGGTGCGGGGCGGTGTGAGAGCCGTTGTCCACGTCGGCGTAGCGTTTGGGGGTCTCGGGTTTGATCGATTCCGTTTGGGTCGATTTCGTGTGGGTGACTTTCGTTTCGGTCGATTCCGGTCGGTTCAATCCCGTCTGGATCGACCTCGTTTGGGTCGACGTCGCCTCGGCCGACGTCGATTTGGTTGGTTTCGTGTATGGCATATCCAAGAGATCCTAAAAGTGAGCCGACATCACGTCCATCTTGTCGAAGGCCTTGTTGCATGACGGGCACTTCCGCATCCGGTTGCTCAAACGCGCATCTATGCACGACTGGCAAAAGACGTGGCCGCATGTCTTGATGATGGCGTTCTTGAAGTTGTGGCGGCAGACCGAGCACAGCGCGAATTTCTAAACTGTTAGCGACCTGACACGGGCATTTAATAAAAATAAAAAAAAGGGACGAGGGGGTGCCTACTCTGAGCATTTCCTCCTCTTCGGAAGAGTTGGCAAGGCACTTTGACTTCCAGCTGTCCCGGTCCTTCTGCAGGTGCGTCAGGCGGACCTTGAGCTTCTCGTGCTCCGTTTCCAGGTTGGTGCCGTACTCGCGCATAGTTGCGTTCCCCGCATCCTTCTGCTTAACCAGGTTGGTCAACTCGGCAATCTGAGCCTTGCTAGACTCGAACCGCCGCGCCACGTCGGCATTCGTGATCTTGAGCTGCCGGCTCTCCTCGACGATGCTCGTGTTGGCCTGCCGGAAATCGGCCAGTTGCTTTTCAAAGTTGCTGAGCACCGACCGGCTCTGTGCCTCGGCGTCCTTGAGGGATGCGATGATCTCGGAGCTCTTGCTGTTCTGATGCCGGAGTGCCCGGATCTCCGCAATGCGGATGTCCATGTCCTTGCGCGCCGCAAAGTACTTTTGGTCGGCCTTGGCCTTCTCGAGCGTCAACATGGTCACGCGCTCCTCCAACGCCGTGAAGTCCATGACCTTCTTCTGCGCCAGACCAATTGCCTTCTTGTACGCTTTCTCCACGGACGGCATCTCGTTCTGGATCAGAATGAAGTCCGTTTCCAGCTTAGCAAACCGTTCGCGCAGCTCTTCGGCTGACAGCGCCTCAAGTTCGGCGCTGGGTGTCGTCGTGTCGGCGCCATCGGCTGGCCGCAACCGCTCGAGTTCGCTCTCGAGTGCTGCTATCCGGTCTTCCTTGGCGGCCACCAGCTCCTTCAAGTGCTCAAACGCGGTCCGTTCTTGGTCCTGGCTGGCCTTGCGAATCTGCACGTCGGCGACCAGTTCGTCACGAGCTGACCGGATCCGCGTAAGATCCTGGTCCTTCGCTTGGATCTGGTCTTCCAAGTCGCCTGCGACTCCTTGTGCCTCGGCGTCGAGCTTGGAGCGAAAGGCCGCCCTATCGGTCTGCAGCTTCTCAATCTCCTCGCGCAGCTGCTTGTTGGCGGATTCGAGGTGGTTCGTCCGCTTGATCATGTCTTCGTTTTGACTCCGGACTTGCTTGAACATGTCCGTCCGCGCATAGTCTTCCTCAGTGACATTCTCCTTCTTGGAGCGGAACGTGGTGTTTTCGTCCTGCAGGGTCTTGATCTCACCGAGGATTTTGTCCACCTGCTCCTTTTGCTTGTTGATGACCGCGAGAGATTCATCGTATTTCCCTTGTAAGGCGTCTAGGCTGGCCGAGCTTGCTGCGGGTTGGTCGGCGCTGCCGTTCTCAACAGGTGCTGGCCGCGCCGTGACGTGCGCGAGGGCCTTCTCCTCCATCTTCTGCACCTGCGCACTGCGCATCCGATCTATCCGCTTCTCCGCTTTGATATAGCGCAGTGTTGCAGTGTCGAGTTGTTGTGAAATATCCTCCTTGTCGGTCTCCAGACGCTCCAACTTAAGCGCATAGTCCTTTTGTGCGGCCAACAGGAGTTTGATCTGTGACTCGATTTGAATAACTTCTGGCTTAACGCCCTCGCGGAACCCCGACAGCCGATTGAGCAGGGTTTCGAGCCGCGTCTTCACCAGCTTCGTCTTCTCACCGATATGTTTTTGGAAGTCGCGACTGTCCTTGAAGCTCAACGCAGAAGGATATGGGAATTCTATCATAAACTGAGTTAGCAACTATGTCCAAACAAAAAGAGAAGAGGGGGGATCATCCCATTGGCGGTCAGGGTCCTGAATCCCCCAATGCTTGGCCGTGCCGCAAAGTTGCCCTACCTTTCGAGTTTGGTTTAGTAGATACGGTGCCTTCACAAAGTAGTTCGATCTCTTGTAATAACTAGATGCCGCGGGTCAGCCTGGTGTCCATTCCATTTGTAGGGCAGCATAATGAGCTGTTTGTAGTCTGGCGAGTGTTTACCTGAAGCACCCATGCGTCGGCAATGCGGATGTGGTCATCGTGGTACGTCGAGCGCTTTTGTATCTCCTCAATCCTTGCTTCTAATGTGGCGTTTTCTCTCTTGTATTCGTTCATCTGACGGATGATGGCATCTTTTTGAAAGTCCTAGATTGAGGCAAAAAGTCAGTAGTCGTCCAGCAATTCATCATGCAGTTGTCGGGCGGTGTATTGAGGTGCGAGATGTAGAAGCGCAACGTATGCGCATGGCATCGATGGGGAGGGGGGAGGGGGGGAGAAGAAGGGTTTGATGGGTATTGACGGACAACGAGCCGACGACGACGACAGGACGAGGCACACGTCCCGAAAACGAGGGAACGCGTCCAGTATGAAGGCATCTTTGTTGTCGGATGGAACTAGGAGGACGACTGTGCTATAGGATGGAGATGCGACGTGTCGCGTGTTGTCGTGTGACGGGAGAAAAGCTTACCTCGAGCCATGCTTCATCGCGATACTCGCCATTGGGGTCTTCCTTGACCTTGCTGGCGCCGCCATTCACGGCCTGCCGCTTGCTTGGGGGCGCATATTCGTCGGTGTCGGCGATTGCCGGCCTCTTCCTATCCTCCATCTTGGCGACGGCGGACGGATGAGTCGGCACGGCGGAGGGCGCGGTGGCAATCGGCATGAGAAGGAAGAGATGGGGAGAAAGGGGTGTGAGAAAAAGGGTGAGGCAGGCGACAAAACGCCAGCCTAGGGGCCGGATCAGATGGGGGAACGGAGAGCTGGGTGGGAGAAGAGCGAGCAGCGATGCGAAATAGAGATGAAAAGGGGCCCTAAAACGGCGTTGCGGAGGGGAGAGTTGAGGATGAGAAGGAGAGGCGAAGGTGAAAGGAGAGCGATCTCGAAATGCAACAGATACTCGATGACGAGAGCAAAATGCGGGAAAAAGAAAAGGGAGCACGAGATAAGAAGGAGTCCTGGCGCACTCAACCAGGAGGTGGCGTGGGCGCACACATAGGCAGGGCGTGTGTGTGAGATGAGTGAGGTTGATGCGTCCAGGAGGCGAGTTGTTGAGGCAAAAGTCGGGGAGAATGGACGTTGGCGATGGGGGGAAGGAGATTGAAATTTTGGCGAATTCAAGACAGCCACAGGGAAGGAAAGAGCGAAAAACGCAAAGCAAACCAAAGCGAAAGGCCAAAGGCAAAAACGAGAGGGATCAAAGCAGCAGCAGGAAGAACGGGAAAAGTGGGTCGCGTGCTGGGATTGGCTCAAGGAGACACTAAGCCGGAAAGGGCGAGCGCGATTCTGGGCAAGACTGGCAAGAGCGGCTTATCGAGGGTGGGGCCACCGATTCTACAGGCAAGAGCATGCTCCAGGGGCGACAGGGGCTTGCAGGACATCGCAAGTGTCGATGGCATCAGGGCCAGGATAAGAAAAGCGCAAAGTGCAGCAGAGGTTATATCGGACTCGACCTTAAGAGTCGGCGCAGTGCTGCAGTCGGCGAGAGTTGCCAACCAGGATCGCGCTGCGCCTGGCTGACCTGGACGGTCACGTGCACACCCGCTTTAGTGCATACGTCCAAGAGCCTCAGAACGGCTGGAAGAGAAGAACAAAGCCAGACCAAACGAAAAGGCTGCGCAGAAACCAATTGGCCAAGCAGGACACAGACGGAGCGCAAACGATCCTGTCGCATCAACAACGAGACGGACAGAGGCAGAGTCAATCGCCCACGCAAACGATCGGCCGTGTCCAAGTCCCCATATTAATATCCTTAATCACGACGCTTAGCCTTTCCAGGAGCCCTGCAGCAGTCACCGCCTTCTGTATTCTCCCGGCAAAAAAAAGAAAAATAACGGGCAAGAGCGCCCCAGAAAACCGTTCCTTCCCACGCCCCGCCAGACCGCGCTGGAGACAAACACGGAAGCGACAAAAAGTGACGAAGCGACAATCGAAGGCTTGCAATCGCATGCCCTCCCACCTTCACTCAACCCACGCTCCCCCGGGCCCTGCGACACCGTCTGAGCGCTCACGATGAGTTCCATGTTCAAGAAAAAAGGCGGCCTCGCCTTCAAACCCAAGGCACCGGTGCGACGACCCGGTGCGGGTGCGGCAGCCTCGACACCGGCTGCTTCAACAGCTGCCCAGGCCGCTGCACGACCCTCCAAAACCCCGGCGCCATCACAAGGCTCTGCTGCTGCTCTGGCTGCTTTGTCTGGTCCAGCTCCGGAAACGACACAAGACGCGGCACGGGCCCCGACACCACCACCATCGGCTCCTGCAGAAACAGAACCTGCCGCCGCCCCGAAAGACGCGCAGCCACCACCCGTTGCAACAAGAACAAGACGGCAATCAACCTATGCCGCAGATACCGCAATATCGGCAGCGGCCGGTCGTGCGGCGGTCCAAGAAGCTGTTGCGGCCGTACCACCGACTCCCCCGTCAACACAGGCGACAAGGACACGAACAACAAGAGGAAAGACGACGACTACGACTCCCGCACAAACCGAGACACGATCACAAGAGGATGAGGACTCAATAAGGAGCCGCATAGCAATCAGCACCTTGTTACAGACCGGCGGTAAGGCTGACGCGGCGGCAACAGCCACTGAGCCAGCAGCCGCCGTTCAGACGCCTGCCAAACGGAAGCGCGGTGCATCCTTGGCGCAGAGCCAGCCACAGCCGAGTGTTGAGCCGAGCGTCCCAGAGCCCAGCGCCGCCCCGACTGCTCCCACAACAACAGCAACGCGGAGAGGCCGACCAAGAGCAGCTGACAAGGCGGCAGCAGCAGCAGCAGCAGCAGCAGCAGCAGTCGTCTCCAGCGCCACTTCTACACAAGACGAATCCTCTTCGGCCGCCGCAACTCCCGCCGAGGGCAGCACGGAACCCGCAGCGCCACCCAAGAAGCGGAAATACACGAGAAGAAAGCCGGTTGGGGAGGCTGCAGCAGCAGCCGAGGGCCAGGAGGGAAGCGCGGCGCCTCGGCCACGCGCAACTGCCGCAAGCAGGAAGCGAGCGGCTGCAGCGGCCGTGGCCGCGAGTGCCGATGGCGGTGTTGTAGCATCCATCGAGACGCCAGCTGAAGGCACACCAGAGGAGGCGGCGGAAGTTATGGTGGCGCCAAAACGCGCCCGTAAAGAGCGGTCACTGACGCCCGAAGACGCCGAGACGCGCACCGTCGATCACCGGGAGCTCAAGATGGAGGACCTGACCAAGGACTTACGCATCGGCAAGAAGTTTAGCCGGCACGACGAGCTCGTTGACCGCTTGCGCGAAAAGCGGCGGCTGTACCGGCGCGAGCGGCTGCTGAGCAAGAAGAACCAGGGCCAGAACGGCGGCCCTCTGTCGACGAACAACAGCAGTCGTGACGGTTCTATTCTTGACGACGAGGCCGGTGGCAGCAACACGGCCGCAGCCGTTATCGCGGGTGCCCCAAATGGCAGCGAGGTGGCCGCCGCTGCCGCCTCTGTGCTAGCGGCCGCGACCAACTCGCTCTCCAGCGCCAGCTCCAAGCTCAAGTCGTCGCAGGCCGTGACGGGCCCGCAGTTTGAAATCATTGACGGCGCCATTGTCGTCAACCAGGCGTCCCTGGTGCACGATCGCCACGCCGCCGCCGCCGCCGAGGCGGGCGAGCTTGAGGAGGTCGAAGAAAACGACTTTACGCGCCAGACCACGTCCAACACGTACCTCAAGCCGGGCAAGCTGCGCGGGCCCAATGCGTGGACCGATTCCGAGACGGAGCTGTTTTACCGCGCGCTTAGCATGTTTGGCACCAGCTTCGACCTCATCTGCAAGTGGTTCCCGGGCAAGTCGCGTCGCCACATCAAGATGAAGTTCAATCGCGAGGACAAGCTGCACCCGCAGCGCATCACAGAGGCGCTCGTGGGCCAGAACAAGGTGGCCATTGACGTGGACGAGTACATGGCGCGGACGGGCGTGACGCTGCACGCGACGGAGACGATTGACGCCGAGTACGCGCTGCGGCAGGCCGAGCACGACGCCGAGCAGCAGCGCATTGTCGACGAGCAGGCCGAGGCGCTCCGCAAGAAGCGAGAGGCGCTGTTTGGCCCGCGCAACGGGGGCACGGTCGGCAGCAGCGGTGCGGGCAGTGGTGGAAACAATGGTGCAGACTCCGGAAACAAGGTCGGCAATGGCGGCGCTGGTGGTGGTGGCGCCGGCGGCGACGATGACGAGATCGACGAGACAGACATGGCTCCGGGCGGCAAGGGACGCCGGAACGGGAAAGCAGGCCGCGGCGGCCGTGGCGGTCGGTACGGTGGGCGCAACGGGGCATCCCGGCAAGCCGCAGCTGGTGGTTTCGGCGTATAAGGGCAACTGGTAAACCGGGTCAGGGAATAGACAGCGGGTGGTGGGCACAGGATGGTTATCACGCCCTACGGCGTTGTTGGCGGTCTGTATTTTTATTGTCTTGTTTACATCAGCAGAAGAACAACCGAGACGGCATGGCTCTTGTTGTTACGGTTTCTTGGATTTCGATACCCGCATTTTATTTTCTACTTCTTCTTTCATTCTTCTCCTATACAGGTCTTTGACTAGATGTTTGCAGACACACAGGATGCTCACCATGGGCAGATATTCTCGGAGCGTTCCTATACGATCGCTGTGTTTTAATAGTCCCGTTCAAGGTAGAAATACAGTTTTTGAAACAATTTTTCTCGCACGTTACTGGCAAAGCACATGAAATCATGACAGAGACATGTGAAAAAAAAGAAAATGGCATAATAGTGCTCGAGGACATATTTAAAAGTCCGGAGCCGTCGAGACGTAAAACTAATGAAATGGCAAAAACATATCCATGTCTCCCTCCCGTGATCCTCCTCTCCCTGGTCCGCAGCCTGGAGGCAAAAAGAGGAGAGAGAAGACATTAAAGGCCCGTCCGATATGGGCTGCTCCCTGCTACCTCTCAACCATGCTGTGCGTGTGGCGCACGTCGTCATGTATTCTCCTTTTTTTTCTGATGTTGGCTGATGCTTCATTTCCTTATCCGAGTATGTGTTTGTTGTTTTTTCAGTGTTTTCATCCATGTCCCATTGTCCAAATTTGTTCCACCATGGCCACTGCCGCCTTTGTGTTGGGTATTTCGCACCGACTGCTATCGTTTTTCTGTGTTTTCTTTCGTTCGACAGGGCGAATGAGTGTGCCACGTCGCCTTCGTCTACTGGTTGCTTGGCGGCTCGTCGTCGTCGGGTTGGTCGAACAAAAAGTTGGCGGCCAGCTCCTCGTTCTTGTCGCAAGCAAAGTAGGCCTGGATGGCCTGATCCCGGTCAAAACCAAGGCGACAGAGCTAGGGGAAAGTTAGTATCAGACAGGACAGAAGAAGATCGAAAAGTCAAAAAGAAAAGGGCCAATGCTTACACGCTCGATAGCATCCCGCTCTTCTTCGGTCACGGCAATGGCCTGGGCACCAGGCGGCAGCGGCGCATCGTCGTCGTCGCCGTCTTCGCTCAGCAAGCTCAGGAACTGGTCCGGGTTCTGTGCGATGAGCTGCGCCAGCTGGGGGTTGCCAGCGCCGAGCTGCTGCAGGATTGGCTCGAGCATCTGCGGCTGCTGCTGGACGACCTGGCGGAGCTGCTGGAACTGAGCGTTGTGGCGAAGGAAGTCGAGGTTGCCGAGTCCCTGGCCCGCACCTGCACCTGCACCACCTGCCGCCGCTGCAGCGGCCGCGGCGGCTGCCGCACCCGCACCCGCACCGCGACCAGCGCCGCCGGCACCACCGGCACCGCCACGTCCTTGCTGCGCAGCCAGGTCGAACAGGTTCACGCCGTCGTCGTCTTCGTCGTCGCCCTCGGCAACAGCAGCGGCAATCGCGGCAGCTGTAGCTTCGTCGGTCGAGGCATCGCCGGCGGGGGCAGCAGCGGGCGCCGCCTGCGCCGCCTGTGCCGCCTGCGCAGCTTGTTGTTGCTGCAGGTTGTCGGGGATACCCTAGGTGAGTCAGTACATGTGCTTTCGAAGGTTTTTACGTGATACTCTAGGGGGGGGGCAGGAGGTACACACAGTCAGCAGGTACTCAACGGCGCGGTCCGGGTTGTTGAAGGCAGCGCGCATCGCAGCTTGGATCTGGCTGCGCTCAAAGCCCATGGCCTCCATGTTGGCCACGGCCTCCTGCAGCGCAGGGCCGACGGAGAACGAGTTGGGGTCGGTGTAGTTGGCGTCGTTGGCACCGCGGGCAGCCGGGGTGGGTGTCGCAGCGGGCGCGCCGGATTGCGCGGCAGCCGAGGCGACCGGCGCAGCGGGTGTGGCGACGGGGGCGGCGCCGCGGGCCGGCGTGGCAGGGATCGGTGCAGAAGCGCTCGAAGCGGCGGCGGCGGCTGTTGATGACTGGGCGGCAGGGGCGGCAGGGGCGGGCGGTGCCTTGGGCTTGTTCACGACGCAGACGACGAAGCCCTTCTCCTCGATCTTGTACGACTCGACGGTTTCCTCATCCTTCAAGATCTTGCCTAGATGCGGAGGAAGACACAAAGGTTAGTCATGGCGAGGCCGAGGGACACAAAATACAGGGGGAGTAGGACAAGGATTGTCGGCGTACCGGAGTAGATGAGCTTCTGTGTTTTTGGCTCCCATCCGCGCTCGTCGGAAATCTTTTGCTTGACAGTGGCGATCTACAGTAGCAACCAAGGCGTTAGACACGAGGAAAAGAAAAAGGAAAGGAAAAAAAAACAGAAGCCAGGCAGCTCATCCATCGCCGGACAGCATGCGGCGATGTCGGGCTGTGCTCGGTCGCGGGAGGGGAAGCTGTTTTCTAGTTCTAGGTGAGGCGGGGAGACGTTGGGAGAGGAGGGGGAGGGCGGAGGAAGCTGGTTCGGCGCCGCAGAAGAGCAAATACGCACCGTCTCTGATGGGTCGACCTCGATGACAAACTTCTGCTGCTTGAGGTCCTGTTCGAAGAGAGAGAGAGAGCAAGGTCAGTACATTCTCACGAGGCAGAGCGAGGAGAGGACGAGCGCGCAGCCGTACCTTAAATGTGACCTTCATGCTGGGCAACTTTGAGGGGGGACAGAGGTGAATGAGGGGTGTTGATAGCTAAGGGACGGAAGAGATAGAGATAGAGAGGAGAGAAAAAGTGAGGATCGCAGTTTTGGCGAGATGATGGATGGGCGAGACGAGAAAAAAAGAAGAAAGAGAGGGAAGGAGGGAACCAGCACAAGACGAAAAGTAGTCTCGGTCGTTGTTGCCGGACTGGAGTGACTGGGCAGGGCTTGGATTTGGAAGAGAGTTTGTGAAGGGGAAAGAGCGAGGAAGGGCGCCTGCGGGAAAGGCAGAAAAGGGCAAGTGGAGAGGGAGGTCTTTGCGAAAGACAGGCAGGCGCAACGCAACAGAGAAGGGAGGAAGGTGCTGGTGGTGGCGGCCTGCGCAGCTGCTGGGATAGGCTGGGGCTGGGGGCGACGACTGCCTTGCTGGCGGCCTTATTTGCTGGCCCCCGGCCCTGGAAGGCGAAGAGTATTTTTCCCAATGGCGTAAGAGATAGCTGCCTGCTTGCCGCTCTGGCGCGCGTGGCGCTACGGCACCTTGCCCAGCCTAACCCTATTTGCAGAATGTGCAAAGAGAGAGAGAAGGGAGCAGGGTGAAAATACCCCACCTTTGGGTAAGATACAACACGTCACTGCGTGCTACGCAGCTTTTCACAAAGGACCATTGGTCACCATCGTTTCTCGCTCTACGACATAAATACGAAATCAAAGTCATTGTTGACATTCACCATTGTCGTGAGAACTGATCGCTTGCATAGGTAATTGCATTGGTATTGAACATTACTCAAAAACAGGGCCATGTCGTCAGGACAGACCAGAGGGAGAGAATATAAAAGAAAGTGGTATCTCCAAAGGAAAAAAGTCATCAAATCAATCCCATCAATCCCATCAATCCCATCAATCCCAAACAGAAGAAAGAAAAAAGAAAAAAAGAATCCCCAGGCCTTTTTAACCAAGCCTTGAACCCCACAAAGGTATAAAAGTAGAAAAGTAAACTCCCCAGCTCCTCGTAAAATACATCCAACCGGGATTGTCTGAAACTTGTCTACAAAATGAGTGTATACTGCAGGAGTACTGCAGGAGTAGAAAGAAAACAGGAGAGACATAGGAAAGGGAAGGAGCACAGGATAGATCAAAAAAGAGAGTCGTCAAAAGAGAGTCGTGTGAAGTTCGTATTTCGTTTCAATGTGTTGTGTCGTCGCAAGTGTATAAATTAAGGCGCGCCATCTTGGACGCGCACCTTGCGGCTCTGGTAGCCCGACAGGCTCGTGCGGGCGCCGGCGCTGAGAATCCACTCCGGGATGGGCGGCGTCATCTTGCGCTCGGTGTTGCTGTCAGCCCGCGACCGGCGGTCTGCCTCATCCTCTTCGTCGTCGTGGGCGGCGTCAACGTCGTCGACGTCCTCCTCCCGCAGCTCGGGGCCACCACCGGTGCCCGTGTGCGGCCGCTCGGCAAGTGCCATGCCGCGCCGCACGCCAAAGTCGTCGAAGCTGCCCTGGCGGCTGAGCGGGCTGGGCACCGCCGGGAGACTACCGCTGCGCATGCGATTCAATGTCCTCAGGCTCTGCGCATCGGTCACAGTCATCTGGCTGGCGTTGGGCGGCGCCGCGGTCACGACGGTGCCAGCAGACACAGCGGGCGGTGGTGTCGGCGAGTCGGAACGGAAGAGGGGGTGAATGTGGGCCTCACCAGGCGGAGGTGGCGGTGATTGGGACTGGGACTGGGACCGCAGGCGCGTTCCGCTGGCCGACCGCATGGACGACGCGGCCGGGCTGTAGCTGCGGCTCCGGCGTTGGCGGGACCGCGGTGGCTCCAGATCCAGGGGGGTGCCAGGGCTCGGGCTGCGGCTTGTTGTGGGGCTGGCAGGGATGGTCTCCAGGAAACGTCCGGCAATGGCCGACGGTGACACTGAGCTCTCGAGCACGGTCAGACGATTCTGGGGGTCCACAGCGGACGTGTCCCAAGAATCAAAGTCCTCAATGGTCGGGCGCACGTCGCGCTCGCGAGACGCATATGTGCTGGCAGGCGACGTGGAGGAGCCGGCCAGTGAGTCTGGCCTCCATGCCGACGACCGCTGGCTGCTCGTACCGCTACCGCTGGTGTCGCTGTGGCCAACGAGGCCGATGCTGGCACTGCTCGGTGAGATCAGGCGGGTTTTGGACGTAATGGGGCGGATGACCTGTGAGAAGGAGGACCTAATGGAGTTCATGGTATCCGAGCGGCCACCGCTAGATCCTGGCGGCGTGCGGTGGGAGTCGGCGTCCCTTGTGCTTCTGCCGCGCGAGAGGATGGACGCAGCCTTTTTCACCGTGCGGTCGCTTGCCGGGCTGCTGGTCTGGCTGTAGGGCACAGACTTGACCCGCGTGGAGAGGGAGGCGGATCGGGTGCTGGCGTTGTTGTTGTTGCTGCCACTGCTGTTGGACCGGCTGCTGATGCCACTGGCACCGCCGGCGACACGGCCGGTCTCAAGAGATGCCGTCTGAACCATGTGGCTACTGCTGTCGGCATCAGATGCACGGGCCACGGTCAGGTTGAAGATGAGGAAAAGAAGCTGGGCAGAAAAGCAAATGCCCAGGGTGGCGGCAGCACCGGCCAGGAAGGAAACGACGCTGGAACCAAGAATGGTCTCCGACTGGTTGTTATGGACGGACTTGTGAAGGCTGGCAAGAGCAGCTGCAGAGACGGCGGCGGCAACGGTACAGAGGAATATGCTCAGACCAAACCACAGACCGCGTTTTGATGTTGGTAATAAGGCAGACTGCTTTTCTGATGCCGAGACGGATGTTGCACTTCGTCTCCTCCGCAGATGGAAGAAAATGTGTGCGGAGAGAGCGATGAGGACAACACCTTCGAGGATGGCCGAGACGATTGCGATGACGCTTGTGGAGGATGCGGAAGAGCTAGTCATCTCGTGTGCGGCAATGGCGTGGACGGCCACGAGAGCCGTTGTGGTGAAGACGGCCAGTGTGCCCAGCACAGTCGGAATACTTGAAGGCACAGCCATTTTTAGTGATGTGTGTAAGAGAGAGAAGAGTGAAAAGAGGTGATCAGAAGCCAATTGGACACGAGAGAGTAAAATGGCTCTCAGGGTCTGGCAAGGCAAGCAAGGATCCAGCTTTTGCAGAGAGAAGGATACAAATAAAACCAGAAATAGAAAGAAGAAAGACGAGGCTAAACGTGGGAACGGGCCGTTGAACGCAAAGAGACAACGTGAGAGAGGCTCAGCGTCCAAAAACAGGCCACGGTCGGGAGAGAAGCAGGATGAGCCAGGCCGTGTCCGGTGTCTGTTGGACGAGTCCCGCTGTGCTTCGCCTCTTCTCTGAGCACCAGGCTGTTGAAAGAGAAGTTCGTTCGAAGAAATACCGCGCGTGTTTTCTTGTTTTGTTTGTCCGTTCGCAAGAAGCTGAAAGCGGCCCGTTTCCTGGAGGGCAACCGGAGGCGAGAGATGGCCTGCTACTCAATCTGGGTGAGACGCAGAAGCGGGTTCATCAAGCCGTGTTTTGTCGAAGAGCTCGTGCGTGCGTGCGAGCGAGGGCGAGAGATGCCGTTTGGGACGGAAGAGCGTCAGAAGCAGTATAGAAGCCGAAGAGAAGGAAAAGAAGGAGGCCGATTCACCCGTCTTGCTCCCTCACTCTTTTCGTTTCCGTGTCGTTCGTTAATATGAAGAGGAAGCGGAAACCCGGGAAGCAGACGAGGGGAGAGGGGGAAGACGCTGGCGGGCAAACAAAGATTGACGAATGGGTAAATAGAGGGGAGGGCGGGATACAGCAAGTAAAAAAGGCCCACAAAGATTCATAAAAGATGGAGAAAGAAGCCAAAAGTCAATAAAGCAGGAAGCTCTCGCTGAATGGAGGGCAGAAGAAGAAATAGAAAAGTTCAAAAAAAAAAAAAAGAAAATAAGAACGACAAAAGATGGAGGGTAAATTCCAGAGAAGAGAGCCTGGCCCACTGAAAGCCAACAGAAAAGTCCCAAAAAAGGCCACTCTACGGTGCAATAGAGGAACGCAGGGAAGAGGGCTGGGGTGCTTTTGGGTCGTTTTTTTCTGGGTCGTTTGTTGATGTGCGGCAGAGAGCACGAGGTGTAAAAAGAGTGGGAACGGGAGGACAGAAAAGAATGGAATGCTGAGAGCACGTTTTGGAGTGCGTTATTGCTGTACTCGGTCGAAAAGAGAGGCGACTTGTACGGAAAAGGACGACATTCGGCTGGCGATGTATGTAAGCGAAAAGCGAGGTCGGTTGGTTGGTGATGTTGGTGATGTTGGTGATGCTGAAAGAGAGGAGAGGAAGAGAGAACGAGAGGATCACAGGTTGGATGTGAGATGCGAGGAGGAGAGGGTGAGAGACAGAAGACGGGAAAGAGCAAAGGAAAGAAAAGTTTAGAAAAAAAGAACATCCCGAGCAGAGCGGAAGGAGCGAGGCAGGGAGTAGAAGAAGAAAACCAGGACCAGGAAGGAGGGCCAGGAAACGAGCATTATTACAAGTCTTATGCGGGCACGCAGAATTCGACCAAACGGCAGGAAGTAATGACCAGGACTGGGGTGTGCTGCCTTTCCTGGTCGTGTTCGTCTAAGTTGAAGACGCAATGCCATTGGCCGAGAACGCGTCGTTTCCTCTTTTTTTCTTTTTTTTCTTTTTTTTTCTTTCTTTTCTTTTTTGCCCGAGAGGAAGGAGCACACCAGAAAACGAGCGGCGCCCATGCAACGGCTGGGCACGACCGGGGTAGCAGCGTGGGAGCAGGAGCGGGCTGGATCCGACCTTGCCTCTTGCCCAACAGCGGACAACGGACAATGTGGACTTGCAGCACAAGTGCCCTCGCCGAGATGAGGCTCCGCCACCGCTGCGTCTGTCCAGCACCCACAGCGCGCGCCAGCCCAGCCGTTCCTGCCCATGCAGCCCACCACCAGCGCTGCCCCAGCGCCCCCAACGTGCGCCCAGTGTGTTTCCCTGTCTCGCCCTGGAATGCAAGACATTGCTTTTTGCGTATTTTGGCTTTTGTTTTCTTTTCCTATCCAGTCTTGACGTTGACGATTCTGCCCCATGTTGGCCGCCCTTTTCTTTTCTTTTTCTCGTTTATTCGACATCAGTGTTCCTTCTTCCCTCCCTGTGACATCTTGTGAAGCAATGGTCGGATGGTGCTGACAAGAGCTCTCCCAAAGAGGAGAAAAGTCAACAAGGCATGTGTATATTTTGTGCTTCTGTGTTTGTTGACTATCATTGTTGACTTTGCCTTTGTTGACTTTCCCGCCAGCCGTCCAGTCAGCCCGTCTTGTCCGTGGTGCTGCAGGCGACCATTCTACTGAAACACACCGTGCCTCGAGGCAGGCGAGCTGCAGAAGCATCGCGAGTGTCAATGCAGAGCGGCAGACGGACCAAGAGAACACATTGAAATGAAAGTTGGAGTACTCCGCAATGCTCATCATCTCTTTTCATCTTTCTATTGTCTACCGGCCTGTCCTGTTTGACGCTTTCGTCTTCGTTTCAGCCCTTTCTCCTTCAGTCTCTCGCTCGCCGCTTTGGCCAACTCGAGGAAAAAGGAAAGGCGTACGAACTACGGAGTATTCCTCCGTACGGAGTACTCGTCGACGAGTCGATCGGGCCAGCACAAAAAGGTCAAAATAAAAATAAAGAAGAGCGATCTCCGAAACGGCCGACCAGGGTTGGCTGGGCTGGCCCACTGCAACGTCGCGTCACCTGGCTCTCCTTCTCTCTTTTCCCTCGTTTCCGACTTTTTCTCTCTCCTCTCGCCCCGAAAGCGTCCTAGCACCGCCGGCAGACGACGAGCCAGGATCGAGTCAAAAAAAGAAAAAACGGGGAGGAGGGATCTCATCTCGTGTGCCTCCCTGTCGTTTCTTTTTTTCTCGTGGTCCACTAGGGTTTCGTTCTTTTCCTTGGTGTCGTTGTTTTTGTTTCGTTTCTTTGATCTGTTTTATGGTTTACCTTATTTTGAGTCCTCGCTTACCTTGGTGTGCAACGCCATTCCGGCCACTGACGGGATGATACGCATACGAGAGCATGGACAAGACACTCTCGTGAGATACATTACAGCATATACGGCGGGTACAAACGTTGATGCAGATATCGTGAGAAGCGAGACAGGATGACAGAGGGAAAGAGCGAGGGAAAGAGAGACAGATTCCAAGGAAAGTGCAACGGCGGCGTCATATTTGCAAGCAAGCACACGAGGAAGGAACGAAGAGACAAGCTTTCAGGCTCAAGCAAAGTACCTTTCTGGAAAGAGACTTGAATCGGAGCTCTGTGGGACGCGACTATCGAGCTAGTCCTCTTTCGGTAACAAGTCAACAATATGGGGACAACAAAAGGCGCGTTCTCGACGCGTCTGCCCCTCCTCCCCGCTCCCCCAAAAAAGTTGCCAACCAAAAGAAACCAAGAAACCCACCAAAGCTCCAGCAACGACAACCGCCAAAGACACAACCACCATACAACAGCTCGACGCTCAGTCCTTGCGCTCACTGTTGTGCGTGGAGAAAACGAAGCTGAACCATGGATTAGAAGGAGCCGGTATTGGCAGGGCGTGTCAGGTAATCCTCTCGCACAGTGTCGTTTCCGCTGCGTCCTGGCTTTGTTGAGGCGCCGTTTTTGCTTTCTTTTGGTGTTTTCTTTCTTTGTGGATTGCTTCTTTACGGAGTGAGTGTTTTCCTTCGCTGTGGGCTTCGATCTTATTTCCTGCGGCCTCCATGCGGCGCAATGTCTCTGCCTCCCTTGCGTTCGGACATTGTCTGTGCAGTCGTGCTGTGTGCTCATCTTGTGTTTACTTTCGTCGTTTTGCATCTGGACTCCGCTTCTGGACTCTGCCTCTGGACTATCTGATTTCATTCTCCCATCGAGACCATCGACACCTGCTAACAGTCCCCAAATCCCCAATTCAACACGGTAAGATACTTATCGAGCTTGTGTCCTCCGTTCTCGCGTCAGTACTTGCGAGGTACTCAACCTTCGATTGATCCACCACATCGACTGCCGGCTTCCGGCTGAACAGGGACACACACTGGGAAAACATGGAAAAAAGAAGAGTCTGGGCTGGTCTAGCCAGCTGCCGGCGGGTCACTCTCGTCATAGAAGCTTCTGGCTTCCAGCTTTCGAGGGTTTTTCTCTTCTTTTCTACCTCGTCTTCTCGCGCAAAACATGTTTGCAGGGAAGAGAAAAGGAGCCCACAGAGCCCACACTGGATGAGAGCACCTGCAGACCATCCAGTAGCGCTAGTCGGCCAAGCCCTGCCTCTCCATCAACTTTCCATCGCCCTTGCTTCTGCGTGGGACTTCCGGGGGGCTTCGAGGGGCATTGAACAGGGCTCTCGACAGGGGGACTGGACAGGGGACTGCCAGGAGTCTTTTCCAGTGCCTCTCGAAAGCCTGTCGGCGCGAGAAAAGCGGGCCGTCCTCCTCTGAAGGAAATGAGCCCAGGGTCTCAGCGGCTGAGCGCAGAAGCACAGAGCAGAACACTGGACGAATCGCCGCTGGAGAGGCCTGGTCTCGCTGCCTTGGAAGGGAAGCACAGGCAAAAGCACTGTCCCTCGTTCGTCCAGTCCATGCCAAAGCTGGGCTCTTCGTCCGGTGTTGCGCAGCGCAAAGACGTATCCTACCAAAGCCAACCAAAACGCACAGGCAAGGCCCCTGGCGGAGGCACCGTGAAACAATCAGATATTCGGCCACTACGAAGTCAAAAGCAGCAAAAAGAGAGAAAGAGGACGTGCTGACAGCTTGTCCGATTCCAGGCAAAGCCGCCGTTGCTACGGCGAGCTCCATGAAGCTTTGAGCAGAGCTCGGCTTGGACATGCTTGATAGACAGGAGGCAATTCAGATTCAGGAGCTTCCGCCTCGCACTCCTGCGGCAATTTCAGGACACGGAGAACGGAAAGAGGCGAATGAAACGGCGCCTTTTCTTTTCTTTCTCACGGTGCATTCGGAGCGTATCCGGGAATACATCGTTCTGTTCTTTGTCGAACAGACTCTGCCACGGCTGGGCAGCAGCAATATCGCGCATGCATCTGCAGAATCTTACGTCGCACTCGTACCTACAGGCCAGATGCAAGGATCCCTGTTGTTCAGTGGGCGCGCTACTGTTTCGAGTGCTGGCTCAGCCGTCTCTGGTAAGATGCGCCGTACTTGTACTTTTTTATCGGCACTCAATTTGTGCCTCCAACTGTGTTCTTTCTGCCGGAGAAAACGCTTGCGAGAAATACGATGGCTCGATGGCGATGCATCGCGTGCTACCCACCGGAGCTCTGAACGAGCGCCCGAGAGCTGCGACGTCATGGCACGGTCGCATCTCTTTCTTCACGCGTCGAGACGCGTCGACACGTCGCCAGAGGTTGCGATCACCAACACGCCGCCGCTCGAAAGATTGCCGAATTGCGGCTACTCGAAGATGCTGCTGAACTTTACAGTCCCATTTCAAATTACTACAGCTGTATGTTTGATTCGAGATTGATTCCAAGACCGACTTCGAGATGAAGGTCGATCGCAGCCGAATAGACAAAAAAAAAAGTCTGTCCAGTCCGATTACAAGCTGCGATATCCACCACCCGAACCCGCATTCTTGACGGCTGTGGGGCCCTTTCGTCTGGGGCACAAAGCTGGCGGTGGCCGATCGCAAGGCTGGGAGCCTGCCAAAGCAAGGGAGGGGCAAGTGGTCGGGATCGCCCCGTGCTTGCACAAACGTGTCTTGCCTTGTGGGAGGCATCTTTCTCGCCAGTTCTACGAATAGAGCAAATTAGCCACAAACTTGGGAACAAGACGACCGCCTCTTGGCAAGGAAAACAAGAAAACGTTCCGCAGCCATAGTAGGCAACGCCGGCTCAACGCGGTTCGTCCCCGGCTTTTCAATATGGCTATTATGTCGTGCACATGTCGAGTAGACAGCTATGCCGTCGGTTCCAGTGCCATTTCGACCGGAAGTACCAGTGTGCGCAGGTGCTGCATGTTAATAAAGCGCATCTGGAGCCGAGCATCGTCATCAGGAATGATGGAGAAACGTAGATCGACTTTAAGTAAAGTCAGTTTGGTCTAAGCATTGCTCATCTTGTATCGTTGCGTTTTGTTGTCTTGCCATCGCTACGATGCTGCCTGTCGTCTGGTTTTTGCTAGCTCTGCTAGGCTGCATCCAAGCCTTCCGTATCACGAATGAGGCTGCTCAGATTTCTACTGTCGCCGATCGGGCTACCTCTGCCACTCCCTCCGACCTCGTCTCCTGGGACCGCTTCAGCCTCCGCATCAACGGCACCCGCGTGTTTCTTCAGTCGGCCGAGTTCCACTACCAGCGCCTGCCCGTGCCGGAACTGTGGCCGGTGCGTTCTCCTGTTGTCATCTCAGCTGCATCAAACTCCATCTAATTGTACAGGATATTTTCCAAAAATTCAAAGCCAACGGATTCAACGCTGTCAGGTACCTTTCTCGTCCCCTCTTCTTTTGCCTTCGGTATTATTTCTTTGTCACCTCACTTCTGACAACTACGTTGGCTACGTCGGCTTTGTTGTCGCCAGCATCTATTTCTTCTGGTCGTACCACTCCGCCGCGCCCGGCATCTTCGACTTTACCAGCCCCGCCAAGAACGTTCAGCGCCTGCTCGACGTCGCCAAGGCCGCCGGTCTCTGGGTCATTGCCCGTCCGGGGCCGTACTGCAATGCCGAGACCAGCGCCGGCGGGCTGCCGCTCTGGGGCTCCGACGGCAGCCTCGGGGCTGTGCGGACCGACGATGCGGCCTACCACCGGGCCTGGCAACCATGGATGTAGGTCGGCGTGGTGAGTGGAACTTATATATCGACACAGGGACGTACTAACAACACAGAGCGGCCATTGGCAAGATCATTGCCAGGAACCAAATCAGCGACGGCGGTGTAAGTCTTTTTCAAGTGATACATGTCATGACTTTGTGCTTCGTCTGCTTTTGATATATTTTGTTATTTTTACTTTTTTTTAAAGTTTCTAGGCTGTTCATTTCTTTTTATTAAGAATTTTTTGGTTTTCAGCCGTATTTTATTAAATGGTGCAACATAAATGATACGTTTACTTCTTAATTCCCCTTTCTCTTCTTTCCTGTCACTCGTTTTATTTTCAAATGTTTTAAGTTTTGTTTTCATTTTCAACATGTACAATTTGCGCTATTTCTCATCACAACAACTTTTCTCAGCTCGTTTCTTTTCTCTTCACAACCACCTTACTAACACAGACAGCCCGTCATCTTGACACAGGTCGAAAATGAACTCACCGAGACGCACCACACCGCCAGCGACAGCCTCGTCGTCTACATGCAGCAGCTCGAGGCTGCGCTACGGGCCGCTGGTATCACCACGCCGTTGACCAGCAATGAAAAGGGCTTGCGCGGTGCGGCGTCGTGGTCGACCGACTACCAGAACGTCGGCGGTGCCGTCGACATCTACGGCATGGACAGCTACCCGGGTGGAATGTCATGCACGAACCGTGCCGCCGGTTTCAAAGTCGTCCGTACCTACGGACAGTGGTTCAACACGTACGCGCCCTCGCAGCCGGTGTCACTGCCTGAGTTTGAGGGCGGCTGGTTTTCTGGCTGGGGCGGAACATTCTACGATGAGGTGAGAGCTCGAAAGAATCAAACCTGTATCGTGATACCGAGGGCTGACAAAACAGTGTGCTGCGGAACACTCGCCGGAGTTTGCCGATGTCTACTACAAGGTGAGTAGGAGATGGAGGATGGATGGATATAGGGCGAAGAAAACGAGGAGGGAAAGGCTTACATCGAAAACCAGAACAACATTGGCCAACGGACCACGTTCCAAAACATCTACATGGCTTTTGGCGGCACGAACTGGGGACACTGTGCGTCCTTCTCATACTCTTGACCTCTGCCCTCACTCCCCGCTGACATTGTAGCTGCCGCGCCGGTTGTGTACACGAGTTACGACTACAGCGCGCCACTCCGTGAGACCCGCCAGCAGACGGCCAAGCTCTTCCAGACGAAGCTCGTTAACCTCTTTGCGACGTCGTCTCCGGACCTGCTGAAGACGGCCATGGTTGGTAATGGCACAGGCTTCCGAGCCTCGTCCCACGACGTCTTTACGTGGGTGCTACAAAACGCGGACACTGGCTCCACGTTCACCGTGCTCCAGCAGGCCAACACACCATCCACAGTCAACGTGTCGACGTCGGTTACCCTCGCGACGAGTGCTGGCACATTCACGGTACCGGACGTGGCACTGAACGGCCGACAGAGCAAGATCCTCGTGACGGACTACGTGTTGGGCGGGGAGGGTGAGACCACTCTTTTGTATTGTACCAGCGACATTGCCACCAGCGAGTCCTTCGGCAACGGCACGGCCTTGGTGTTGTACCTTAAAGACGGCCAGGCGGGCGAGTTTGCCTTCCGCGGCGACCACAACCTGACGTTTTTCGTGTCTGGCAGCTCAAAAGTGACGGCCACCATGAGACAGTCGTCGTCCTCTTCCTCACCCCGGCAAGCATTCTCCTACACCCAAGGTACTGGCACGACGACCGTCCTCTTCTCCAACAATGTGCTCGTCTATCTTCTAGATCAGCCAACGGCCTGGCGGTTCTGGGCTCCAATCGATGGCAACAACAGCCTCGACGAGGCCCGCATGAGCCGTGTATTTATATTCGGACCTTACCTTGTTCGGTCTACTCGTGTTGACTGGACAGCCGGTGTGCTGTATGTCCTTGGCGACAGCTATGTGGCAACGACACTTGAGGCATTTGTGGGCGACGGAGGTGGCAAGACTATCCACACGGTAAACTGGAATGGCAAAGCACTGCCGGCCACACGGACCGCGTACGGCGGCTACCGAGCCACCGTCTCTGGCGGGCAAGACCGTGTTGCCAAGGGTGATGTCAAACTGCCAGAACTTACAGGATGGCACGCCGCCAGCTCCCTCCCCGAGGTCCAGCCCGACTATGACGACAGCCGGTGGACCGTCTGCAACCGTACGACCACACGCAGCCCGGTGGCACCCGTCACGCTGCCCGTGCTCTTTGCCTCGGACTATGGCTTCTACGTGGGAGCGAAGGTGTACCGCGGTCGCTTTTCGTCAACAGAATTGGTGCCAACGGCAGTCAACATCACGGCCTCAGGCGGCCAAGGATTCGGGTGGACGGCCTGGGTCAATGGCCACCTGGTCGGCGGCAGTCCGGGCGCGCCTGGCCAGGCGACGACGTCGGCCGTACTGACGTTTCCCACGGATGTGCTTACCAAAGACAAAGGGGTGGACAACGTCCTCACGGTGTTGGTCGACTACCACGGTCATGACGAGACGTCGACACGCAATGGCCTTGGAAATCCGCGCGGTTTGTTGGGCGCGAAGCTTTTATTCAACGAGGCAGACACCGACAAGCACTCACGCTCCGCAGCACCGCCCTCCGGCTTCTCTTCATGGAAGATAACGGGCAATGCCGGCGGACCTGCCAACGTCGACCCCGTCCGCGGGCCTATGAACGAGGGCGGCCTGTATGGCGAGCGTCTCGGCTGGCACTTGCCTGGGTTTGACGTCACTGCCGACAGCCACTTTAGCAAGAGCAGTCCTTCAGATGGCATCCAGGAAGCCGACGTCCGGTTCTACGTCACCGACTTTACGCTCGACCTCCCCGCCGACCTTGACGTGCCGCTCGGTATCGAGCTCGCAGCGCCCGCCGGCACCGTCGCCCGCATCCAGATATGGATCAACGGCTACCACTACGGCAAGTATGTGCCGCACGTCGGTCCCCAGACGCGCTTCCCAGTGCCTCCGGGTGTCTTGAACACGTATGGCAACAATACACTGGCCCTGAGCCTGTGGGCTATGACGGCCGCCGGCGCACGGCTGGACAAAGTGGCCCTTGTGGGATACGGCGACGGTAACGGTGACAACGAGGACAGCATTGCCGCTTACGAGACGGCCTTTTTTGCCGACAACAAGCAGTGGACACCGAGCAGCGCCAGTCTGCAGCCGCCATGGACCGACAGAAGCAAGTATGCATAGATGATAGGTGTTAAGACAGAGTACGAAAATCAAACAAGCAACATTAGGCCGGTTCGGAGTCCAAGTGTTTTTTGTCCCTCTGTGCAAATTCGTCTGAAAAAGTTCAAACGGTGGTTTGCTAAGCTACACAGGCCGTACTCCGTACACCGTGGGTACACAAAGACGCCCCTTCGACGCCCCTTTTCATTTCTGTTTCTTCTCTTTTCGCCCCTTTCCCCTTCTACGCCACGCATCGGTAGACAGGCGCCCACGGTACACGAAGGCCGCCACCAACTCCTGGGCCATGTGTTGTTGGATGTGTTTCTGAGACATATTTTGTATTCATTATGTTCTAGATGAGGCCATTTTTGTCTCTCTCTCTCTCTATCTCTCTCTCTCCTCTGTTGTTGACTGTCCTCTGCCCCTTTTTCTTGGGTCGTGCCGAGAATGCAATGAGACCTCAGTCTTATCTCTCACATGCTGCTGTGCTTTTGTGCACTTCCATATTTTTACAGGAATCGGTTTTCCGTCGTCGCAATATTGGCAAATCCTCCGGACGGAAACAGACGGGAGGGTACAACACGTTCCTTTCTCCCCCCCTCTTGTTCCTTTGTATTCCATACGACGTACACTCCTTTCTAACTTTCCATCACTCCATACTCCACAACAGACACCATCTCCCACAATGGCAAGGCAACACACCATCACGAGAGGAGAAAAAAATGAGTTTTTGTGAGGAGTAAGGCAATCAAAGCTAGCTGCAGGAGGGGACTATCCTTACTTGGACATACGTGCTTAGCATCACTGGGACGCAAGTGCTTGCAATAATAAACAGATATCAACAGAAAGGGAAGCTCGGTCCACTGTGCCTGCACAAGATTGTTATTCAAGTGCGATAGCCCTCTCTTTCTCATCTTTGTCTGCCTATCTCATGTTTTTTATGTGTGCGTTGTCCCGTACGACAATATCCCAATCTTCTTTGAGACTCGCGTGTCCTCCCGTATCGTTCAGATGTCGTTCGGATATGATGGACACGCGAGCGTATTTCGTTTTACTTTTGGAAGACATCTGGCAGCAGTGATAGGTACAAATTTGTCTTTGTACTTCGTAACACGGCCTGTCAGGGGAAAAGGTCTGGTCCCCGATCCGATCGTGTACCTGCACAGCACATATTTTTGTGTTGCTGAATTTCCGACAACAGGCTGGCAGTCCTTAGATTTAATGTTTAGTTTTATTTCCTCTTTCCTATCCTATTTTATAAACTTGCTCTCTCATTGCCATTTTATTTCCTGCCCAATACTCCTCCCGCATCCACGCAGTACAACAGTACAAGTAGACAATACCAAGACTCTGACGTGGTGAGATACGACCTGAGCGAGACTTGGCTGATTAGCTGCTTCTAGCAACAGCCAGACCACGTTTGTTGGCTGATTCTGCATTCGTATTTTGGACAGGTAAGATGGGTGGCACAGTTTTATTTCCCACGGCTGAGCGTCAAGAGGTACTATTAGCATTGTTACTCTGTTATTTGCTGTTAAATAGCCACTCACACGTCCAAGGCCACTTGTTCGTATTTTAAAAGAGCCTTTCTGTCTGTTTGTAAATCCCGACATCAAAAGTACACTACATCCGAGAGCCAATATGTCACTATTCAAAACTCATGGAGGCGATGGAAGGCTGACCCAATAATGAGAATTGCATCTGGTCAGTTGCGTGATGTCCTATTTCATACTCTATTTTGTTTTCCTCCGTGTTAATTTTTTACAGGTTGCCATTTAAATCAAAAGAAGAAAAAAAAGTAAAAGCAGAAGGCCGTTCTTTTTCTTTTTTTTCTTTCGAATAATTATCTACTTTCGACATCTCTTGTTTCTCACTGCATACGACGTCTACTTGTATTTGTACATATGTTCTTCTTCTTTTTTTCTTCATTCTCCTGTCGTCTTTCCGTTGTGGTTTCCTTACTTTTCTATTTTTATTTTATGTTATTTTATCTCAACTCTTCCTTCACCCGTTCCTTCCTAATTCGTCTCCCCGCTGGAGAACACGCCGCAGCTGCGTTTTTCACGACCCGCTTTGATTGTTTCCCACGCGTCCTTTTTCCTGTGGAAGGTGCGAGTGGAGCCTTTTCATCCGAACGTTCACGCTGTCCACATATGGTGTGTGTTCGCCCAACTGCACTGGACGTGCGCACCTTCCCTAGGACCTCTCTCTGCAAGGGCAAGGACACGCAATGCCCCCAAACAGGGAGGCATCGCGGATTCCCCCGATCTCCAGGGTCGTATCTTGTATTTCGCTCGATGTGCACAGATGAAAGAAGTACCTGTATGCAGCCAAATAGGGGGATCGCATCGTGGGGGACCGTGGCACTGTGATAGCGCACGCGCAGAGCGACGTTGAACGCATTTGCCAAAAGAGAAGAAGAGATGGCACAGTCGCGCTTTCTCCTTCTGGTCGTGGCCACTCGCTCGCGCCTTCCCTTTGGCATGTGTCCTCCCAATATTCGCACGATCGGAAGGGAAAGAGCGTGTATCTCTCCACAAGGTAGGGAAAAGAAAAGGGGAACTCACGTCTTTCTCTTCCAACTTCCAACTTCCTTTTGTTCTCTTCTCATTTCTTCCCGTTTCTCCAATTTCTTCGGAGGCGTCGAAGATGCGCAGCGCCGGTCCCGAATGGTCACACCACACCACGTCGTCAATTCTTCTGCTTCTTCTGTCCACCCTTCTTCTTCTTTCGTCTGTTAAAATGGGACACCTTAGCGCAATCTGTACCTGCATATCCGCTTCGCATACCCAAAAGTGGAGGGTCTAATTTGGCCCGTCGTCCTTTTGGGCAGCCAATCTGCTGCTAAAGTCGCCCCAAGGAAAATACTCCGGAATGCGTGCATGGCCTGGCCTCCTCGTGTGAGCTCTTTGTTTTGGCTCTGTGCGACGCTTGCCCCTGGTCCAGGAACGGCCAGGTGCCGCAAAGAAAACGGCCAGGACATGTCGCTCGCCCCGTACAAGTACTCGGAACAAGACTTCTTGCAGACTTCGGCAAAAGCATGCCTGCATCCACGTTTCCCAGTGCTGATCATTTCTTTTCTTGTAGTCTTGTCTTGACGGACGTGCTGGCAGTGGCCACAGCCAAAGCTTCTGCCCGTCTCCTGCTTTTCTTCCCGACGGAAAAAAGCTCTGTTGGCCAACAGCATCCGAAGGGAGCTGACGTGCGCGCCAGTGGAGCATTGCCAGCAACGTTGTGCAACTGCATGTGTGCAAATGAAGAATATGCTTTTTAGTATGTCGTATGCTTCCTTGCGTGTTCGCTGCTCAGTTTTTGAACGGGCCTTTTTACACGGTTGGCTAACACGCACCCTTCACAAAACGACGTGCATCGCGTGGTGTCTGCCCTACAGCGTGCAGATGCAGAAGATGGGGACGGACATGGACCTGCACTGACAAGACATGGGTTTGGATGCGGCAATCGCTCTGCCCATCGTTTGTGGCTCTCTCGCATCGTGGCCATCGTCGCTCGTATCGTGGTTCTCCCCGTCCGTGTGGCCTGGCCTGGCCCCCAGCAAGCTCTGCCCTATCCAAAATTCCCTTGGAAAAGGGCGTGATGCGGGAAGAGCGGAAAGGAGAAGGCCCACTGCGCCCAGAAGGCGTGTGCAAATCTCCTGGACTGGCTTGGCACAGCGGAGTGAGAGGCCAGGCCTGGCCGGCAGCCCCAGGTGGCCAGGACCAAGACTGCCGAGAATACGGAGTCATCTCACGGCGTTCCATACGACGTGCGTGCATGCACCTTCGGGAGACATAGCAAGCCGAGAATAAGAAATGATCAGAACGACACTGAGACACATCACCAAAAAAAAAAAACACAAAAACAAGAAGACTCAGAGTCTTCATCTGTTCCTCGGCGCGAGGGAAAGGGGAACATCACGTCCGGACCAAAAGAAAGCAGGAAGATACGCAACGGCAGAAAAAGGAAAAATAGAGCGCATAGAACAGCCCGGAAAAGAGCCAGAACAGAAAGAAACGAAATCACAACGCGAATATTGTTTTTTAGCCCACCAACGCCAACGCGCGCCCCTGCAGTCAGACAGCGGCGCTCTGCAGCCTCTTTTTGTTTCTTCTTTTCTTTCCCACCAGGAGGGCCTGCTCCACCACGCTTCCCGCAATCTGATCTAGCCTGATTCTATTTACGACAACGGGGCTAGGGAGAGCGTGCAGAGCGTGGACGACGCTACTGTGCGAGTTGGAATACGGCGCTTTGTCTATTAGACTTTTTTTTTTGGACGACGGCCGCTAAGACGAGCGGCGATGCGATCCGATTCCAGCGTTCTTTGTTGTGTTGGTGGCCGGCCCTGCTGGCTTCAGTCGGCATCCCTACGGAGTACGTGTTGGCGACCATTTCCTGATCCATCTCCATTTCCTGTTCCGTTTTTCTTACGAGGTACTCCTTTCTACTTGCGCCCTTTTCTTTTCAAACTTGCTTTGTACCGAACACTCACTCACAACATACAGCGCCCAGTTACAATGCCCTCTCACAGCCTCAACTCACACAGACTGCACGCGCTGCCGGTCTAAGATGCTCATCTCCCGCTGATGACAACTTATGCAGCATTGGTCTGGCCCCTTTTCGAGCCACACCCCACTGGTCCAGTGCTCCCCGGCCCGTGTACGACGTACCACTTCCCTCCTGAGGAGCAAGCACGGTGCCGCCAAGCCGCGAAGTCTCTGTCTGCGCGAACAACCCCCTGTCGTCCCCTCTCCATCGTATTGGCACCCAAGCGAGAGCGCTTACCCTTTGTGCCAATGGCTCACCCCGACTTTACTTCTTTCGTCGGTCCTTCCCATCCAGAACGCTCCAATGGCCCCAGTCAATGGGCAATGGTCAATGGTCTGGCCCAAACCCCGGCCAACGATCCACCCACTCACTGCCTCCCAAAACTTCCCAAAAGGAACGAGTACGACCTTCACCACGGCCGAGTGTTTTCTTTGTTGACGACGCCTTTTTATCCTCCTTCGTTCTCTCGTTCCTCGTTGTTTTCCCTCACTTCTCCATTCGCTCTCCATTTTGTTTTCCATCCTGTCAGCCGCCATGCTGAATGAAGAATTTGGAGCCAATATCCCATAGGCAATATCGCCCCATACGAGCCTGCGCACTCTCTGTCCAATCCGCCTCCGAGCACCGACGTTTCCATCCCATCTTTTCTCGCCTGCTCCTGCTCCTTCAAGCTCTTTTGAGATTCCCTTTTCTGTCACCGCCCCTGTCCGCTGCCCTGCCAGCTTACCATCCCCTGCCCCCAGTCTTTGACTCTTTGGTGACCTGTGCTCCTCTCATTTTCTTCCCCTTTGCTGTCTTTGCCATGCAACGTCCCGCGGCATTATCATTTAAATCAATCTTCGCCCATTTACCCAGATTGGCACTTTCACTCCACCACACAAACTGAGCAAAACGACACTCGATCCACGTCAACAAGAATAAACCGGAATCCGGCTGACCTTTCACTTTCACATTCAATCTTTGTTGTTCTCGTTATAATAAGAACGCCGTGCCTAAGAAACAAATAGAGCTTGGCTTGCACCTGTCGAAACAACACGAACAAACGAACAAACGTCGCCGCGATCACAACGAAACGGCGCAACGAAACAGCCAGCTACGAAAAAGACGACAGCGAAATCTTGAGCTCGTCTTTTGCCTCAGACGCAGACCTCGATTCGACGACATCAGCTGGCAAACTTCCTGTTGCCGCCGACAAATCGAACAGAAGCAGAAAGAGATCGACGTTGGCGCTTGCTCGATTTAATCCTTCCAGACTGAAGCGCTTTTGCCGACGCAACAGCAAATCGACTCTTCAACGACGACGTAAAAGTCGACCTTCAATTGTTTCTTGACTTTGCTTCCCATTTCGCACTCTTTTCGCATCCCATTCGTTCTGGTTTGCGCTCGTCGTCAAACCGAGTGATGTCCTACCTACCCCGGGCCCAGTAAATCTGCAGCTTCCACAAAATCTTTGGGGATCGACGTTGCCTCCCGCCGCTACACAACGTTCGCGCATGTCGATCGCTCTGCACACAATGGCTTCTGTATCACAATACCACAAACCCCGGATACAATCCTGGCGGTACACAACAACTCGTTTTCTCCTCTTCGCCCTCTGCACATCCCTCTTTTCCTCCCTTACCGCCGCCAAACCCGACCGCATGATCATGGACACCACACTCGTCATCCCGCGATCCTCAACCACCACCGTCCCTGCCGCGCTCGCCGCCGAAACCCTGCTGCGTGACGACCGCATGCCGGTCAAGCTGAACGGGCAATGGACCTTCCTGTCTCGAGATGAAATGGTTGAGCTGCGGAAGCGGGACGACATTGACACGGCTGTGACGACCGCGCCTGAGACGACCACGACGACGCACAGCAAGACGACGACGACCAGTGCAAAGACCACGGCCACAACCAAGGCCGATACAAAGACCGACACCACCACCACGACGGCGACCACAAAGACGACCAAGACGACGTCGTCTTCGCCGCTGCCGAGTTTCTTTGACAGCAGTCTGGCGTCTAACTTCACGAACGACTCGGCCTGCCCGTCGTTTATCAATGCCTTCCTCACGAACCCCACGTTCAAGAAGTGCTACCCATTCTCGCTTCTTCTTCAGGTGAGCATTTCTCCATCTTGAATTCTCTCTCTCTCTGTTCTCTTCGCCCTTCTAACCGCATACTAGGGCTCACGATCGTTCTTTGACGCCGAAAAGTCGCTCGTGTCTATCACGCAGGTCCTGGACGCGACGTGCGCGGCCAACGCCACCTTCTGCACCACCTACCTCAACAGCCTGGCGGCCAATCTCACCGACGCCGCCAATTGCGGCGCGGACTACAAGCTGGGCAACTCCATTGTCGTCCAAGCCTACGACGGCATGATCGGCTACCAGCCGCTCTACGCAGCGTCCTGTCTCACCGACCCAGACACGGGCGCCTACTGCTATGCCAACGCCATCACCAACTTAACCACGACGGCCAACGTGTACTTTTACTACTTGCCCCTCAACAGCTCGCTTCCGACCAGCGGCTCCGAACCATCCTGCAACTGGTGTCTGAAGCAGACCATGGCCGTCTTCCGATCCGCCGCGGCCGACCGCAAGAAACCCATTGCCTACACCTACATGTCGGCCGCGCAACAGGTCGACACAATCTGTGGGCCGGCGTTTGTCAACGACACGCTGCCCGCGGCCATTACGTCCGGTGCCGCGTCCCTGCTGCGGCAAGGCTTGTCGCTGCATTGGCTCGCACCCACCGTTTTATTAAGTGTCGCCGCACACTTTGTCCTCTTATAGGAGACTTTGCACCTCTTTCTCTCATTCTTTCACACCGTACTCTTTTTTTGACACTCCCTTGTGCTCAATTATACACATTATCTACACGACCATTTACGGAAAGCAGGAGTTGGCTTGGATTTTTGCTTTCTTTGGATTCTTTTATTTTTATTTTTGTCTTGGGATTTGTCCGTTGGCAATGCGGACAAGGGATTTTGGGACCTTCTTTTATTATATACACCATACGGTACACACGGCGCTTAGATACGATACCCACGTTTTTCATTTCATTTTTCTTTCTTTTTTCTTCTCCACCTACACCTTTTATTTCACACATTCTGGCATTCTTCTTTGAAAGATCGCCCCCCTTACCACCTTTTAATCACCGGTTGGTGTTTGTGTTGGACCGGACTTGTACAAACGAAAAAAAGCCTAAGAAACATCGCAAAGGATGCATCACACTTGCCGTTGCGGCATCATTGGTTTGGTTCTCTGGCTCTTCTTCGGCCAGTCGACAGGATATGGTTTCTAATACTTCAACATTCTACTTGTATATATATGTAATATGTGCACTCCTCAAGTGCACACATAGTAAAAGCGAATTATTTGATACGTACGCCTTAAGGTCCTTCTCATGACTGTGAAAGTAAATACTTTGCTTGCAGCAGTCAATCTAGTTTTTCTTATGTGCCTGTCATTCTCCGTCTGTCAAAATCATGTAGTTCTCAATGTACAATGTCGCTACCAATAAAAAGTAAAATATGCAAAAAACAAGACTTTTCTCTCCAAAACCTTCCCCTTCGCCACGTCTGTCTCACCGCCGCAGGAAACCGCCACCAACTGGCTTACCGACCCGCCGCCGTGCCTGCAGATCCAGCTTCATGTTGCGCGCCGTCTTGCCCATCTTGGGCGCCAGCGACTTGGGCCCGCTCTCGGCTAGCAGCCGGTACACGGTCGTGCCCAGCTGGCGGTCGCGGGGGTGCGCCTTGGGCTTGCGCGGGCGGGTGGCTGGCAAGCCTTTTGATGTTGTCGTCGCGGGTGTTCTCTTTCCCTTGGCTTTCTTCGTGTCTTCCTCGTCGGCTTCACTGTCCGAGTCGAGGAACTCAAGCGGCAGCAGCTTGGACGCGGCTTTTGGCGGCCGCTGTGCCTTGTCCGCCTGCTCCGCCTCTGCTGCCTCGGCTGCCGCCGCCGCCTCCGCCTCGGCCTTATCCCGCGCCTCCTCAGCCGCGGCCTCTTCTCGTGCCTTGCGTGCCTCGGCTTGCGACTTGAGGCGGGCGTCCTTTTCCTGGCGCTTCCGTTTCTCGTCGGCGGCGCGTCTTGTCGGTTAGCATGGGTACGGCACAATAATTATTCAAAGGGAGGTGGTGACCTACTTGTCTGCTGCTTTGGAGGCTTTCTGGGCTGAGTGGCGGGTCGCGGCGGCGGCCTGCACGGTTGAAATGGCCTCGGGGGCCCCGTCGTCGCTGTCGTCGTCGTCCTCTCCCTCGTCCTCCTCCTCTACTGTCTTCTCCTCTACCTTCTCCGCCTTCTCCTCTTTGGACCGCACAGGCAGCTTCCGGCGCTTGGTTGCGGGCGACTCGTTCTCGTCGGCGGCCGGGGTGGCGTCGGTTGTGGACGCATCGCCATCAAGGACAGCGTCGTCCTCGCCGCCGCCGCTCTTGCGCTTGGCCCGGAGCTTGGCCGCGGCGCTCCGTGTCATCGGGGAGCTCTGTGCAGACGACATTGTCCGTGGCTTGTGTAAGTGGTTGGTTGTGTGTGCGACTCGTGCCAATTGTGCTCTCGTCTCGTGTCGTCGCTCTTTTGTATTGAATAATGTAGCAGCTGCCTCGAAATATGTATAGTTCGACTGCGGTGTCGTAAGAATAGTCGGTAAGAAATGCTGGGTGGCTCGGAGTGGTGATGGGGAATCGTCGGCGCTGGAAGGCTGGCAGCAAAAAAAAAAAGTTGAAAACTGCCCGTTACGATTTTCCGATAAGATTTTTTTAGGTAGCCTTATCGCAACAGGCCTAGGAACAACTTTCTAGCTGGGTTCGACAGGCGTGCTTATGATTGGCTAATTCCGAGAAAAGACCCACTAAATACCTCGTAGTTCACCAGAAGTAATAGCAGTGCATCAACTGACACTCAAATCCAGAGGAAGAATTGGCATGCTTGCATATTTTGGTAGTCTTTTCCTCATATTTTATGGAATTTATCTTTCAATAAAGGCGATATTCATTGACTTTAGATCGAGGACAAACCGAGGCACCAGACATTCTAGCTTTGAGGTTGGCTGTTCTAAACAGATACCCCACTTTTATGTCTCATCCTGACTGTCTTATTGGCTGGTTGTGAGCCACCTTCTCCATTTCAAGGTTCCGCGCTCACAGCTGTTCCGAGTTCACTTTCGAACGATAGCACGCTTCAAAATACCAAACGCCCTAGGATTTCTTTCCCAAGTACAAGACATTCTCCATGAACTCATTGGCTCGATCGGTCGCGGCTGTGCCGCTGGCTGGCCGGACGGCGGTGCGATGGTACGGCCAGGGTGGTATCGCCGCCACTGCCACTGCCCGAGCTGGTGGCATGATGGCCAGCCAGACGCCGTCGCGAGTCTCTTTGCCGTCTGCGTGCTCCTGCGGCGGCCAGTTTCCCTCACAACTGCTGCCGCTTCAAACCCGCCGTGGCGCTGCACGGTCCAGCGGCAAGCGGTCACCCACTGTGCGGCGGGCCCAGGCCGGCGGCGGCAGGAGCGGCGGCGGCGCGAGCCTCGGCCCAAGCGGGACCAATACGTCCAGTGTCTTTCCCGAAGACCCGTTGACCCTCCTCGTGGCGCTGAAAGCGGGCAGAGACACTCTGGGGTCGAGCTTGACACAAGAAGAGTGCCTCGCGGTCATTGCGGATGCCAAACGCCTCGAGCACGGAAAGATGGCCGTCAACGAGGCCGCTCTTTTGAGAGGTAAGACGTATATTGTGCTTCTCATTGCATCTGTTTCCCGTGAAACTTTCGTATTAACTCGTCAGACTACAACCTCACGCCGTACAAGCTGCACACCACCGGCGTGCTCCTGCTATTTGGCGCCTCCAACTTCCAGGATAGCACGCAGTGCTTTATGCTGGCCACGTCGCTGCTGCACCTGGCGGCGACCGTGGGCAGCGGCTACATGCCTTCGGTGCTGACCATCATGAACCTCTTTGGCATCGACACGCACATGTCTCAACAGCAGGCCGCCCACGCCTCGCGTATGCGCCAGTCGCGTGTCTACCAGAGCGCCGAGCAGAAGTTTCTAGCGTACCTGGCCAAGGCGAACACGAGTGGCTCACCGGCACCGACGACGGACACCGGCAACCCAGATGCGCTCGTCAATAAGGCCAATGCGTTTACGCTGGCTGGCCTGCTGGCCGAGTCGACGGGCCACACGGCACGGGCGCTGCGGTGGTTCCAGGCGGCGAGGGCGGTCGGGCAGGACATTGGCTCGTCTGTGGAGGTTGACGGCGAGACGGCAGACATTCTGCCCCGGGACCCGAAGTGGGACTGGGAGCGAAAGTGTCTTGAGGCTATTGGGAGTCTGCAAGATGGAGCGGCCGACGCGGCCAACCTCCAAGAGGCGCGAGAGGCTTTGCGCACGGCAGCGCTGGCCCTCAACAGCGGCAAGGCGTGCATGCTGCTGGCGACAAAATACGCCCACGATCCTGAGCGGAACGAGGCGCAAGAGAAAGAGCTGGACGCGGTCCTTCAGCGCGCAGCCATCGCTGGTGAGCTTGGAGCGAGCGAAGTGCTGGCCGAGCGCGAGGTGATCGAAGCGGACGCCCTGGGAGCGAGCAAGGACGAGGCGGCCTTCCACCGTCTGGTGGCGGACGAATGGCGACGGATAGCAGACGCTTCTGCGGCGACAGAATCTGCACGGAGTGGGTGATGACTGTAGCCGATAATGCAAACTAAGAAATTAAGAAAGCAACTCAATCTACAGACATAAACTGTTTTGATCGTAAATGAATTTAGTTTTCGATTGATACATTCCAAAGTGAGCGTAATGAAGATAGATTAAGAAGATGAATCGAGAAACTAAAAAAAAAGTAAAAGCTGTGATCCAATAGAAAAGATTTCGAACTAGAATACGAGCGAGATAGAGAAGAATATTGCAAGTTGAGGAACGAATGATAATACTAAATGTAAGTTGTGAAAAAAACAATAACCGATGTCTAGATCGTAATGCGAAAGTAAACTCCTTTTCGCGGGAGCCTTTTGTTTGACCCCCAGATGGTCGTCCGGTCCAGTCCAGTCCAAGAAAACTCCGCCAGAAACCAAACAAGAGAAAATAACCAAAGAAAATCAGTTTTCTTTTTCGTGATGTCATAACCAATAGAAGGAGCAAAAAGTGCGACGGACCACCATGCCCAGTTCTGTTGATGTCCTGGGCTGGTAGATCGGCGTTTAAAAAAATAGAAACACGAGAAAAGGAAGACGATAGCGAAAAAAGTATGTACGCTCGGGGGTATGAACAGTTGAAGAAAAGGAAATGAAGAGATGTAGAATGCAAGTACTACGATCTCTTGGCACGCTTCCGGCCTTTGCCGGCAGGCGCACCATCACCGGCCTCGTCGTCTTCCTCGCTCTCCTCACGACCATGAGCAGCACTGGTCTTGTCGTTGCCCTTCTTGATCGAGATGAGACATCCCTGCTCCTTCAGACGCTTTGTCAGGGGCGTACTGGCCTGCATGCCGGGGAAATCTTTAGCGTTGTAGACCGTGAAGACATCGCTCATGGCTGTGGCCATGATAGGCGACGAGCCGCCTGCGCGCATGCCAAGGGGATCAAGCACCACAAGCGCAAACTTGAGGCGGAACGAGCCCGGTGTGCGGCACGACAGGTCTGGGAAGCAGAAGAAGCAGCCCTCTTCGCCGTTCTCGTCCTGACCCACAAAGGGTGACGAGACCAACGTGCCCATGAGCCGACGCTGCTGGCGGTAGTCTTCCGGCATGGCCGAGTTGTCCTGCTCGCCTGTCTCGTTCCAGATGGAGCAGTGCAGCACTGTGAACTGGAACCGGAGACGCATGCTGATTTCCTCAGGCGTCGCCTCCGGATCGTCAATGGTGAGCTGCACAATGGGAGGCGGGTCAATGACACGACGGTCGCGCTCGCCAAATCCACACGACCGTGCTGCCACAGGCTGCTGCCGGACGTGAATGCGGTACTCGGATGTGATGACAGACTGCGCTGGACTCAGCATCGGCGTCTTGGACGTCGTGCTGGCATTGCTTGCCGGGTGATGGTATGGTGTCTGTGGCGGCGGCACTGAAGCTCTGGGCGCCGCTGACTCTTCGCTGAGTAGGCTGGTGATGGACATTTGCTTGGCCTCAGTCCGAGGGGAGGTGGAAGGCGCAGGAAGACGGCCAGGGCCCGACGGTGGACTTGCCGGGTGCATAGGAGGGTAGATGGAGCGGCTGTTCGGAGTCGGGTATGCTGCTGCTGCGGCCGCCTTGGAATGGTGCAGGCCGACATTGGGAGGCGAGGATGTGGGTGCTGGTGGCTGGTGGTGGTATGCTGGCGGATCGCGGCTGCGATAACGGGGTGTGGTGGGGAGATGAGAGAATGCCTGTTGTTGGTACCGGGGGCCCAAGTCAAAATCGTCCGACCGAACACTGGACACGGGAGACTGTGTAGGCGAGAAGCGAGAGTCTGGGCCACGAACGGTGGTACGCAGAGCGAGTGGCACAGGAAGGCCTTGGGAGTCCATGTTGGGTGCGGGGAGCTGGGGTGGTGTCTGTCCTACGGGAGACGGTGTTGCGTAGTCACCATCATAGTAGGACGACGGGCGGCCCGAAGACGAGTACGGGGGAGAATCGCGGCCGGCAGACGCATGCGGAGGCGGCGGATGGCTGCTCATGTGCGGTGACGAGATGGAAGAGGGCGAAGAAGTAGCGGCGGCAGCGGCGGCAGCTGCGGAGAAGAGGCTGGAGGGACCGGGCAGTTGCACACGCTCGCGGCCGGAGTCTTGCTGCGAAAAGTAGGCCCTGGGATCGCTGCTCTGGCGAGGAGCGTAGGGGTCTTGGCTCCATCCATGGTGAGGTCTCGCCATAGTGTCACCCATGGGATGGCCAAAGCTATGCGGAGCGTATTCAACGGCTGTAGACATGGGTGAAGTAGAGATGAGGCCGGGATGGTTGATGCTGGAAGCAAGAAAAAGCCGTTTTAAATCGCGAAGTTGTGGAATGGCTGAATCTGTTGATTTTCTCCTTCTTTTTCTTTTCGTTTCTGGCGGCTCCTGTATTCGTCCTGGGTTTTGCAGGCTCGCCTGGAGAAGACGCTTTAGTATTTTGTGTCGCTGTAGGAAGCGGAACCGGGTCGTTGGGCTATATTTTTTGTGCCTTCAAGGGATCCAAGGAGAGAGGCCACTCACTCGTTTGTGTACACAGGTGATTGGTAGGCGACTGGCAACTTAGATGCGAGGGGAGAGGTGGCTCTAGGAAGACAGGATGAGGCGACACAAGGACAACGGTACGTGGGCTGGTGGCTTGCTAGTTTCTAGAAAACGCCGCGTTGTGCGATTTGACATGCAAGGCGTGCGAGATTCTAGTTGGTGATGAGTCTCGGCTGGAAGCGACGGTCACACAGCAGCAGCGACTCGTGTTGAGGATGGGTCTTTATGTGTAGCCGGCGGTTGATTTTTCTTCTTCTCTCGTCTTCCTCTTCTGAGTCTGGTCGATGGAGAGATGGAGATGTGAGGAGGATGGGCGTGAATGTGTTGTGCTTTTAAGTGTCGAGTGTTTGTGACGAGTTGCCTGGATATGAATAAATGAAAGACTAAGGGTAAATGTTCAGGGCGAGGCTGATAAAGAACGAAAGAAGGAAGGACTGGCTTGCTCGATGGTCAATCCTGAGAGACGAGGCGGACGAGGCAGAGATATATCTATGAAGGCCAGATGTGTTGTCGAGGACTTTGTTTGCAGAGCATCTGTCTCGCAGAGGAGACCCGGCATATAAGCAAAAGGGCCAAAAGGGAACGAGAGGTAAGGGATGAGGAGGATGGGGAGGGGTGTGTATTGGGTGTTGCTATAGTAGAGGGTAATTCGTGGTCTTGAGAGACGCCACCGGGTGCCCAAAGGAGGGGGCGTGCGTGTTTGTATGAATATTTACCGAGAGCCGGTATAAGTCAGAGGCGATATTAGCAGCGACAGAGGAAGGGCAAGGGGGAAAGAGGGAGGAGGAAATGGTAAAAGAGATTGAAACAAAGAAAGACGGAGGAACGTCGAGACGGATCTGGCAATTATATTGTGGTTATAGCCATTGTAGAATGCCTAGATGATGGCTCGCGGGGATTCTGCTTGGCCTGCAACGAAGACGAGAGACTTTGATGGAAGAAAGGCGAAGAGGGCACGTTGGACGACAGGGACAGGGATGCCCGGAAGATGGTGAATGGTTCCAAGAGGCAGCGCGATGGGTGAAGCGGACGTTCAAGATAGCCCGTTCTATAAGGTCAACGATGTAGTGGAAGAATGGGGTTGAAGCGGTGGTCGTGCAGTGTCTTTGCCGTCTTTCTAGAAAACGAGAGTGGGAATGTGAGAAACATGAGCACGACGGACAGCGGACAGGCCGTGGGGAACGGCAAATAGACTAGAGCGTCAGGAAGTCGATCTGGTAGAGGCCGAGGCCGAGAAGCTCACGTACTGGTGGACGTATAGAAGACCACAATAAGAGCGGCAATGTGCTGTCCCCTGGACCGGATGACGGAACCGGTTGGCCAGATGTCCAAGCCAAGGACCAAGACAAGGGAGAGACAGAAAGCCAGAGAGGGGAGGACGAGGGGGGGAGACAAGTAAAGGACAAAAAAGGCAAAAAGCGAGACGAGACATAGCCTATGAGGCTATGAGGGCTCGAAAGGTGCCGGTGGACAGCGTGTTTTGGTTGGTGGTCGAGCAGGGCGGTGGATGTTGGGGAGGGATGTGTTGGTTGAGCGATGGCGGCGGTCATAGTGGTGGCGGAGGAGGAGGAGGCACATGAGGGAGTTGACGGTCGATGGGTTGACGAAGGATGAGGGCAAAACGAGGACAAAGCAAGCCGTCTGGGTTAGCGGGTTGATGGTATGATACGCTACGCAGGGTCTGTTTTCCGGACGGGCTGGACGGCTATGTATGGCAGTGGAAGGTGCAAGTTGCAAGACGGGGAACATGGAAGGAACGACAGGGCGTGGATCAAAATAGGGAAAGAAGGGGTGTGAAGGGGGAAGGGGAGAGGGGGGTACAAAGTGATGCAAACGCAGGGGCGTGGAGGAGGAAAGAGGAAGGGAGGGCGGCGGTTGGGACTGAGTGTAAAACGGCCATAGGAAACTACCCGTTAGGAGAGAGCGACCAACGACAAACAGCTGGCCTAGCGAGGTAACTCGTGAGTGTATAGTACTCGGATGTACAAGTATGGTAATACATCGTGGAAGGAACTAGGCAGGTCACGAAATAGAGACTAAAGTACGGAGTGCCTATTGAACATTCAGTGAGGAAGGTGTGAAGGTGTGATGGAATGCAAACGGTAATAGGGAAGCTACGAGAAGGAGCAAGTCCACGCGTGGCCGCGGCCAGTGTGCTCCGAGTGAGCAAGATAGGGAAAGGAAGGACCGAAGGTAGAGGGCATAAGAGGTAGAAAAAATGGAAAGAGCAGGTGAGCAATAAAACCATAGAGCAGGAGCGAAAAGGCGAACCATAAAAATGGAAAGAACGAATTGAGGAAAGAACGCAGTGAGGGACGGGCAAGAGAAGGGAGAAGGTACGGAGTAGAGGGTAGGAGCACAAGAGGTAAAAAACCACCGCATAGGTGGAGTAGACGCAGGAGCGGAAAGAGACCCCAGGAGAACCAGAAAGAGCGACTCTCAGGTACGGGCAAACTACACACATACGCCATCGCCAGCCAGCAAGACCAAAGGACAGAAAATAGAAGACGAAAAAGAGAGACCGGCCCAGACAAGCTATTGGCTAAATTTTCGCTATGATCCCTGAGCAGGTCGGCGGCACAGCAGCATACGGCAAGCCGGCGACGAACGAAGAGCGCGCACGCATCAATCCGGAGACGGAGACAGGGCAAGGCAGGGCACAGTCACAATGATCGTCGAACATGGAAGTTGGACAGAAGGAAAGAAGGAAAAGGGGAAAAGAAAGGCGCGATGGGGAAGATGGGAGAAACCCAGTATAAGGAAGGAGCGTTGGGGTGGGGGTCTAGATATGGGAAGTTGCGATGCGGGCCTCGAACGAGGAAGGAACTGACGATTCCGAGGAGAAAGTAAAGAAAGAATTGTCCTAGATCAACAAGCTCGCCGTCTATCTCTCACCATCTCCGCGCAATGGCCAAAGTGCATCAACAAAGAACTCGAGTGTAAGTGGCCGCTACGGTCGCCCATTGGACAGATGCGCGACGACTTTACTCGAAAGGGAAGTCGAGCACGATCAAACTACGACGCAAGAGCAGAACAGATGGCACATGTACACCAAAAAAAAAAAAGAAACAAGAAAACGCACGGCTCGAGAAATACGTGAAAACGAAAAGCTCGATAGGTATTTGTGGTTCTTATTCTGCGCACGGGAGTTTTTCTTCTTCCCTTTTCCTTTTCTGACTGGAACCACTGTCATGCTTCTTGCGTTGTACCGTTAAGAATAACCGTGCCGCTGGCGACGGCTGGCCAGGCCAGGTCTGACTTGCTTGACTGTTTTCTTTTGCCTTTTGCCACTGAACTTGAACAGGTACGGCGACTTCATACGACGGGGACACCCTCCGAAGCATGAGCTACCCCAGAGCCTGGGCCAGGGATCATCCCTGTCGACAAACACATGGACTCACGGAGGATAGGCGCCCAGAAGGTTACATGAGCATTTTGGTTTCTGTGTTGCTGTCCTGCTCCCAGTCATCCCGTTCTACGCCATAAAAGGCAAACCTTGCTCCCGGCCTGACCTGGCCTGGCGTGGAAGGGCCATTTTGCCTTGCCCACCCTGGGCTGGCGCTCTCCGGCTTTACTGTCTAGATGAAGATGATGGGGGTGATGTGCAATTCTGACGAGCACATCAATCGGCTATGCGAAAATCCTGGGGAGACGAGACGAAGAAGGGAGGAAGAAGTGGAAGAATGGGAGGAAAGAAAGAAAAAGAAAAAAAAAAAAAAAGAAGAAAAGAAGAAAAGAAGAGGCGAGGAAGAGAAGAAACGAAGATGGGAGAGAGCGGCATCGAAAAGCGGGAAATGGCCTGAAGCCTTGCCGTTTGTCTTTCCGAGCCCGTCTTGGCTGCCGGATCCTCCAGAATGCTTCTTCTTTTCGTCATCCCTCGTCCTCCTCTTTTTGACTTCTCCCTCCCGCGTTTAGACGAAACCTGTTACAGACGACAAGAGGCAAAAGTGGCAAAGAGAATAAGACTAAACAGACTAACAAAAGAAGGAAAAGCAAGACTCTGCAGATGTTCCTGACAAGCTATTGAATTTGGTGATATTTCCCAACACCAACTCTGAGATGCCTCGTCGAACGCTTCGTTATTTTCGCTATCCTTCATTCACCCCTGGATCGCCCACATTACCACCACGTGCAGCACTCGGACGAAACATACCGGGGCCCTGCTTACGATGTCTTTACCCTCGCATCTTCCACCTCGCTTTTTAGCTTTTTTTAGCGTTTTATTTTCCTTTCGCTGCCTCCCACATAGTCTCAAACCGTACCACTGCAGGGTCGTACATCTTGCGTGAGCGCAGCAGCGCTCGACCTGTTTTGATTGCCCTTGGTTTACCGGTTCTTGGGTCCAGATGGTGCTTGAGCGCTTGATGCTCTTTTGTCCCTGCCCCCTTCCGATCCCTGTCCCCCGTTCCCTCTCTGTCTCTCTGCGTATAGACCACGCACAGCATACTCACATTTTTATGTCACGTTTAGTCTTCTGTTGTGCTGCATAACGACACTGGTTCTATTTTCATACCGACTTCTCCGGACACATATGTCCTCTCTTATTTCTTTCCCCGCCTCTGAGTCCCCCCTCTTCCAAGATCTCTCAATAAAACACACGGGCCTCCTCTAACTTTGTTTTCAGATAGGCTACGAAATTCTACGAGGTGTCAGCGAGGGTTTGGTTAGGGTGGCCTTCTCCAGACGCCAAGACAATGGAGAACCTCAGTTCAACACAGCTTTGACATGGCGCCCTTTTTGTCGGCAGAAAAAAAGAGAGTCAAAAAAAAAAGAAAAAAAAAGAAGGGGACAACACATGGACCGCGCATATTCTCTGGGCAAGCGGTGAAGAAGTCTCCGGAGAGAAACCAGCCAACAGTCGACAGGGACGGAGTACGGAGCATTTTGTTCGGCCTCTTTATTGTGCATCGCTTTTTTCGATGGCCCTACCCTCTGTTGCCTTCCTTGCCACCGCTGCGGTATGGTGGTCATGGCCCTTGCTGCCGTTGGAGAAAGGAGGCGGCGCAACCAGCCGGCTACGCCGACACTAAAGGCCAAAAGGCACAAAAAGCAAGGGTCGGAAGAAGATAGAAAACAATTCCTGGTTGTGAAAGGCTGGTTAGATGGACAACTGGGCAGGCCAGGCTAGGCCAGGCCGCAGTTCAACAGAAGACTGCAAAAACTGCAAATACAAGTACAATGCAGCCACGGCTAGGCCATCGTGCAAACGATTCTGTTAGCCATCCCGCTCTTCTTTCACCCTACTTACTGACTTTGTTTCTAAGCTTAACCTTGGCAGGTCGGCATTGGGCTTGAACCTTGTCTGTATGCGCGCTCTAACAAGCAGGGGATTGAAGGATGAGCCTGGCTTGACACGGCACGCGGCGACAGCGATAGTGAGTGCACAGGGCTTTGCAACATGTTGCGTTCTTCAACTTTTTGGCTTTCCCCCCTGCTGCCGTTCTTCATTTGCTTTTTTTTCTGGTTGCAGCAAGCCGTCCAATGCTACCCTGATTCCGGGTTTTCTGAGTTTTCCCTCGTCGCCTTCCTCCTTTTCCCCTCCCCACCCTTGTTCTTTTTTTAACCAGCAACATGGGACCGTTCACTCACACCCCTTGTTATTAACAACTGTCTGCTAACTCTGGTTCGATAGTGGCTGCCCCCCTCGCTGTCTACGACTGCTGCGTCTCGGAGAATCAACGCCACCGAACGATGCAAATCTGCGGTGCTGGCAGGTTCCGTTAGGGCCTAGCCTGTTGGCAAAGCGCATATAACGGCGGTCATGCCTTTCGACGGCCCTCTGCTCTCGTCTCTGTCATGCTCGTCATACCAGCCAGCCTTCCGCTTGCTGCTGCGCCCTTGGCCCTTGGTTTAACTGCTATACCGGACACCCATATCCGCTCTTTTCTCGAGCGCCGTAGATGAATATCACACAAAACAATTCTCCGTGAGCGAACAAGGCCTTTGACGGAGCCGACGGTTGTCTTTTCGAGCCCGGGCTCCTGGCATTCCTTCATTCTCCTTATAGGACCAGACCCAGAGACAGACCTGTCTGTTGGTCCTGTGAGGGAAAATACCTAAAAATACTCAAAAAAGACCTGAGTTCGTGAAATTGCAGTTGCTGCCGGCCCGCCCATCACCGTTCCGTAAAAGAGAGGCTCTGTGCTGGTCACGACGTGTTCGTCCACGGCAGACGTTTTTATCGCGTTGTCTCCCCTCTTGTTCGTTCCTCTTGGCCCTAGACGTGCATGAAAACGATTTGCCGTTGTCGTACTGGCAGGCCCGAGCTTTTCCCTCGTTCTTTTTCTTGTCTCGTCTTTTTCTGCCGTATTTTTCTGCCGTATTTTTGTTGTTCCCTCCCACGCTGCAGATGGCGATGAACCGGTCCTTTTGCCCGTCTCTGCACAGTTCATTGCAACCCTACTCATCCTGCAGCTCAACCATCCATTGATTTCGTTTGTCGCTGCGGTGCTTTGACTTTGTTTTCTTCGGCTCTCTGTTTTTATACAATTCCAATGGCTTGCCTTGCCCCTTTTCTGTGGACAGGCCGTTGTGTCGTGGCCAGGTTAAGCACGAGGCAAAGCAAAAATCAACAAGAAAAAGTAAACCCGGATGTGATGTCGAACTGAAAGCTCGGTCCGCCTGGCCGCAGTGTGCGTGCTCATAGCGCAATCGACTTACACGGGGCATTCTCCACACGCTTGTTCGTGGGCACTCACCCCCCACTCAGCGGCACTCAATACAACCAGACAGCCTGTCTCACAACAAAGGCACTAACTAGCCAGGGGACTCTTATCTTAGGTGTATTACTCTTCATGTATTAACGGTGAGACACACACCAACAGCATCTTCAACGGTTCTTTCCGTCCTCACGTGTCTCTTCGTGTCTTTCGTTCTTTTTTGTTTTTGTTGACGGACATCCCAATAACGTCCGTCACGATGACGGGGCTGGTCCCTTGCCGACCGACGTCCTTTTACCCTCGGCCACGCCTCGCCTATGCCATTACGGACCCCCCTTTTTTGATTCGGCCCTATGTAAGACACAAAAGAAGCAGATCGCAGGGAAGGTCGAAGCCTTGCCGTGGGCCTCGATTTGACCATGAACCGGCCAGAGATGGTACAATACACAGCACACAGCACACAGCACGCAGGACTCTGTAAGGCACGAGTAAGACAGAAATGCAGAGTCTTGTGCAGTGGATGTGGATGGATGCTGACCAACGACGAAAATGGGACCGAGGATGCCCGCCCCCAGGCCCAGGCCTGCACCCTCACGGTCCCGAGACGAGCCCGTTCAACTCCGTAAATTGGGGCCTGGGCCATACAGTGGGTGGCACGCCGTGGCACGCCGTGGCACGCCGTGCCTGCAATAAACAAAAGAGGGTGTGTGCCTTACAAGTAAGCCACGCCTTTCAGGCCCGCCCGCCAGTCTGGGGGCATATTAAAAGAGAGGGGGAACCGAAGAGTGGCTGGCACACCCGCACACCCATTTAAAAACCACAAACCAGAGAAAAGATACCTGCGCCGCCGGCAGTCCCGTTCTCTGGCTTCTTGGTGGACCTATTTTAATGTGTGGCGTCGATATTCTTATTTTTATGAGGCCCATTCTGGGTTATACGCCAAAAACTACCCTGCCTGCCTGCCTAAAAATTAAGAAGGGAGAATGAGATAAAGTAAGCCAAACTACGGGGCAGCAGCAGAAGTACCGAAGTGCAATGAAGACATAGCCGCTACACCCTTTTTCTAGACGTCACTCGATCCTTCCCATTTTTTTATCCTCTATAAATGTAAGAAAAGGGACGGGTCTAGGCCTCGTCGGCCCTAGGGAGCAGCCGGCGCGTGGATGTATATCTGTAAGCAGGAGTTGTTGGCATGGAAAGGAAAGAGCGACTCTTTCTCAAGGACATTTACAAGACAGGTGCATAGGACTCGGGGGCCTCCTTCTTATTTCTCTTCGTATCCCATCGTTCTTTCCTCAACGGATGTGATCACAAGATGCAGCTGCGAGGACGAGTGGCCGTATCCACATATGGAAAGCGCGATGATGGAGCTGTACTTTCCCTATAAGAAAAATAAACAACAGCACCCCCTTGTTCTCTTGTCTCTCCTCTCTCGTCTCACTTGGCGAGCTAAATGAACTTTCTTTCTCCCACTCTCAATTACTCTCGATTCTTACCTCCCATTCCGCCGAGACGGTGCTTCATCGCCAATGGAAACAACAGAAGTCCGACATGCTCAGCTGGCTGTGGCCTTCCCATTTCTAGCCGCCCTTCTGTCTTGCGCCGCACGCAGCCGGCCCTGACATGCGCGACTGTGCCACAGTATCAGGCTGGCATCGAAGACAGAAAGGACAAAAGAAGAAAAACAAAAGCCCACCAATTAAACGTCCAAGCGGCACAAAAACAAATGCATCTCACCGCTAAGCACTTCGTTCGCAAGCGACGAGGCCCGCAATGCCCCAGCAACCTCGCTGGTGGCCGACGCCCAAGAACCAGGACGAAACCCTTCAAAACTACCCGTACGGGCACGAGAGAAGCCGACGGATGAGATGGGCAGAGTAACGGAAGCAAAATTGGGGAGGGGGTGTGTGGTCAGAATGACACGACAAGAGGTAAGAAAAGGCATCCTCCGCACTCCGGCTAAAATTGTTTCTCAGGCGAAGAGGTCTGTTCTGGATCAAGGCGTGCATTTGCTAACAGTGGGAGAAAAGGGACCAGAAACAAAGAAGGACCGCGATCTATCCATCGCACGCACGACCGAAAACAAGAGACACGAGGACACACAAGGCTGCAAAATAGCCAACGGGGAACGCTGTTTCATGTGCACCAGATGCCAAAATGTGCTGGCGGTCAGCCATCTTGAGACATCCGACAGAAATGCCTATTCAGACATGATGTCTGAAAAGAGACGTGGCTCGTTTGGGTGCTGGGCCTCTTTGTCTTCCTCCTCTTCCTGGTTAGCACTTGCGGCATGCGGGGTTAATTTGACTGCAAACAGTTAAAGAAGCATAGTGCCAGAGAGTTTTCGAATAGTCAAGAATCTTTTCGTTTGCCACCTTCCATTCTCGTCGGTCTACTGTTGCGGGCATGGATGACTCCAGGCCACACTGTGGGCCATGGGGTAAAGCTGCGATTGCAGATGAAAGCTCAGATTCAGATGCAAATGCAAATGCAGGTGCAGAAACAAAGGCTAAATTGCCTCCTCTAGGCAATGAGTTCTTCTATGCTGCCCCGGATTGCATCCCATCCAACCTTGCTAACACTAGATCAGACGCGCTTCATAGGTTGCGATCGACATTCTTCGTCTTCTCCGTCCATTTGCCTTTCTTGCATCGATCTTCCCCATGTTCTATCCTTCTAGAAGACGCAGAGAGTTGCCTTCAACCATGGGTGAAGGTGCGAGAGAAGAAGGGACGATGTTGCCATCCAGAGGTCTGCACTTTTGGTCTCGGCCCCCGGCTGTTTTCATTTTCAGTTGGCAATCGGCCAGGGACCAATGAGATCTTCAAGGACCCAACAGTAGCGACCACCAGATGAAGTCATTGTATGAGACCAGCTGGCCAAAAGGAAATGAAAAAGAAGGAATAAAAAAGCGCTCTTCAAACATGTAGCACAAGCTACGACATTCAAAACTGGTATGACGGTGCCAGCACCCCAGCACCCAGCAGCTGCCGGGTTCTTGGCGTGGCCGATCCATCTCAGCCAAGCCGTCGCCGCTGTGTCGAAACACGACGCTGAACACGACGCTGAACCCGGGGCGTGCACGCGGGGGGCGTACGCGACGACGGCGGATGCCGAACATGAAACGGCGGCTAATGTCACCCTAAACCACCTGCTCGCCTTATGACCTACATCCCGCCTTTGCTCATTTTATCCTCCCAAGTCCCTTTTGTTTTTGTTTTCTTTCCTCTCTTTACCCACTCGCTACCATTCTGCCATCCTTTTACCGTCGTCCTACCAGTCTCTCTCTGTTTCTGTCTCCCTCGCCGTCCAACCTGGCCAATATCTGCAGGCGCGGCTAATTTAGATGAAGGACCTTCTCGAAGCCTTCTACCAGTCTCACCAGTCTTCCATTACGGGTTCTTCCAATTTAGCCAATCTGTCTATCCAGTTCACCAAGGCCTTTCAGCTCATCCGGTCTACCTGCTTCGAGTCTGTCCATGGAATTGGCGACCGCACCACAATTCTGATCTTCAGATCCTTCTGTACATGGAAGATGCGACGATATACGATGCACCTCGTGAGCTCATTTCATCCAACTCCCTCCTTTGCATTTCATTCTTTTTGCCTTCCATATCCCTTCGGCATGCAACTGCGGTTCATAATATTCTGCCTTTATTCTTAATTCTAACGTTTGGCTATAGGCACACACACTTCAGACATGAGCATCCATTCATCCCATGTCTTTGCAACAGCTGGGACTCGCTGTTTTCTTTTCTTTTTGAGAAGGAAACCCCGTGATTATTGCCCTGACCCCCAAAAATTGTCTCAAGCATAGACTTGCCGATGCCTCCTCTTACGATCCCTACTTCTAACTGAAGACAGGATGAAGATTGTCCGCTTCGTGGAGCACGGCTATCCATGGACGAGAAGCAAGACCTCGAGGAACCATTGCGCTCCGAAGAATGGTCCGCCTGTGTTCTCTGTCTTCTCTTACTCGGCTTGATTTTGAAAAGTCTCGGCATATCTTCTTTTCATCTCATATTTCTGCATCTTTGCATCTCTACGCGTCCTTCCACATGGCAACTTTGTTTCGGCTGATGTATCTATCTCCAATGGAGGCAAGATAACGGTCGAGTCCGGCACAATTCAGAGTCTGTGTCTTGTTGCGATGCAGTCACGATGCAGTCACGATGCAGCTACGACCCACTATTTGCTTTCTCAAACTTCAGCCAGCGGCCCAGCCGTTCATCCCAATACGGCAAATTTCTCGAATAGTCTCGACACCGGCCGCAAGCCTGTGCGCCCTCGCACAAGGACAAAACCCGGGTAACTTTTCGCTCCTCGGTCCCTTGACCAGTCCTGCGTGCCTTGCTTCTCGCAGCCGCTCTCACATACAGGCATCTGTTGGCCCTGCTAAGTATAGTTGACTTGGCAAACGCAATTTCGGCTTCATATTAGGGGCTTGCACTGGTCCTCTTCTCTGTAATGATACTGTGTGCGTGCCTCCATCACTTTCATACTGCCTACATGGGGCTGCCTACATGGGGCTGCCAGGGCGTGAATTTGAAGCTGCACGGGAAATATATGCTGCCATCCAGTTTCCTGGAAAGAACAGCAGCCTTTCATTTATTTTGTGAAGCATCTCGCTGTTGGCATGCACATCACCACAGCACACATATTATCATTAACACAGATGCTAACACAGGAGTATAGCTTGTTATAGCTCATTTACCATGATGCATGGCCCATGCCTCCAGGCGAGTGCCTAAACCGCCGTGCCTTGTTTATCTTGAGTGTTCTTGTCTGGCCGCCGTCCTCTCATTCGCCGACTTTTGCATTTTGCCTTGCCATCTACTACCGCTGCCGCCTAGCTATCCTTCCTTCCGTCTATTTTTTGATTCGCCTGCTATATTTCTCCTGTCCATCTTTGCTCGCCATCTTGCCATTTTGATCTCCTATGTCTCCCCCTTCCGTCTTTTCCTTCCTTCTCGTCTTTGGCCAACCGGGAACCGAGTATATTACAGATTCCAACCGCCTGGAAAAATCTAAAGAAAATTCGGCAACAAAATCGGCAACGTGATCGAGCACAGGGCGGCCTGCCTCTTTTGATTATTATTGGAACTTATTTATACTGACCTTGATTGCCTATTATTCCGGTCTTAAAAAGGCTTGTCGCTTTGCAACGTTACCATGCACTCACACGCCGCCGCGGCTGCACCAACGCCGTTGCCATCGCCAACATCAGAACAATAGCACACAACGCATACCCCTCTTGCACGGCCCTATGAGCTATTGACATCCCTTGCATGTTTATTTTCGGGGCCTCGTCCTGAAACCAAGGACATACACTCTTTTCCCGCATTATTTATCTTATTGTTGTTGGATCGCCTTTCTCATGCTGTTGTCAGTCTATTTGCGGTCACTAATTTTCCTTTTTGTGTTATTCTTGGCTCAGCCTTCCCCTCCCTGGTCTTTGTCTGGCCTGCACATATGCACAAGTTTATATACAAACCTTCCCTTCGTCCGCAAGAAGAAGCGATGCTTTTTTTTTTCCCCTCCCCTTTTACATGCTATCCGTTTGTTTCCACCAGTCGCAAACACTCTTTTATCATCGACACATGGCACACAATAGACAAAGCTCGACGCTATGTTTAACTACTCGAGCCAGACCGAACAAGTTGATGCCAACATGCTTCGCCGTGCGCCTTTCTTGCTCTGCGACCGCTATGATCGTCACTGTATTCTACTCTCTCTCTGCCACGATAAGATCGATTGAGCCGGCCGTTCCCTACCGGCTCAAGTCAGGTCAGACATGCTCTTTGCCTTTCCCCGAACTCCCAGTTCAGTAACTCCTTCTTTACGCTAAACTAACAGGATGAGGAGACAGAAGAAAAAGGGGTGCCTTCGGTCCCGTCTTGCTCCTGTCTCATGTGCTGTTCATATGTTTGCAATATCTACCCGTGGATTCTGGCTATCTGACGAACGTAACAGAAAATGCGCCTTGATACTGGGAAACGATATATGATGGCAAGGCATCCAAGTGGAGCTATAGCAAATCTTTCTTTCGGATTTCTTTTCCTCATTGCATTTTTTACTTTTCTACCTTCTCTCCTCCCATCTCTTCTCCACACTCCGAATGTTTCCCGGTCTTTTTCTGTGCCTCCTGGCTCCTGGGAAGTGTCTCGGCTGCCGGCACCCGGGCGACGGCAAGCCGTTTCTCCCCTCTTCAGTTTCCCTCGACTCTGTTACAGATCTAGTGATACAGGCCAGAGTGCTGATCTCTTAATAGGACCATTTCGATTTTTTCAAGCATATTTGTCCATTTTTTGTCCATTCGCCTTAAGCCACAGGAATCAAAGAAAGTCGTTTTTTTTTTATCCCGAGACTGGAGCTCAGCAACCCTCAGCAAATTGCCAGATGCCTGGTTTTGTCCATACATGACAACGCAAATGAATAGGGAAAACGAAGTAAGATCGAACTTGGAGAAGAACAGCGTCCGCATGACACTAGGTGTCTAGACTCTTGGGTAATATGGCTCAAATTAGAGCTAGATATGTGGCGACACGCAAGGACAAAGCTGCAAAAGGCTTGCTCGCTCCCCGGAAAGGTCTGACAAGTTGTCATGATTCTATCGGGAGTCTGGTAGACTTGGTCCAAGCAGATACCACAAACCCACATTCCCACTTCTACCTTCTTGATGGCGGTTGGTTTTTACCTGATGGTGGCTCCTGCAAAGCATCGGCCTCTTTCTCCCATTTCCGTCTTCTTATTTTCAACATCTGTCACCGAGACGAGGCGACAAGCTGGACGAAACCAGGCCAAGAAGAATTCGTCCTTCGTGGTGAGGCAGTTTCCCTGCTCTCTTTCAGCCGGAGGACTCGGCATAAATACGACAAAGGCTGACCAGTATTTCTGTCTTTCTCTCCATCGTTGCCTCTTTTTTGATTCCGCCACTATATTATGATAAGTTCCATATGGTATCATAGCGAGGAAAACCAACCAGGCGTGTCTCAACCAGATTTTGTCAGGTCATATCTGGCATCTTGTTGCCCTTCTCCGCTCGTTTATGCCCCATTCAAGTCGGAATCGCATTCCAAAAGAAACCATTGAAGGAAAACAGGAAATGGGGGCAGTGGACTGGCGGCGGAGTGTCTCGAGTGGCGTCCGCCAGCCATGTGCCTCTTTTCCGTTTCCCCGTTTCTCATGTTCCTGTTTGATGTTGTGTCTCGCCTTTCCTCCCTCAGAATGGACAGCCGGGCAATAGGAATTGGAGCAGAGGAATGGCAAAGGAGAGAGAGCTTTCCAACATCCGGGAAAGGAATGTATTTTGAGACCAAGAGAAGAAGAGGCTGAATTCCGCTTGTGTGAGAAAATGTTCACAGACGCCAGAAGACCGAGAACGATGCAGAAGTGTTGTCTGACCGTGCTGAAATCTCGGAATCCAAGACGATGGACCTTTTCTCCTGGTGAAATACAAATAGTCAAGGTATCACACCGGGTCACGGTTGTTGTTCTCTTCCTTCTATTCCCACGCCCTATTTCTCACTCTTTTGGTGTCTCTTCCACTGTCCCCGTTTCTGGATATTTAGCCTTTTCAGAACATAAAGGCGTGCTAATCCAAAGGACAGTGCATTTCTTAAGACAGGAACGAATAAATGCTCACCCTGAAGCGTAGTATTCTCGTACGGGTAAGGTGTTTAAGGTGTTCAGCCACATACAAAAAGTGTGCAAGTGACACTGTCTGGGTGGCAATATAAGGGGGGCGTAAACAAAAAGGAGGCCCTGATTAGATGTACTGTGGAAAGGTGCAAAAATGTGTTGATGTGTAAATAGATATCAAGTCCTTTGTACTATTGGTGTATTCCCTGTTTATACGGGGATTAAGAGTGCGAAGGGGACAGAAGAGCAAGTCTATTTTGCAGAGCGGAGAGTCGGAGACTGCAACTGATGCCTGTCTGTTTTCTTATTTCTCTTTGTTGTTTTCTTTCTTTACCCGTTCTGGTTCTGATATACGCCTTATGCTGCCCAAAGAATCAAACTCAATGCACGATGCCTATTATCATACATAGAAGAGAGAAGTATTATAAAGGCTTCTCTTTTATGTTGGTAGTCTTTCTGAAACAAGGCTGGGCATAGGAGGACGGCCTTGGGCGGAAGGCTGCACACAATATAGAAGCCTCAAACCGGTAGTCGCTATATCACTTCCAGAAAAATGTAGATGACGATACATCCATCCGCATTATGTGCCTCTGTTGTTTACGTATTGTGGCTTGATATTATATTAGGAGGTATCTAGGGTGTGTGATATTTCTCGCCTTCATAGTTGTGCTTCCAATTATAGGTCGCCCGTCTTTCTCGTTCCCGGAGCATAAACCAAGCAAGACCATCTTTCTCTTCCCAGCAAAGCTAACCAACAAAAGAAAATAAGACCGAGAAAAGGATCGAAAGGCAAAATAGGCAAGGAGAGAAGAAGAAGTCAATAGTCGACGGGCCGTACTGGCGTGTCGATCACGGGCAATGCACACAGCTATTGCTTTACCCCCATTTGCCCTCTCCCTGGACATCGTATGTTGACTTTCGAACAAAGTCCGCCTACACTGACACCGTGACACCCAACACCCGGGACCCTGTCCGGCTTCCTGTTTCTTGTCCATTTTACCGTTTACCTCCTCTTTGCCGCATTCATGCGAGTTGAGACAGGTAAAGAAGTCGGGAAAAGACGGCAACCCAAGACCGGGAAGCAATACCAACCGCTTCGTTCTGGGGTGGCGATATACACGTAGCTGAAGAGATACTCGACATGTACAAGTCATAAACAGTGTATAAATTCTGCAAAGGTAGATGCAGAGAAAAGAGCAAAGCAGCCAAAAGTCCCAAAACGCCGTTGCCAATGCAAGATGTATCATATCTTTTGCAAACCAAAAAAAAAAACCCGAAATCATCCGAAAAGACCCATCTCTATCGTTTGTGATGCTCCCACGACTGGATTTTGTCGCATGCTGTGTAGAAAAGAAAACAAAAGAAAGAGAGCAAAAGAACAAAAATATGGGCTGGGGGTATCTATCTCAACAAATAAAAAGGTAAAAGAAAAAAACATCGTGTTACTCCTCGTAGATCGTCTCCAAAATGGCGTCGATATATCTTCGAGTAAATCAATCCTCGTCGGCACTCGACAGAAGAGTGGTTCGCTCGCCGGCGGCTCTGCCCGCGGTGTATGAATTTGCGACGGTGTCGGACGATGAGGACGAGGCCTCGGCATGGTGGTGCGAGCCCCGGCGGCTGAGGAGACCCTCAGCCTGCTCTTCGTATCCGTCGATGCTGTCGTCGTCGTTGTCACCACTGTTATGATCCTCGTCTTCATTGGCGGCCGGCGACTTGGGGCTGGTGTCGAACCGCAGGTCCTTCATCAGCAGCGCCAGGATCAGGACGGGCACGCAAAAGGCAACGGCCACGGTCAGCAGCGTCGTCATGGACTCCTGGTAGGCGCGGATGATGGCGAGGCGCTCGGGGCTGCCCCAGGGGTAGGACGTGGCGACAACGACGCTCGAGTAGATGGCGGAGGCGTTTTGGCGGGCGGGCTCGGGCAGGTACAGTTCGAGCTTGGCCGGCACGAGGCGGCCCCACAGCGCGCCCGAAATAGCGGCGCCGACGGCGATGCCGGCTTCGCCCATGGTGAGGTAGACGGCGGTGGCGGCGGCCACCAAACGCGGCGTGCTGGACACACTGGCTTGGATGCCGATCTGGGTGGGCACGCTCATGAGGCCGGCGCCGGCGCCGACGGCGACCTGAGTGGCGACAAGCCGAAAAATGCCGGCATCGGCGGTGCGGTAAATGAGCATCAGACTCACACCAGCCAGGTAGACGCAGGCACCGCTGACGACAAAGACCTTGTACCGGCGGAGGTGGCGGATGGCGACGGATGCGCTGACGGCAGCAATGGTGGAGGTAAAAGAAAAAATCTGGGTGATGCGACCGGCGGCGGCGACGGTCTGGTTGTGGGCGACAAGGAGGTACGAGTAAAAGTAGGGCTGCACGGACAAATAAAAAACGGCGAAGAAGAAAAAGGCCACGCCGCAGCCGGCGCAGAAGGTGATGGAGCGCAAGAGAGTCGGCGGGATCAGGGGGTGCGGCGCCCAGTCCGGACGAGCCTCCCAGGCGGGGAAGACAAAAATGAGAAGCAATAGACCCGCGACGATGGACGAGATAATGGCCGGGTTGCCCCAGCCGCCAGCGGCTTTTTCGGCCAGGGTCAGGGGCAGGAGAATCATGGAGAGCGCCGCGCTGAGGATGATGATGCCGACAATGTCGAGATCGATGAGGAGCTGGCGGAACGTCGAGTACGCCTTGGAGTCCTTGACGCTCGCGAAGCTGCTCTTGCGGGCCAGGCGACGACTGCCACCGGCACGGTGGGAGCTGGAGCGGCTGAGGCTAGGGAAGTCGCCGTGGGCTCCGCTAGCGCCGCCGTTCTCGCTCGACGAGCTCTTGGGGCGGGACAGGCCGAGACAGCTGCTGGGGCGGCGCTGGCGGCGGTGGGTGCGCGACTGGTAGGCGCTGATGGCGAGCGAGCCACCGAGCGGGAGGAAGGCGATGGGGAGAATGATGGCCCACATGGCGTAGCCCCAGCGCCATGACGTCGTGTTGAGAATGGCGGCGGCGATGGAGGGGCCGATCCAGACGGTGACGAGGAAGGGTGTGTCGGGCAGGCTGGAGAGGAGGGCGCGGTGGCGCATGTCGGTGGTGTCGGCGACAAAGATCTGGTTCAGGACTTGGAGTCCCGTGATGCCGGCAGAATAGAGGATCTGGGCGGCGGCAAAGGTCTGCACATTGTGCGAGCAGGCCATCTGGACGTAGCCGGTGACGCAGAGCAGGACGGCGCCGAGGAAGGCTTCGAAGCGGCCAAATACGTCGGCCATCTTGGCCATGGGTGGTTTAATGACGGCTGGGGGAAGGGGGGACAGAAGTTAGCGATGATGGCGGTTGGTGTAGGGGCGAAGGATGAAAGAAAGGAGGGAAGGATGAAGCTCACCATTAACGACACCTTGGACAACGACGACGGTCGACAGCAGTGAATGGTTCTGGAAGGAGGAGACGGCAAAGGCGGCTAATGGCGCGGTGACCTGGGCCTCGAGGGAGGTGGTAAAGGCGACGAGCAGCAGGCCGGCATAGGCGATGGCAAGACGGCGCTGGGAGCCGGTCAAGAAGGCGGTTTGAGGAGGCATGTCGGCGTCGGAGTCGGAGACGGCGGATGAGGACGACGACGAGCCGTCGATGTCGGCATCCAAAGCCGGGTCGAAGTTGAGATCGGTCTCGAAGTCGGTCTCGAGGTCGACGGCGGCGAGGTCGTATCGTGCGTTGGGGATGATGTCGGAGGAAGCGTTGACCAGCTGTCGCTTGCTGCCGCTGACAGATGTGGTCCGAGCAGTGCTGTTAGCGCGAGTGGCGTCCACGGTGTAAGAGCCTAGCTGGCGTGGGCTGGCGGCGCTAGTGGCACGGCTAGGCTGGTCAGGCGTGGCAATGGCGCCGTAGCTCCGAGGCCGGCTGGACAGCGTAGGTGTTGTTGATGACGGAAGGAGGCCGGTGCGGGTGCTGTTTGTGACGTCGTGGATGGCGTTGCTTGTGTCGTTTGTGTCTATTGTGTCTTTTGTGTCGCTGACGTGGACGGTGCCGGTGGTCGGGTCTGTCATACTGCTGCTGTCGGAGCCAACTCGGTGTTAGGCGGCCGTCGATGTCGTGCTTCGGGGGGAGGGAGGGGAGGGTCAATAAAAGGAGGCTGTTCGAATGTCGAGGAAAATATGAAGATGAATAGACGATGAAGAAATCGAACAGTCTTGCTGCAGAGGGGACGTGTGTCGTCGAGCTCGGCTGTGTGACTATAAGGGCGTGTTGTTGTCCAAGGACCAGCCCTGGGATCTGGATCTAAGTGGCGCGATGCGATCGATAGGAGATGTAGGATATGCCGATCTGGTAACAGGGACAGAATGGGAGGTATGGAGGGGAGAGGATAGATAGGAGAGTGGGAGACGAGTGAGACAAGCGGAAGAGAGCATGAGAGAAACAAAGCGGACAGGGAGGGAAAGGAAAGCGAGAGGATGGTGAGAGAGAGGAAAAGTTGAAGAAGAGAGAAAAGAAAGCTCGACAGACGACAGACGACAGACGATAAAACAAAAACAGACGCGCAGCCCGGTTTCTTGCTCGTTTGCTCGTTTGATTGCCCTGCGCCTCAGCTTGCCTGCATCCTGAGCAAACGAGAAAAAGAAAAAAAAAAAAAAAAAAAAGGCCCCAGCCCGATCCAACTTGCAGGCCCCTATTTTAATTTGTCAAGGCAGCAATAGACGAGAGCATGGGGGGCATTTCGAGAAGGATGGGTGTGGGGGGAGAGAGACAAAGGTTGGGGGTCGCCGAGGAAAATATGACAGCGAGGATGAAGGATGGTCATTGAAGAGAAGAGAAGAGAGGAGTGACGAGATCTGAAAGAAAGGGGCAGACGAAGAAGACGCAGCCCTGTAGGAAAGAGCAATGTCGCGAGCAGGTTCGCTCTTTCCGTCTGTATCCAACATCAACATGCTGCCTGGGAAGGAGGCGTGCATATGCAACGCGCGGGGGCGTCGATGCTGCCACCGTTCGCACCTGCCCGTTCCGCCTGCAACCGCCCTTATTCGGCGTTGGCTGCTTCCCTCCTTCTTTTCTCGTTTAGGCGGTCAGCTGGCGTGTGTGACAACGCCGCTTCGTCTCTCGCCTCTCACACTCAAATGCTGCTCCCTGCCCGTTGGAGAGAGTCCACGCCTTCCTTTTCGTTAGGGTAAAAACGTGGTATTTCTACATGTGCTCTCCGCTCTTCGCTCTTTTTCATTCACAAACTGCAGCCCTTACGCTATCAGTGTCCACTGTCCACTGTGTGTGCTGTCGTCAGTGGGCAGCGAGCAGCGGATGCTGCAGGACCTTGTTTGCCTCCTTTACGCGTCTGTTACCGCCTTTTGACTCCCTCTTGACTCATACTCGTCCTTCACGCCGCCTCGCGTGTCAACAAACCGAGGTTGGGAAAGAAGGACAAGAAGGCTGAATCGCAAAGGCGCGGCAGGCAAGGATATCTGATCTTTGGCCATATTTGATCTTTGATTGACAGACGGATGGCCGACGGATTGCGACCCTGCACGCTGCAAAGTGCACAGGGCCTTGCCCCAGAAAGTCGAGGGGACCAGGCGGTCAGTGTTGCTTCCAGGGACCACTGCCCCCACTGTAATTAACAGTGGACTACCCTTGCCTGTCCTTCCCGCAACCGCCCGAGCCGATCCCCGCCGTCGCGTGCAGCAGGAGGGGCAGGCAAAACCTGGGCCATTTTGTCGTCTTGCGTGCGAACAGGTGATCAATGTCTCAGGTCTGAAGGCCGATCCATCTTTGCGAGACCAAATCGTTTGAGCCGTTGCCTTCTATTTCTTTAAGAGAATACGACATATTATTAATTAAGAAAGGAAAAAGGAGCCCCACAGCAGCAAAGGATAGTTGCATACCAGAAGCCGTTTCTTCGTTTCCTTTCATTCTTTCGCACCGACCACAGCCCGCTGGAGGGCCTGCCAATCTGCTGATTGGCGGGAGATGATCTGATAAAAACGATAATTTTCGCAATGTCTGAATTTCGCGGGAAGAACGGGTCACTTTCGTTAAATATCCTCGTGGTCGGCCGTTGACAAAGAGTAAGATACTTTGCTTGTACAAGTCTAGGCACTCCCGCCAAGCCATTCTTTGTCTTTATTTTCGCTGTTTCGCTGGTCTCTTTTTTTCTTTTGTTTCTCGACGGCGCGCGGGAAAGTCTCTTGTTTGACAGTTAGTCTCTCCTGTGCGTGCGCGAAGGAACCGCACAGTGCCAGCATTCGAACCCATCTCCCTCCCGGGAGCACGCTAAACCATACAGGCTTCAAGGACCTCGAGGGCCTCGGCCGCTAAAGATCCCCAAAATGGCAGGAGGGAGATTGGAGTGTCCCCGAAGCCCATCCTTGTCCGTCGCATTTCCCCCTTTCCCACTTGCTATCTGGCAGTGGTAACAAGCATCTGAGATAGCATACGGAGTACGAACTACGGAGTTGGATGGTGCCTGTTGAAGGATGGTGTGTGTTGAAAGAGGCATACATGTGGCGAGTGTTTGTCAGATACTTTCACGGTGTACCTTGCCAAGTAGAGCCGCAATCATCTTTGAAACGGTTGTATCCTCCGCGCCTCGGCGGCAACAAAACAACTATAGGGTATCTTCAGTCTAGGAATGGGAAGACCGAGTGATATCGTTTTTACTCTCGTCGGTGTTTTCAATCGTAAATACAGTGGCGCTTCTCGGCGCTATTTTAGAGCAACCGGGAAGTGCGCAAATGCATTGAGCCGCTTCCAGTGTTCAAATACGTAATGGCGTTCTTCTCCTACGGAGTACAGCCGCTTGTTTCCGAGCGGTTGGTTGAGATGTCGCGTGGGACGAGTAAAGCGAATACAAGTACGCCGTACGCCGTATTACTCCGGACAAGCACAAAGCCAAGGAGTTCAAGATCGAATAATATCATGGCTTTTCACAGTGCCGTGCAACCAAAGGTAACGGGAAAGAAATATAGATTGGTTTCCAAACGACATATCGTAAATGTAGACAACATGGCCAGGGCTATATAAAAACATGGGAGCTTCCTAGATAGGAGGTAATCCAAAAAGGGCTGTGGCTGTGACAGGAACATAGAAAAAAAACGGCGACTGGGGGAAAAAAGGTATCTTCTCGAAATACAGTAAACAAGGGCTGGCCCTTTCCTCCGTTCTCCAGGTACAAATATAATAGAAAGAGAACATGCCAAAAGATCAAAAAGAACAAAAGAAAGCAGCACCCGCTTTTTTTCTTCTTTCTCCATACAAAAAATGAGCATACATAGAGCCGTACAGCGAGAGGTATTTGTCAATCATGAACAAAAAGAAGATAAAAGAGACAAGACAAAAGGGAATGACATAAAGCAGAAGTATCGTCTGAACTCCGACAACATATAGAAAAAGGACAAGTAAAAAGGCATTTCGTCGTGTGCAGGAAGCGTCGCGTGCAGGAAGCGTCGCGTGGAGGAAGGAAGCGGGACCCAAAATGCATTGGACCGCTCGTTCCGTCGAATGTTCATGCGGTATTAATGTCGCTCGGCCGGCTGTTTCGTTTCGTCCGTTCCGAATCGTAGGGGGAGGGCGATCATCTCTCGGGTTGCGGTTGCTTCTCATGCCTCCTCCATGATCCCGCCCTCGCCACCACCTTCCTCGCGCCACTCGCGGCTCTTCTCGGTCAACTTCTTGACGCCCGTCACGCGGTTTGCCCATAGGCCCTCAATCGGCGTGCGGAACGTGAACGCGCGCTGCGAGCTGATCACGCCAATGGCCTGGAGCACCGCCTTACGGCTGTCGCGGCCAAAGACCGCCGGGTGGTTGATCCACTCGAGACTAGCCTCGAGCTCCGCGTCGAGGGCCGCCACGGTCTTGGCATCGATGCCGGCCGTCGTGCCCATGCCGACGCCCAGAGCGTCGTTGGACCGCGTGCGCGGGAGCATGGCGTTCGACAGCGGGAAGCCGGATGCCGTCACGGACGTCGACGAAGCTGTGGGGGACGGCGTGTGCTTGCGATCGGGTGTGCCGATCTGCATAATGGGCGACCCTTCGCTGCCCGGGTGTGGTGTGGTAGGCACCGAGGTGCCACCGTTCTTGCCATTGCCAGGCAGAGGGGGAACAGGCGGCAGGCCGCCCTTACCCAGGCCCTTCAGGATAGACCGCGTCTCGTTCAGGAGGGTGTGCGCCCGCTCGTGCTGACCACGGCTGACCAGCGTAAGTGCACGGGTCAGCATGTCGGACGTCAGCAGCTCCATCCGCCGCTGCACGATGCTCGGGTGCGGAGGGATGGGCGGTGTGTTCTGCCACGAGCGTGACTTGTGCTGGCTCGTCGCGGGGAGCATGGTGATCGCCAGGAGCGATGGCCGTGGCATCTGGACCACGGAACCGTCGCGCAGGATATCGCCCCAGCTCAAGTCGGCCTGAATTAGAGGCACCTCCTCAACAGACACGGTGCGCGGCTCGTCCTGGTCCACAGGACCGCCAAGGGCCTCGAGTCCGGACACGATTGTCTCCCATGCGTCCTGCGGCAGCTGCTCTTGTGAGGAATGGTCAGGCAAGATGACAAGCTGCACGAGGATGTCACGCTTGTCGCCAAAACGCAAGTCGCCCATCAGTGCCTCTGCATCGCGGCCCGTGGCCCGCTTCGTGATCTGCAGCGCACCGCTGATCTTGTGGAACTTGGCTGGCGAGCCTTCGGGCAGCTTGAGCTTGAGCTTAACGTTCTGGTGCGACAGGGTCTGCACGGATCCGAGGCAGCCTGCCAGGCACTCTCGCAGCATCATCCAGTCCTTGACGTACGTGTACGATGCCTTGGTCCGTGTTGACAGCTCAATCATCGTGTCGGGTTTGTGCGTCATGCCCAAACCGAACGAGTGGATCGTAATCTTTGCTGCCTCGGCACGGGACACAACAAAGTCCACACTGTCGGCATCCGAGGTTGATGCATCGCTAATAAGCATGATCGTCGCGATCGGGTTGTTGTACTTGCGCTGCATGAGTAGGTCCATGGCGACATTAGCACCCTCGACGACGTCCGCGCGGTGGCTCTTCTGGCCTACCGGCTTGATCGAAGACAGAACACCACTCCATCCGGGCCACGACTTGGTCGTCATGCCCACAACGGGAACACCACCGCCGCCAGAGCCAAATGTGACCAGGCCCATGCGGTCGCGCTCGCCAAGCGTGTGCACCATGAAGCGTAGGGCGTCCCGAACCAGGTTGATCTTGACACCCTGCATCGACGAGGAGATAGGAACCACCACAACGACATCAATCGGCACATGGATGGATGCTGATGGTGATGGCGTAAGTGGGCTCTTCGTGTAGCTTGTGTACTCCGTTGCGGCCGTAGTAATGGACTTGTTTCCACCCCAGGATGATGCGAGAGATGACACACGTTGTGGGCGTCCGCTGCCAGGAGTACGCTGCTGCCAGTCATCCTCTTCCGTCTCTGAGAACTCGCCGCGGTCGTACGCAGGGCTGCGCACAGGCGACGCCTCGATTGCGTTCAGGTCAAGCAGCGCTTGCTGCCAGAGCTTGAGCTGGTTGCGGTTGTCGAAGCGGAGGTGGAACTGCGGAAGCTCCGTCACAGACAAGCTCAGAGTCAAGACGTTCTCGTCGATTGTGCCGGTCTCGGTGACCTCGTTTAGGTGCTTCTTAATCAAAATAGAGCCCTTCAGTGTGCAGCGCGTCGTCTTGCGAACAGGAGCGCCGTTCGCCTCCTCCCACTGCTGCTGTTGCGAAGCAGGTGTGGCGTTGCCCGTGTTCTTCTTCTCCTTAACGCAGATAAGCATCTCAGCGAAGAGGAAGCACTCAAGCTCCTGCCACGACACCTTGTCTTTGCCAACACGCAGGGTTCCGTAAAGACGGAGCTTGCCAAATCGGCTGAAGTCGAGACCGTGCCAGTTGTCCACGCGGTTGCGCAGGTTTTCTGTCATCTCCTCAAGGACTTCAGGCGACTCGTAGGGGTAGAAGCGGGGTGCCGGCCGCTCCGGTGATGGTTGGCGGCCAAAGTTCTCGTCACCATTGGTGCCGCGAGATGTGCTAGGCGGCGGCAATTGGGGCGTCCCAGAATTACTTGATTGCAGGTCTTCCGGGTCAGCACGCCACTTGCAGTCTGGCACCTCGATTGTGATCAGACATGTCAGTGTCTGCTGCTGCCGTGACCGGCTGATTGTCGGGAACTCGGAGCGCACGGTGACCGTGGGTGCCGGGATCGGGTTGCGTGTGACAGTGCGTGGGCTGGCCAATGTTGTTTCCATAGCCTGCACGTCGTAGTCGTGAGCACGCCGGGGACCGCCGCTCTGGGTTGTCTCAGGGTAGCCCCCCGAGGATGCAACGCCCGTGGCCTCGCTGTCGCTGCGGCCGTGCCTTGAGCTTGAGTTGGCGCCGCTCGCATAGCGGTCAACAGACGGTTCACGTTCGCGCTCCCGTTCCCGATCGCGGTAGCTGCCTCTGGCTGAGCTCTCGCGGCCACTGTCGCGAGTATTGTCGCGCGTGCTGTCACGCGCATTGTTGTGGTTGTGGTGAACGGTGCTCATTCCCGCACTGCTCGTGCTCATGACGGCTGGGCGTTGGTTTGAGCCCCGGCTTGGTGGGCGTGCTGTCTGCTCGTCCCATGCTGGTGTCGGCGTGCCAGTAGTAGTGGAACGGGTGTCGTTGACCGATACTGACCTTACCAAGTTGGTAATTTTCTCTACATTGTGTTAGTCGCCGAGACCTTTTGTAACTTTCAAGTAAACACAACAGTAAAACATACCAATATCAAGCACGTTACCGCCACGACTTGTGTCGAGATGCAATGGGGCATTGCATGTCGGGCAGTACTGTGATTCGAATTCGCGAATGAACTCGTAGAAGCATGCCTCATGCGAGACGTGTGTGCAGGAGAACTGCAATATGCGCTCGCCACGGAGAGTGTGTTCCAGCGGCTCCTCACAGACAGCGCATTCGCTGCCCACAAATGTGCGCTCCCGCCGGGTGCGACTCCGGTCAGATGCCATGCTCGTTAAGTGTCCCCCCAAAGGAGCTTCACGCGATATGCCAGACGCAATAGATGCCGATGAGCGGTATGACGGCGCACCAAAGTTGCCGCCTGATATAGATGAGTCTGCAAAGTTCCAAAATTAGTATAAAATTCGCAGCAGACAGACAAAAATCAAAAGAGAAAGAACACAGCGAGGCGGAAGAACGGGTGGTGGCAAAAGCAGCAGATGTGAAGCAAAGCAGCAGCGGGGATAGATTCGTAAGAAAGCGGCGAGAGAGTGATGAGTGTAGGCACATGCAAGTGCAGATGCCAAAAGAAGAAGTCGTCTTACTCTTCTCAGGATATAACGACGAGCCCGTAAAGGACGTGGTAGACCGTCCGGCACTCGAGTAGGTTGGGCGGTCGTAGTCGCCCCTCCAACTAGGGCTCTGAGGTTGGAGCTTGGTCGGAGAGAGAAGACCAAGATCGCGAAGCGCCGTGGACGAGATTTCGCCTTCTCTCAGGCGTTTCTCCTTGGTCAAGCCGTTTGATGACTTGTTCGATCGAAAGAACATGTGGAAAGAATTGCTCGCTGGTTGGTGTCTAAAAGTGCTGATTGTTGCGTCTCAGCTCCCTTTCTGTAAAAGAAAAGAAGGTGAGAAGGCGGCTGTGGAAAAACGGAGGGTGAGAAAGAAAAGATGTCAGGGCGGCGGTAGCGTCTAGATGTTTCGAATAATATTCAGTAAAATGGTTCGGTGACCGCGGACAGAGAGAGAAAAACAAGTCCGTGTGTGTGTCGTCGGCTGATGGGTGTTTTGGCGTCGGTATTTGCTGCTTCGGCTTTGCTGTTGCTTTGATGTTTGTGTTGTTGTCGTTGCTGCTGCTGCTGCTTGCTGCTTTCGTTGTAATGTGTGGTGGTGGAAAGGGGGCGGGTATGTATTAAGAATTTTGTGATGATACAGGGAGAGGGCCTCACCGTTGGAATTTTCTGGGGGATCAACAGTGACAGAGGAAATCAAGACTGGGAGATCCTCCTTTCTTCTAGCTCGGGCCCAGGCTCAGGAAGGCGGTTTTCCACTTTTCTGACAGTCTTCTGCTGTTTCCTTTTTTGCCCCCAAGTATTGTTCAATGCGAGGGTATGTGCGTATGCGCGTGTGTGTTCGTGCGCACGTCCGGCTGGCACAACAAGACAGGGACAGGCAGGCCAAGGTACGTTTTCGGCTGTCAATTATGCAGACAAAGGTAATCCTTTGGGCTTTCTTTTGGGTCTGGATGGCTGCTTTCCAAACAGTGGTACACTATCCTTCCCGTGGCGGAGAAGGAAAAATAAAAGAAGAGGGGAGACTCGAAGCAGGGGTATCGTGGACGAGTCGTCAAAAAGAGAGGCTTGAAAGGAAGTAGAATGAATAGGTACTGTCCAAGCACGCAGGAGACTGCACGCATGCAAGTTGACCGGTTCCTATTCGTACGTACACGTACTCCCTGTCGTAGTGTGCGCAGTGCAGTGAGGTGGAAGGCTGAGAGTAGCCTTTTGAAAAGAGGTGTCGAGGCAGAATAGAGAACTCTGGAGAGAGCAGTAAAATATGGCCAGTGGCGTGGTAGTGGTGGTGGTGGGCAACCTGTTTCAGAGCTGTTGTATCAACAATGCTGGGCCGACTGGAGAAGAAACAAGAGTGGCGTTCATGGCAGTTCTTTAGATCGTTGCAAGGACGGCGATGGCGAAAGAGAGGGCGTCGATCATGAACAGGGTAAAAAGACAGTGGGCGGTCAGAGCGTTCAGTTGAGGCCGTGGGTCGATCAGCAGTCGGTCGGGTGAGAGTCTGCGCGAGACAGGCGCAATGACGATGGAAAAGCGGCGAAGCTGGTGAGAGAGAAGCAAAAGTGCTACTCCACGTTCATCGGGAATTAGGAGAGGGGGCGAAAGAGAGAGAGAAAGCCACAGTCGGTGTGCGCGGACGGGACGCTTTTTGGTCGGACGCTGCAGAAAGGAGAGGGGTGCGGTGGCTTTGATTGTAAGTCAAGGGCAAAAGAGAACCAGAGAATATGTCAAGCACCCAGCACCTGCAACGAGAAAGAGGAGGGTGTGTTTGTGCGGGTGCAGTTGGTCGTGCGCGCATGTGAAGATGTGTTCGTGCGCTTGCGCTGGCCAGCGTCGAGTGGACATGCGAGGCAGCAATGAAGGCTCGTTGACGTAAAGCGCAATGCAAAGGGAAAGAAAGGCGGCAGAGAAAGGGAAATCAGGGGAGATGCAGGAGCAGAATAGACGGGCACTTTTACATACCTTTGAAGAGGACGAAAGAGAGGCGTGAGAGGAAGAAAAGAGAGACAAAGAGGTGACCGTCCCGTGTCTCCGTTTTGTGCTGGGAGGTGCGAAAGAGGGGTGTGCGGTCGTTTAAGAGGGCGCCACCGTTTTGCGTGTGCGGCGCTCGTGAGAGGATATGCGCGGGTTGCGAGGTTGGTGATAGAAAAAGGAGAGAAGCAAAAACAACAATACGTAAAAAGAAGAAAGAAACCTTGAGGGCGAAAGAAGGGCACAAAGTCAGGAGAGAGAGGAAAGAGAAAAAGAAAAAGGGAAAGAGTTGAGGTAAGGAAAGAGCAGCTGGAAGCAAGGTGACAATAGAGACAGCAGCAGCAAGGAGGGAAGGATGCAAGCAGCACCCAGCAAAGGGAAACTCAGGGGACCAGGGCCCAGAAGAAAAGGGCAGAACAGATTGGTCAATGGGATGCGGAAAGGACCCTGCTGCTGCGCCAGAACGTGGGTCCCTTCAGCTAACTCTGGAAAAGAAAAAAATAGAGAAAAAGAAGGGCCCGGAAAGAAAGAAGAAAAACGACGGGGGTGGCTTGTTCCTCAGCTGTCTTCGCTGGCTCGGGGGTTTAACAGCGGGCGGCCGTTGGGAAGGGAAAGGGGATAGATGGTTGCTTAGCTTGGGCGCCGGTGCAAAGTCGGTGGGTTGTGGCCCTTTTCCCCTGATTTTGGGGGGGAAGGAAAGAGCGATGGAGCACCAGGGCCGATGGAGCAGCGATCCTAGTCGTTAATAACTCCAAATGTACAAAGTACCTGTACTTGCGCTTGTACTTGTAAAATGCGTGCTCGTGATGGTAACGCCGACAAAACTTGAGATGACAGACCGCCCAGGGAAGGAGCGATGTCAAGGTAGAAAGGGACGACAGGTCGAAGGACAGAGGGAGTGCTGGGACGCTCTTTCCCAGGTGGACGGCATGCGTTGACAGGGAACTGCTGGAAGGTGGCGATACAAAGGGGAAGGAGCGGAACGAGGAGGGAAGGAAGAGGCGAGCGGCGGTGGTCTGTGAGGGAAGGATGCAGCACGTATTATTGATTAAAGGCGAATAAGGCGTGGCGAGAAAAGAAGGCTTGTCAATGCAGTCACCATATTTCCATGAAGAGAAGAAACATTCAAAGGAGGTAATACGGGGTGTTAAGTAGTTATATTCTTTGAGAGCTTCTTACCTATATCTACAAGAATGTCTGAGGCATGGCAGTTTTTGTTATATACTCGACTTCAACGTAGAAGAGCGTCTCTAGAATATGATGCTCTCTTTTTGTTCTTTTTTTTTCCCTGTTAATTCAAATTTCTGTGATACTTTACGAAGATTCACGCTGCAGAATACCGCGAGGACCCGACGTTGATGTACATGTACATTTGACAGCTGTCTAGCACGGCTGGCGCAGAAGTCGCTTTTTTGCGATCGCCTGTTGTCGAAAAAGAACAGGCACGAAAAGAAAGAATAAAGAAAGTAAAGAGAGCACGAGAAAAAGAAGCAAAGTGGACAGACGCTACGACGTAAAGGGGAAGAATGAATACGTTGACAGGGGTGAGGGGGCATCGACGACGGCCTTCTCAAATGACTACCGTTTGGGTCCCCTTCTTGGGCTTAAGTGCGGCCCCCATCATCTCGTCCTCGCCTCGCTCTCTTCCTCTCTTCCTCTCTCTCTTCCTCTCTTCCTCTCTCTCTTCCTCTCTCTTCCTCTCTCTCTTCCTCTCTGCCCCTGGAGACACAAGTCTCTCGCGGCCCCTGTTTTCTCCCTCAGTCCTCTCGCCATTCCCCCACTTTGCCTGCCACCATGCAACCCAACCCCTGTAAGGCACGCCAGGACGCACTAATGCGTTAGGGTTGCTTCTTTTGCCAAGCGGAGCAAAAGGTAAGATGCGAGGATGCCTCCGGTTTTGCTGCACAGAATTTTCTCCGTTCGTGCCAGGTCCCCCAGCAAGCCATGGGCATCCTTCGAGCCTTCTTCCCATGCATCTTCAAGAGTGTGAGATGGCCCCCTCCCCCTTCTCGACAACCTTGCTCGTTTGCTCCCCTGGTTCCCAAGCCTGCTTCTTGTGCGTTGCAGCGCCATCCTCCTGGGAGGCAACTGTCCGTGTGTCGCCGCCCTCGTGGGAAACGAACCCGGGAAAGGAGATGCGAAGAAGACTCAAACAGAAACAAAAGACTTGTCCGTATCACATCTCTCCTCTCGCCCTTGTCGTCATATACCAGGGGCTGCCGGGAAAGCGAGAGTCTGGACTCAAAAATGTGAGAAGAGGCAAAGAGGCAAGGGGCAGAAGCCAAGTCAAAGATGGAATATTGAAAGCTGGTTTGTGACTTCCATTTCGAGCTGCAGACCTGCATACTTGTACATTCCGTGAGCAGTGTGTAGCGTGCAGCATGCAGCATTAATTTTTTTGGATTCTCTGTCCTGGTACAGCCGCGCCAACACCTGCGTCAACGCTTTGCTCATGCACAACTCCACGGTGCCAGCTTCGTGCAGCTTTGGGTGCATGATATCTTCCGAGCAACATGCACGCGGCGGGGTGTGTTTCCCGTTGTGGCCAGGGTAGGACATCTCGAGGCTTTCCCAGTGTCACCTGTGTCCTCGTCATCACCTCTCGTGTTGCCTCTTTTCGGTTATCAGACACATCCTGGTGTGAAAGACATGTCCCCCTTGCGTCGTGCGACCGCCTCTGTCTTCCGAACATTGCACAACGGCACGGTGTCGTCGTGGCGGCCATGGCCTCGGAGCATTGTCTTGTCCCAACCAACAGGTCCCAACCAATAATCTCCAACCAACAGAGCTGGCGCAGGCGGCGGGTTGCTGCCGGGCCACTGCCACGTCCGAGCCACCGGTTGGGCGATGTGAACACTGCCGGTATTGTTATCGGTGCCGGCGTCAGTGCCAGCCTCGTATTCTTTTTGTTCGTGATAACTTTGTCTTATACGAAGTATGATACTTACAAGTCAAGTATGGACTGGCCTGCAAAGTGTGCGTATCGCATCGGCCATGCGCGTGGAAGCCATAGAAGGCAAGAAAGAAGGTGGTGGGCCTGGTAAACGGCCGTGCCACAAGTAGCGGGCGACTTTTCATTGGGCAGCAGGAGCAGCAGATAATATTAGCTGCGTTGTGCTAGTTTGTTAGCTACAGCTGCATGGTCTTTTGTAGCGTCAAGGGCCAAAATAAGATGAGGGAAGGCCGATGCTCAGCTGTCCGGGAGATGATGTATCGCAAAGCTGCCAGCCCCCAGCCACAAGCCATGTGCGTAGCTTGTGTTTGGTAGTTTTCCATTGCGTCTCTGTAAGAAACACTCACGACGGAGCATCTGGGGAGCGTGTCGGATGAGAACCTTAGATCCTTGACTCAGACATGGAAGGGGGAGAAGACAAATAATTCAACCAGGCCGCGAAGTGGTTTCTTGTTTCACCGTGTCCCCATCTCACATCATTGCCCTGCATGGCACAGAGGCGGGTGGTGGAGCGTAATCCTCTGGCAACAAAAGCACCGCATTTAGACAACCCTGCGTCGTCAGACAAGCACGAAATGCCCAACAACAAGACATGTTGAACCGAACACAACAGACGCTGCCACGCTGTGCCATCGTTAGTGCGTCCACTGCCACGAGGTTCTTCGGAGGTGGGAGGGGATACCATGTTGTCATGTTGCCACCCTGCCACGCTCGCGTCTCCGCTTCATTTGATTTGACAATTTCGTATCAGCAAGAGAAAAAAACGTGGCCTGGCAGCTCGCGGAGAACGATAGAGGAGGGGAGGGGGCCACGAGCCTCCACCCAGCAGGCCGTTTTAATTGTTTCTTTTTCTTTGGCGTCGTCCTTTGCCGCTGCTCTGGATCCGTATCTCACAGAGAAATATGGAGTACGCCATCACGAAAGCGCAGTTCACGAACGGCTGGCCCCGCAGCCAATTCGGGTGCCCAATAACGAAGCAACCATAGTGCCGCGGTGTCGTGTGCAATATGAATATTAGCAAAGAGAGGCCCGGTCGCCAGGCCATGTGGCGAGCAACTTTAAAGCTTGTCCGAGGAGAGATACAACCTGCGCGCGGGTTGTTTATGGCGGAATTGCATCCGGGGTGTGCGTTGTTGGTCGTGGCCTGGTCGAGGCTTTGGTCCGTCGATAGAGTGGCAAACGAAGCAGGGAAATGGGCCGAAGGGAGTGAAGTCAAGAAAAAACGGACACGGAGGAACGACGGGACTATGATATCCGCAAGATTGCACGGAGCAAACTATTACTCAGTACGAGTTATCTCGTCGGGCAGGACCGCGGGCAGGAAGGAACGAGAGGGGCAAAAGAGTCTGAGAGTGCAATTCAAAATGCAAAAGAAAAGCACCATTAGCCCCTTTCAAATCGGTGTTGAACCACGCATCGTTCGCCCAACTAGGAAATGGCGATGGGGTCGAAGCTGCTCGTGCGCGGAGCAGCTTCTGCACCAGGACCAGAGAAGAAAAGGGGGAAACGTGGTGGCTGACGCCGTGCAGAATGGCTCGTAATGATCCTGGTCTCTTGTTTTCTGGAATTGCTGTTCCCTTTCACCCATGATACATGATGCATGAGCTCGACGACGTCGACGTACTGGCAAAGTACTCTTGTCCTCTTTTCTCATTTTGAGCGACTACATACGGAGTTGTCACAGAACGGCAAGAGCGATCCTTCGTGCCAGCGTCAACTATGTCATCCGTGCCTTCCTGTATTCCCATTTCGGCGTCCTGCATCGGCAGGAGCGACTTGCACACTCCACACTTTGTTGACAGCGACAAGCAAGCCAAATCAAGAAGGGACGAACAAGGCAGCCCACTGCGCCGCCCTCCTTGTCTCTGAGTCTCTCAAAACGTTCTTCAGCTAAAACGTTCTAGCCTCCTGGCTTTGCATCACATTACGACGTTACTCATTGTTCAGGTAGGGCATCCAAACCCCCTGTGTCTCCTTTTACCTTGGGACATCAACGGCGTCCGCACGGTGTCCCTTGGCCGCAATGTTATTACGGAGGGCGAAATACGTCGTTTGTCCACAGCACATCGGCAAGCGGAGCCACTTCCTGGACGTTGATGTTCCAATTTGTTCCACAAGTTTCAGTCATTCCCAATATTCCACAGCATCCAACTACCCGCCATCGTCAAACCTCGATCGAATCGCGCTCGACTTGGCCTTGTCCGCCGGGGTTCTACGTTACAAGTACATGCGCTGCGACGTAAGATACCGTACGGCAGCGCTGCCAGCGAGCATCGTGGTTCTCTGGTCAATCTGAGGGATGAGAGCGCAATTCCCGCCCAGAAGACAATGGGGGAAGGACAGAGAAGCTTCCTCTCATTGTCTTCGTGATGGTCGTGCGCACCGACGCTAGACGACGCACCGTCCGAGCGCACTGGGTCTGCCTCGTCGTCCTCCCTGCCTCGCTCGTCTCCCAGACCAATCACCACAGCCATTCCGGAGCTGCACGAGAGGAAAGGCTGCAGCTCTGGCCCCGGTTTGCATTTCGTCTGGTGTTTTGCTTGGCCGCCGCATGTGGCGTCCACATCGACCGCTTGACATACGGAGTTCGAGAACTCGGGCGCACAACAACACTGGAGACTAGAGACTGACTGGAATTTACCCGGGCGTCATCCACCCCCTCCAAGAAGCCCACAACACCCACATACTGCAGCATCCCGAATCAGAAGGGATCAGCTACGACAGCAGGGTTCTAGCCACAACGAGCGGAAAGACACTCGCGATATGCATAGCACGAACGGTCAGCGCTTGGCCACTGTGAGCCACTGTTTTCTTCATTCTCAGGGGAAAAGATAATCTTACAAAGTTTCACGGCCGAGAGGCTCGACGATGGGTCTTGTGAACAAGACCCTGGGGCCAAACGAGAAGGCGGCCCGTTGAAAGCGAGCCCGCGTTGAGCTAGTGGAAGAAGTCGAGAAGGTCTGAAGAAACAGAAAAGGGGGCAGATGGGGAAAACAAAGAGGAGAAACTGAGAGGCGTGAGGAAGGAGGGGAGGCACTACCCGCGCGTGCCCGCAACACTGATGAGTCCCGCAGTGTGACGAATCGGGGAGTTGATAGCCTTCGAGCCGGAAACGAAGGAGAAAGGAGAGAAAATCAGAGAACATCAGAGCATCAAAACGGAAGCAAACACCGCCATCCCCAGCAAGAACCCCGGCCAGTGCCCATGGTCGCTGGTGGATGGGTTCACCGCCGGTAGCAATTGCGGATAGCGCTGATCGCTTTCGTCACGACACTCCGATTGCTGATCAGTTTGGTCAACGTCGTCACCACGATCAACAACATCCAGGCCCGGTCGCCTCATCTGCGAGAGGAGGCCTGAGCGAAATACGGCCAACGCTGGATGGGGAATTACCCCGGCCGACCGCTGGCCTGGCCAAACAAAACCAAACCGGATGATGTTGTCTCCACGACACAGCCAAACACTTGCACCAAAGCCTTGTTGCACAATACGGCTCCCGGTGAGGTATTGCTCCGTAAGATACGGAGTACAACATAAGATACTTGTGCATGGCTTGCGAAGTACGAATACTTGTGTCAATCAAATATCTTACTCCATATCGAGCACTCACCTCGCCAGACACTGAGAGGTGGCTCCAAAGGATGCGCCCCAGAATAAAAAGTACAAGTACCTGACTGTCTGGAGGCCAGCCATCGACAGGGGTCAAGAACAGGGGGCGCCCATCTTGCCATCCTCTCCTAAAAAATATTTCAGGCTCTCATCTCCATCTTGCCTTCTCGACATGTCCCAAAGATCGGGTTCAAATCACCATTCTTACAGAGAGATTAGACCGAGAAAAGGACGCATTGACAAGAAGATCTTCTCCGTGCCGGGTTATTTGTTTGCTCTCCGGATGAACGCTGTGCGTTCTCGGCCAGCCAGAACGATAACGCCCAGCCACCTCCCTCCTCTCCAAAATCAGTCAAGAAAATCGGCCAGGCCATGCATGGCCAGACCAAGACACCCAGAGCCTGCTTGCAAGCCCGGCCCCAGGAGGCAAACGCGCATTCAAACAAATTCAAATGGTTCATCCTCTGGTGACCCCCTGAACGGCCTGACAACCCGTGGGTCTTCCATTCGCCGGACGGGCTAGCGCAATTAAAAATATGCAATCAACGGTCTACAAGGCTAGGGATCCCGGTCCAAAAAAACCTGGTTTGCTTGTCTGCTTGTGCTTGGCTGACTTTGCGCGCACAACCTCACTGCTCTCAGACGGGATGCTCCCTCGAGTCTCCCCTCTCGTTGTGACCCTCGCTGAAGTTTCCTTCCCAGGTATCCCGACTTCCTGTCCACTGGCCCTCTGCAGCGTAGTCCAGAATGCGACGTAACCTTACGGCAGCAGAGCCATTGAGCAAATCGGGATGTCTCCCTCTTCTGCCGCTGCAGAGTGTTGTGAGGTGAGAAGAAGAGGAGGAGGAAAAAGAAGGAAGAGCATTCTTTCTGAAAATAGACGACACACTCAGCAACACGCATCCTCTAAAGCATCATCGCCCCGAAGCGACGCCGTTAGAGACAGGAACAGCCAAGCGGAACGTCCTGCAAAATTCAAACGCCCGTTGACGTTAGACCCGTAGGGCGCTGTCCCACCGTGGTCATTATGCACTACGGTGCACTTCATTACGGTACTCCCTGCTCCTTGCCAGATGCATCGTAAGGTATGGAAACACAAGAGAGTCTGGGCGGTCCGCCAGGCAATAAACGTGCCCTTCCTATCAAGGTACGGCGCTCGTCTCTAGGGTAGGAAACAGGAGAGAGAGACCGAGATGTCTCTATCTCCGTATGCAAGTCGGACACCTGTCATATATCTCTGTCCCCTTTGTCCCCTCTGTTGCCTCTGTTCCCTCCGGAGAAAATATTCTGCAAGTGTTACGACGTACGAAATCGAGAGTGCAGAACGCAACGCACAAAACGCAAAGCGCAGGCCGCAAACCGTGCATCGCCAGGAAATACGTCGTATCTTACGAAGTGGCCAGGGCCTGGCAGAGCACAGAGAACGATGCAGATACAAATTCAAATGCAAACAAAAAGGCAGGTCCGCTCTCGATCATCCCCGAGAAGGCTCTCATCGGCAGACGCATCGCAGCGACCAACGGCGCAACTTGGCAATGACTCCCTTTGTCTCTCAGTCTCCCAGTCTCAGAGGAGCGTGCTGGCTCGATTATCGGCTATCGAACGGTGTTCAGCACATCAACAGCCGCCGGACCTGTCGATCTTCGCCTATTGCGCTTGGTTTGCTGTCTACCTTAGCCGTTGACAGTTGCGCTATGGTGCGGCTTTGCCTTGTGCTGTGCCCTTTACCTTGCCTTTTGCCTTTTTACCATTTGGGCCAGGCCATCATACTGTTCTCCGCGTGTGAAAATCGCAATGGTCATTGAAATGATTCGAGTGTTCTATGGACGTTTTACGAAGTTCGAAACGAGACACAAAACCACAACCACAGCGTGTTTCTCGTAATACGGGGCATGTTTCAATTACAAGTATTCCTTTTTCCTTTAGTTTCTCCGTTGAAGAACAAAAATATCTTTCCAATGGTCCGGAACGCCTACTCCGCCAATCCGCCCATGCTCGATTTCATTCTGCACATTTTTTGTGCCAGGTCATTTATGAACCGTCACACTTGTGTCTTACTCAGTACTCTCGGGACGACAGGGCAAGGGTTAACAGTGGTGTGCAGCCTTACGCCTTGGCCCCTGGCCAACTCGACCTGACCGATGACACTGCAGAACGAGGAGAGAAAGAGAAAAATAAAAGAGAAGACGACAGGGGCAGACGAAAGGGAGAGCGACAGAAAAGAAAGACAAAGAGAAAGGTGCGTCGCTGGAGGATTTGCGCCGTAGCCCCAGCGAGACCAGGTCCACCCCCCCCCCCCCCAAAGGTCCCTGTTGCAGCACAGGGTCGCATTCTGGATGGGATCTCGAACTCGGCCAACGATGTTGGCTTGCCTGGTACTCCGTACTGGCCTTCTCCGAGGGGAGAAACGGAGAGGGCCGGGGAGGGGGAAGAAACGCAAGAAAATTCCGAGAAAAAAAATGTGTCGCCTGGATATGGAACAGAATACGGATTAAAGCAAGACAAAATGACGACAGCCGCCCCTTTGCTTTTATGCTCTTTCAGCCCCCACAACAACTTATTTTTCATGGCACTGGTCTCGACAACCTCTGCCATGCTTCTCTTCATTCCCCCTCCCAAAAGCCCCTCAATCCTCTCCGTGAGAAGGACGCCGTCCAGAAACGTTCTTTAGCGAATGCTACGCCGCCGGGAAGATTAAGGGCCCTCTGGACCCCCTGGTGGACGGAGGCGTTCCTTGTTGGAGTTGGGTGCTTATCTGGTGCCACATATTGACTGCCAATATGGAGCCTTCTTTTGAAATGTTTCTACAAGAGTGCAACGGCACGACAGGGCAACAAAAGTAAGATACCTGAATTAAAGGTTAAGATACCTGCAAGGGACAGCAAGAGCCTGCGGGCACTGGGCGGGCGACCCGGTAGACGGGAAGAAAAAAATTCATGGCGGCCCATGTAAAAGAGGAAGAGGAAGTAATATGGCCCAGTCCAGGACACAGCCTGGCCAGACCACACAACCGGCCAGGTCCAGACCGATCCTGCCGCCGGGCGTCTCCGGCCAGGCCTCGTTCATATCGAATTGTCGAGTTAACAAGTATGGTATCGACGAGGGCCGCGAAATATAAAAACGAAAAAAAAAAAGAGAGAGAGAGAATGAACGCAGACCACCAACAGCCCCATGCAACTCCAAGCGAAAAGCGAAAGGGCGGCAATACGGAGACCATCTCGAAATATTATGGGCCACGGCCAGCCCAGGCCAGCCACACCTTCTCGCAATGTCCCGCCGCGGGACCCAGTCCGCTGGGAAGGGTGGCCAGGCGTTGCGTGTGTCTGTCCAAAAAGCTGTCGAGTTTGCTGTTGTTGTATCTTACAAGACTGCGCAGAATGAGGCGCCTCGAACTGGGTCTCTGCAACTCACCGTTTTGACCCCCAACGACGTCTTGCAGTTTTCCCCATTTTCAATTCGTTGATTTTCCTCTGCTTTCTTTTTCCTGTCCTTTTGCATGGCATTTCCCTGTTCCCCCTCTTCCCTGTCTCCCAATTGACGCAACATGTTTTCTTTTTCCTGAAGTGGGACTTTCGTCCTGCAAACCCATGTCTGTGCCCATCTGTGCTCCGTCTGTGCCACAGCTGTTGGCTGAGGGCCTAGCCGCTGTGTGGAGGAACTCATAACGGAGGGGGCGGCTGGTGATGTCGTCCAAGAGAGGCAAAAGAAAAAGAAAAAGAAAACAACAGAAGGGCGGGAACGGTTCCGCGTGGGGGCTGTTTGGGCAGGTCGAGGCTGTTGGAGCTGCTAGCTTTATTTTCACGACGCAATGTTGCCTCTCTTGTGCAACATACCCCCTACTCGCACAGCATAGCTGAAGATGGGTCAAGGTAGGCTGTGACGATGTGACGAATGTCGTGTTGAGACCTATGATGTTCCCAGCCGCTCTCATATTTTACGTTTGTGCTTTTCTTCTTTTCTTCTTTGCTTTCTTTTTTCGCTGATCATATCCTGTTCTCGTCTCGCCTTCCGCCAGCTCGCTTCCGGAACTCGAGGGTTGCAAACGCAAAAGTGCTTTGAACTTGTAAGTGCTCTCCTGATTTTTGTTTCCTTTTTCTTGCTCATGCATCCTGCTTCTCCCCTACTGAGTACAAGTATTCACAGTGCATGCATTGGCTCCGGCCTATCAGCAAAAACAGCCACAAAGAGTCAAATTCAGCCCCCACGCCAATCCACAACTGCCGTGCTCCTCCGTCACGGGTATTTTATCTTTGCCCAAAGTGCGGTGAACAACTGCATTGAATTGTTGTCTCTTCAATCAGAATGCAGAAATACAAGAGCGAAAACGACGAAACGACAAAACGACAATACGGATGCGAAAGTTGAGGCCCGAAAGGAAGGACGAAAACGAAGGATGATAAAAACATCATACGACAAAATGAAAATTTACTTCAATGAGCTGCACCCCATGCTACATCGGCACCTCGCCATGTTAGTGTCCTCCTCTTAACACCTCCTCCTATTTCGACATATTCCTCACCTGCTCCGTAAAATACTGGAGTCGTTTCCTGTCGGCTCGGGACCAGAACAGCGAGGTTTCACTCTTCTCTTCCTCGCATCCACCTGACAGGACCCGACCAGACCTGCAAGACCGTTTGATTTCGACATTTTATGCTTTCCCTCCAGTATCATGACGAGCGTGGCTGCTTCTTCTTTTGCTTTGCTTCTTTTCCTTCTCTTCCGACGGAGTGACCGCCACAGAGCGCAACGTCCATAGGGCGTGGGGTGCCCTGACGCCTGTCTCCCAGGGCCAGGGGCACAAGGTGGCCTTTCTAGGATGTCATGTCCCTTCTACAAGTAGAAAGCAGGATTGTACTCCCTGAGACGACTGCTGGCAAGATAGCCAACAATATCGAGAACGTTTCTACTTCCTGTCGCAATATTGACTGCCTACCATGCACCGCCTTGCTGGTAATATCGAGCTTTCATTAGAGAAACGCCTCCAATGCCCCCCGGCGACTTGGCGACGCTTATTCTAAAAGAAACCGTCAAGAACCAGGACATCCTTAGACAGGCACTTGACAAGCACTTTAAAATCTCACATTCATTTTGTCTGCGCGGATACCAAGCCAATACTCCCCTGACGCTCCTCACACCCATCTTGTCGCAATATATTCTCCGTATCGATGGGGGACAGTGGGATTCCCAGCGACCTGGGAATGGGACCTGCCCTCAGATTGGCGCTATCTGTCCTACCAAAGAGGCAATACACGAGGTGTAGTTCGTACGACGTATCTTACTCTCTCGTTTCCCAGAATGGGAAGCAATAAAAGGGATGCCTGTGGGGGGTTAAACGGAGCGCAATCTGCATCCCTTTACTCCGTAGTTACGCATCATTTCCAGTGAGAACTCAAGGGAAGGACGACGCACGTTGTGAGTCCTTCTTTTCTCTTTCTCTCTCCTTGGCAATCATGACAGAGACTTCCGTCAGCGTCCCAACGGACTGTTGGACCTGTTCAGACGTCTCGGCGCGGAGCATCGGGTCCACCGTCGAGAGGAGCCACGGCGAAAGCATTTCTGTTTTCGATACCGTATTCTGTGGAGTAGTCGGAGTACTCCGTAAGCACTGGATATCGCAGTACGACATAAATGAGAACCCATATCTCATGAGGCGCATGCCGTGCAACATGAGAGGTGTGAAAAGGGAATGGTTCTGATGAATTTCAGGGTGAATCGGCCGAGTCCGGGACGGGATGCAATCCACAGGACTGTCCACGGCCGAGTCAAAGGCCTTTTCGTCACGGACGTCGGATGTCAACACGCCGTTCTTGGACAGCCAGTGTGTTGGTGATTTACCGTGGCTATGGAGATCATACAGCGGAAGATTCGTCAATAATCGTGAACAAATCCCTCTTCCATGCGGTACTAAAATTCAGACGAACGACAGCAGAGAGGGCAACCCCTTGTTGCAAATCATTGGGTTTGCGCTCATCAAACCGCGAAGAGACAAAATAAATAATAAAGCGGCGATATTGAAAAGAAGCTGAACTATTGGTGACACGCGCAAGGGAGTCGTCTCTTCTTGAGCCTCCCAAGACACCGTCATAACAAACACAGCATATTACTACGTATCCTCCGTCTTCCGTCTTCCGTTTCCTAGGATGGCGAAATGCCGAGTGTCATAGCCGGATGTTCACACCCAGAAGCCGGTAGATGTGCTTTGTTTTGATGTCGTTCTCTTTTACGTCGCTTTCTTTTTACGTCGTTCTTTTTTCTCCTTTTATTTTCCCTTCCTCTCCCCCTCCCTTTAAACTTTCGCCCAGAGTTGTGCAACTCCCTGGAAACGGGAAACCAAAAGAAGAGGGTGTCATCTTCTGCGGTCCTCCTGTAGGAACCTGCGTTCCGTACCGTAATACACGGCACAATACTCGATGAGGAAGGGATTGCCCTATGGGGTAAGTCGAACGTCGTACTTGTATGGAGTAATTACGACATGCACAATAATAATCCGTTTCACAAAAACGGACGCCATGTATACAAGTATCTGGACTTTGGACAGAGGCATCGTAAGATCAAGTCGCTGCGTTGCATCCCAGGCCGAGGGAGGATTCCGCGCTCCGTCCGCGCATTTGCTCTCGATGTGCATTCAGTGTGAAATCAAGACCAAGAGACGTGTTATGACTTTCTCTTTCTGCGTCTTTTTTTAGTCTTTTTTTAGTCTTTTTTTCGTTTTTTTTTCTTGTCTGTTCCCTTCCTCCCTCTGTCCCTCTTCACTGCAACCTTGGATGAGAACCCCTGCGTGCCACTGCAACGGGACGCAATGGCAATGAAACGGTGACATGCTGGAGAAGGAAAGGGTCGCGAACCCGAAAACGAGACGGTGCGGAAAACCCGAGAGAAAACGGAAGAAGGGAAAGGCAGCCAAAGACCGTCAAGCCGGCAGACAACAAAGAAGGCATTCATGCTACTTTAGGAAAAAAACATCGTCCTGAAGCACTGCGACGGCGACTTCGACCGACTGCGACGTCCTTCGACGACGGAGTACGACGTACAAGGAGGGGGCGAGATGGCACATCCATGTCGACCAGAGGCGTGATATTTGATAGTGAGTTGTGTGAAAGCCAAAAGGGGAAGAAAGGAAGAAAGAAAGAAAACGGCCCGTTTCGCCTGAGACGAAACAGAAAAGAAAACGAGTCAAAACCCAAAGGCGACAGAGACTGAATTGATACAAAACAATTCTGAAAACACTGGGCAATAATACGAGACAGGTATTCTGGCTGTATGGGAACCGACTGTTCTGTGACATCCTCGTTTCTTTTCTTTTCCTCTTTCTTCCTTTTCTTTTCCTCTTTTCTTTCTTGGCATTTGATTTTTCAAAAATAAAAGATAACTCGTCTTCTCTAATTTGTTACATCCATCGCTTCCAATTTCTCCCCAAAATTTTTTGGCTTTTCTGGTATTCTTTTCCCCTTGTAAATACCCCTCTCTTCTATATTTGGTTGCTTCGTTTTGTTTCAAACATCAACTGGGGGGGTTGTTAGTGATGCGAGCCTGCGAGGTGATGGATGAATGGGTAGCCTGGAGTGAGGCTGAGCAGCGCCTGAAGAAGAAGCCTGAAGCCTGAAGCATCTATCACATGCTGGCCCCTGACTTTCTGGCTTTTTTTTGGGTTGGGGTGTGTATTTGTTTCAGGATCCATCCATCCATGATTCGATAGAAGCCAAAGGAAAGAAGGAAAGGATGCCGAAGATGAGGGCGTAATGAACAAAAGTAGAAAATAGAAAATAAAATAAAAATATCATAAAAAGAAGATAATATCATTTCTCTTATTATTCTGCTTCGTACACAACTCTTCAAAACTCCGCCGCTGAAGAATATGCTGGATCCCTACTTATTAGAAACCGGCGACACACGGTTGGTATCTCTACCGTGGTGACAAGACATCGTTCAGGCAGTCTGCCCCGTCTACCCAGCCCCAAAGACTGTTTCCAATGCTGGGGAGGTGTAGAGAAAGTGTTACTACAGAAAATGCAATGAGTCGTACTTCGTAACGGAATGAGAAATGATACAAACTCGTGGTCTGTGGTGACGAGTGGCCGTGCTCCATGGAAGGTGTGATGGAAGCAGAAGAAGCAGGACGGGAGTAAACGACGGCTGTATTAAGATGTGATACGGTGCACGTATGGGTGAATTATGGGTGAGGAAGTCTTTTTTTAAATACGGTTGGGATTGAAGTTATTGTATAGAACACCTTTTTCTAAATAACCCAAATAAACCAAATAAAATGTATCATGAAGAAAGCAAGAAAACAAAATTTAATACAAATACAGTAGTTTACGAAACAAATACATTACATGTCAAAGATAAATAGATATATAAAATGAGTAAATATTACAGAGTAAAAGAAAACAACAATTAGAAAAAATAACAGGCGTAAACAACCGAAGGGTTCGACACAGGACACGGCATCTGGTGATCACCAAGATGAAGGATGATAATGGCCGGTCCAAGTTGGGTCGAGAAAGAGACCAGAGTCTAGACGCCGTGTCCTGTATGGTTGCCAGAGGAATGACAAATATTTGCAGACCGTCTGCTATCGGCTGGAGGGTCAAAGGTTGTCGGCAAACGTGAGACGTCCGCGTCGGGGCGATCTCCTTTGTCTATCTTCTCAGCCATCAGACGAAGTATGATCTTCCGTGTTCAACCGGCAGACGGGACGAAGCACGACAAACGACAGCATACGACCGACGACCGACTGCCTGTTTCAACTATGACTCTGGCTGAAATAGGAGCAAGATCGTCGTGGCAAGGGGATGAAAACCGCCCGGGACATCACATCATCCTTCTAACAACGACATCACATGACCATGACGACTCGGCACTTGGTTCTTGTTGGCTGTTGAACAGCACCTCCCTCATTGTTTTCAAACTTTTTTTATTATCCCCTTGTATTGGAGACGCAAATCTTTTTGCCTATCCGGTGAAGTCTATATGCGTTTTGATTTTTTTTGATACATTCACCCCAAACCACGCCGTAAAAACGACCAGACAAAAAACGAAGAAGAAGAAGACAACCGTGGGTAAACAGGTGACGACGTAAGCGAGACAAACCCTCCTCACACCTCCTCACACGTTCATTCATTGTAGCGCCTCACGCTTAGTCCTCGTCCCAGTTGGGGTTGGGACCGGGCGGCTTCGGGCCACCGGCTTGCCGGGCCACAATGATCTGGTCGACCGACAGCACCGTCCGCGCCGCCTCCGTCGCCAGCTTGATCGCCCAGCTCTTGCTGGCAAGCAGGTCCAGGATGCCCTCGTCCTTGGCGTCCAGTGTGCCCGTGCCGTCGTCGTTCTCCACGTCCACGCCGTACGTCCACTCGTCCTTCTTGTGCGCCGACGCGTACAGGTGGCTCAGCACCTCCGTCGCATCCAGACCTGCGCTCTCCGCCAGTGTCCGCGGCACCACCTCAAAGGCCTCGCCGTACTTCTTGATCGCGTACTGCGCCAGACCGGGCGTCTTCTCGCCAAACGCCTGCAGGCGCTCCACCAGCTGAATTTCGGTCGAGCCCGCGCCCGGCACCAGCCGCGCGTCCTTGGTGATCGCCTTGACGACGTTGACGCCGTCGTCGACGGCCCGCTCCACGTCGTCTAGGTGGTTCTGCGTTGCGCCCCGCAGTACCAGCGTCGCCGTGCGCGTCACGCCGTCGCTCTCCTGCCGGAACACCGTCACGCGGTCGCCGCCCACCTCGAGCGTCTCCACCACGTCGATCGAGCCCATCTCGTCCGGCATCGGCGCACCCAGGCGCGCCAGCGGCGTCGCGCCCACCACCCGGCATATCCGGCGCAGCTCGAACTTGCTGAGGATCTTGAGCACCAGGATGCCGTAGCGGTTGAGGTAGTGCAACGCCAGCTCGCCCACCGTCGACCCGGCCACCACCACGCGCAGGCCCACGTCGTGCAGCTCCTTGATCGACGCCTCCAGCTGCGTCTCCTCGCCCTTGGTAAAGTCCACCATCTCCTTGGCGTTGTGCAGCAGCACGGTGCCCTTGGTCTCCGTCTGGCTGGTGTCGATCGGGCACGAGAACACGCCCACCTTGGCCTTGCGCGCCTTCTTGACGGTGCCGTCCGGCGCCTTGGGGAACACCATGCCGCGCACCACGCGGCTCTGCTCGAGGCTGCCGCCCATGATCTTGACAACGCGGATGTTGTCGACGTTGAACAGCGCCGGGTTCTTGGGCAGCACCGCCAGAACGGCCTCGGCCACGAGGTCCGCCAGGAAATCCTCGCTGCCGTTCTGCTTGCTGGCCACGACCGTGCGGATCGCCTTGCTGAGCTCGTCTTGCGACCGCACGTCGGCCACCTGGTCGACCACGAGCTCCTCGAGCGTCTCCAGCGCAAACTTCTGCGCCCGCTCGTAGCCCGTCACAATGTCCGCCGTCTTGAGGCCCATCCGCAGCAGGTCCTCGGCCTTGCGCAGCAGCTCGCCTGCTAGCACAATCACCAGGTTGGTCGCGTCGCCCATCTCCGCCTCCTGCTGCTGGCTGGCCATCACGAGCAGCTTGGCCGCCGGGTGCACCACGTCGAGCTCGCGCAGGATAGTCGCCGCGTCCGACGTCAGGATCATCTTCTGAAGGTGGTTGATCACCACCTTGTTGCGGCCGTAGGGGCCGAGCGACGTCTGCACCGTCGACGAGATCGCCCGGCACGCGTCGATGTTGCGGAGCACGGCGCCATCTTCCGAGTCGTAGCTGGGGCTGTTAGCAGGGGATGACCAACGGAGAATGGGGTGCCGTAAAGGTTGCCCTTTTGACACTCTTTTTGGGAAGCCCGAAAAGGGGCAAGCTAAAACGGAACGTACTTGTTGTAGCCCGACTTGAAGAGGTTCGCATTGGGCGCGTTGGGAATATTGAGAGACATGGCTGCTAGTATCGGCTGCCGTCAGAACACCCAGAGAGAGTTAAAAAACGGTGTCGGTGGTGGTTCTGGGGTATCGTCCTCGTCGTGATGATGAAGCAGACAAACGACAAAACGAAGCAACAGTATGGGGGAGGGGAGCTTTCTTGCTGCAATTCGCCTGTTGGTGGGGGCAGTGAGAAGGCGGCCAAAAAAATTAGTTCTGGAGCTTTCCTTTGACCTGCAATACTCCGTAGGCAGTAATAGTAATTAGGGGCAGGAGCGAATGCTGAAGCCTTGGGGAAGCGGTGGAAGGAGAGAAGAGTGGGGCAGGCACGACCGCCCCCTGGAAAGAGGCGACTTGAACAATGTTAATCCGCCGCCCGGCGCGACCAACAGGCAGGAGCAGCGAAAGGGGAAAGCGCAGCTCAATCGCTGCTGCCAATCGCCTGGCGTCTGGCGCCTGGCGCCCTGTCGCTCCTGCAGCCACGGGAATGGCGCGTCGCTCTGGCGGGAAGCTCAGCTAAACCGGCAGGAACGAACAAACTTTCCTCTCGCGTGTAAATTGCTTGTAGTCTTACATCCACGATTCTCCCTCAATTCGATGCAATCGACCATTCGCGATTATCTCCCACGATCTTGACACATAACGACGCCGACGACTCTATCCCCAACCCGTCGATTCGTCCCCCAATTCGACGCCGACTCGACGACCACCTGATTGATTCGAGCGAAGCGTGCCGCTCTCTCCACAATGGCGCCTTGTAAGAGATGCCCATTCATCCAAGCGCCTGACGTCGTCAGCTTGTCTTGACTTTTCGCTCCTTTTCTGCTATGCTCTGGCATAGATACACCTGCCTTTTTTTTACTACCCATGTGTCCACACCCTAACAATGTTTAGCTACATCCCCCGGCGTCCCCACGCTGCCGCCCTCTGTCGAAGAGGCCTACCGCCGGAAATGCGTTTTTCTGAAGCAGCGCATGGCCGACGTTGAAGAGGCAAACGATGCCGTCCGCGTGCGTCTGGCGCGCCTCAAGCGCCAGGTCGAGAAGCAGCGCCTTGAGCGCGCGTTTCTGCTCGAGCAGCTGGCTAAGCGCACCAGCACCAACGTCGAGGACTCCGATGGCAGCCCCAGCCCACCGGCAACAGTGCGCCCCCCCTCCCCCCCCACCGTGCATACATTATATCTACATTCTTGTTTATTGGGACGAGTACTGACCCCCCACAGCCCAAGGACAAACCGCTGCGGACAAAGCGTGGTCATAGGAAGAATTCTGTCGCCGACGGCAGCGGCGCCCCCGGCTCGACCTTTATCAGCCAAAACCTCGACCCCTTGTCCCCCAGCTCCGACATCTTCAGCAAGGGTGACAGCCAGACCCAGCCGACACAGAGCACCCCCGCCGCGTCGCAGCGGCGCGGCGGCCGCAAATCTAAGGCCGCCAAGGAGGCCGACGATGCTGCGAGCGCCAGCGGCAAGGGCAAGGGCGGCGACGACAAGGAGGACGGCAAAGCTGGTGGCAGCGGCGCGGCAGCAGGAGGCTCCATAAAGCGCCCGGGCAACGCCTTTGAGCTCTACTGCGAGGAGATGCGACCGGCGCTCGCCGAGAAGCGAAAGGCCAAGAAGAAGAAGAGCGGCGAGGACGGCGACGACGTGGACATGGAGGACGTCGACGCCGAAGAGAACGACGAGGACGAGGCGGCCGCCGAGTCCAGCATCGACGCCGAGCTCGCGCGCGGTTGGACCGAAATGGAGCAGGGCGAGAAGGATGAGTTCGAGGCGCGCGCTGCCGAGGAGCAGGCCAAGTACAAGAAGGCTAAGGAGGAGGCGCGGCAGCAGAAGCAAAAAGACAAGGAGGACAAGGAGGACAAGGAAGATAAGGAGACCGAGGAGGAGGTGGAGGTAAAAGATAAGGACGACGACAAGGCCGCAGGGGACGACGACAAGGGGGATGACGGCGACAAAGAGGCTGCCGAGAAGGAGACCGCTGCCGAGGAGGAGGCGGACAAGGACGCAGCCAAGGACAGCGACGACAAGGCAGACGACAAAGACGCCGAGCCGGCGGCCAAGGAGGGGTCGCCAGCCAAGGAAGGCGAAGGCGAGGACACGGAGATGGCCGACCCGGACAGCGTCGCCGTCGCCACGTCAAGCGGCGACAAGGACGAGTAAGGGGGAGAAGGACAACGACCCATATGTGTGGACGGGGCGGACACGCTCGTCCGTGCATGGGTTGCATATGATTTGATTTGTTTTCATTGGTTTTGCTGTCTTTTTGCCTTGGGAAAAAGGAGGGGGACCTAACTGCCTTTTCGTTTGGCGTGGATGCGGAGATTTCTTGATTTCTATTATTATTGCTTACACGGCTCATTTGATTTTTTCATGTTTCTTTCCTGTTCCGTTTGTATCATCAGAGGCCAGGGCAAAGTACAATGAGAGAGGGCGCTTGCGTTCGTTTATATGGTATTATATTATCTTTCTCCACTGTAGCTATGTTTGTGTATGTTGACTCTCGGTCGTGCCTTCCTTGACGGGAGGAAATACATGGTAACGAGCTCCTGCCTCTTTGCGTACATCGGCTCATCTCATCGTGCACTCCTTTTGCCCCCTCCACATCCTTCGCTTTCGTCTGTCGCTTTTCTCTTCTCACATTCGGCTTCACACCCCTTTATATCCTCCACCCACTCACCCCCCAAATACTGCTTTTGGACACCCTCTTAAGGATGGTTTCGAAGACCGTGCCTCTGTCTAGGTTTTGGAGAGACCTGGCAACGATACTGCCTGAGATCGCAAAGTCTGAATATGTCGCCATCGACTTTGAAATGACCGGCATCGAGCCTCGTCGCGCCCCGAAGCTGTATAAGCCGACCATGAACGAGCTTTACCAGCGGGCCAAGCAGACGACCGAGACGTTCAGTGTAGTGCAGTTCGGCATCACCTGCGTTACCTTTGACGGAACGGATAAAGGTGTGTTGATGCTGGGAAAGAGAGACGAAGAGAGACGAAGGGAAAAGGGAGATAGAGAGACAGCTGACCATCAAGCAAACACGATCCGTCTCAAGTCATACAACTTCAATGTCTCGCCGATGTTCGACACTAGCTACAGTGGCGTGGACGTCATCGCGCGCACGCTGGACCGCACGCTGACCCTCTCGTACAAGACACTGATGTTCCTGAAGCGCAACCGCATCCGCATCGAAGACGCCTACGACGGCGGCATTCCGTACCTGAGCCGGACCGAGGAGTCGGAGATCATGCCTGAGTTGTTTGCCATGCAAAAACATGGCCGGCACGAGGACATTGTCCTGGAGGAGCAGAAGCCGGAAACGAGAGAGTTCTACAGAGATACGGTGAACGAAATTCGGAGCTGGGAGACAGCCTCGAAGCGAGTACGTCGTCCATGCAATTACCACTCGGGGAAAGACGAATTATCTGACCGAAGCTAGCTGCCCTATCTCAACATCGTCAATCCTCACGAAGGGCCACTGACCCGCTTCCAACGTCGTTTGGTGTACCAGATTGTCGATACCGAGTTTGACGGCAAGTACGGAGCGACGGTCAACGAAAACTTCTTCATGCAGATCGCGGAAAAGGACACAGAAATGGAGCAAAAGGTATGCTCACACCGTGGACCCTCCTTAAGCACAAAATACCGAGTATGACTAACCACGTTGACTTTTCTTTTTCCTCCCTAAAGGACCAGCTTAAAAAGACAGACAATCTGGAACAGGCTCTTGCTTTTCAGCGGGGTCTTCGATATATTGTTGAGGCTGTGAGTGGAGATATCTATGAGGCGTCTACCGTACATGTATCTTATGTCTATATGTCGCTGACCTGAATCCTTTGCAGCTTGTTGGCGGCGATTTTGCGAAAGATGTCTGGAGAATGTACAAGATTGACCACGGGATGGTTGACCCGGGCTGCAAGGCCATTCTCCAGGTGAGCGAGGCGAAGCTGAAGGAAAAGAGACCGGTTCTTCTCGGGCACAACATGTTCCATGATCTGTGCTTCTTACATGCCACCTTTTTCGGCCCGCTGCCCGACACTCTCGACGAGTTTGGCCGCGTCATGCATGGGCTGTTCCCGCGTATCATTGATACAAAGCATATCCTCAAACGCGACGACAACGAGATGATGCCGGCCAAAGGCCTTGACGAAATGTTTGTCGAACTCCAAAGGAGCACTATACCCTTCATAATTGATGTTGAGAGTATCGGCCCGGCAGGCAAGCTACATCTGGTGAATGAGCACCAAGCGGGACATGACAGCTACAAAACCTCCGTGGTGTTTCTTAAAGAGATGTGGAAGCGGGTCGTCGACGAGAAATCCCAGCCTGGAAAATCCGAGCCTGAGAAATCTCAATACTCACACCAGTTGCTGCAGTGGGACAGCGATGTCGCTCAGGGGTTCGCAAACAAGGTGCGGGTTGGCAATGCCGGGTTCTGGGATATTGGGAAGAGTCAAGCCTAGACAGGTCGCAAGTCACTTCCGACAATAGAGAAGTGTTTGTTTACTACAATGGGCCCCTACACTAGGACAGATAGCGGAGGTGTTCAATAAAATAAGGATATCGCTTGATTTTACATCGTACATGCATTTGTATACAAAAAGGAGGGTGCTTTGCCTCCGCCCTTTTCCTTTTCCTTTTCCCCTTTCCTGTTTCCTTTTTCTATACACCCAGCTGGATTACCGCTCCGGCATGGCGTTCTTCACACCAGCGAAGTAGTACTTGGGCAGCTGCGCCGCCAGCTCCTCTTTGGTCAGCCACTGGAACGCGTCGGCGCCGAGCGAGTTGCCCTCTAGGTTGGCCTGGCCCGCCATGATGCGGCCCTTGAGCAGGAACGTCTTCTCGCTCGTAAAGGCCTCCTCGGCCGTCGGGGTGATCGCCCGCACAATGTGTGCAACCGGCACGCGGCCGACGATCCACGTGTTCATGTCAACGCCGGCCGCCGATTCCAGGGCGCGTGCCGCAGTCTAGATGGTTAGCATTCAGAATTAATTTGATACTGGGTAGGGCAGAGGTACACACCTCGTGTAGATTCTCGTTGGTCTGCACGTCGGCCGTGGGGAAGCTCCACGTGCCGTCCGCCGTCTTCACCACCAGGTACAGCGTGCGATCCAGCTTGCGGTCGAGCCGCTGCGTGTCGTTGGCCGCGTCCGCCGCCGTCGTCCGCGACTGCGGCCGCTCCACGGGCACGCGATCCGCCTCGGCCAACCGCTCGCCGTCCTCGCTGACACGCAGGTCCGCGTCCGACAGAATGCGCTCGCGCAGCTTGTCCGGGGTTGTGAGGGTCTCGGCCTCGGGGTCGCCCAGCGTGTACTCGTCATCCCAGGCCGTGGCGCCGCCGTAACCGTTGCCGCCCTTGCCGCCCTGGTAGTGGCCAATGTCGCGGGCGGGGGTTCCCTTGCGCTCGCGCATCTGTAGGCGCCAGTCGAGCGCCAGGGTCGTGTCGGGCTTGAAGTAGACGTTGCGGCGGAACGAGCCGGCGAGGCGCTCGTTGAGGCGCTTCTGGTAGAGGTAGAAGGCGGCCTCAAAGGGGGTGGGGTCGCGCGTGAGGAGCGGCGGGCGGCTGAGAAGCAGGCCGGCGCGGATGCGGTAGTCGGGCGCCGTGGCGGGTGGTGGCGCGGCTGCCGATGTGGAGGATTGTTGTGGTGAGGATGCCGTGGAGGGCGCTGCCGCCGCCGCTTCGGCAGAGTATGTGCGGCGTTGTAATGGTAGAATCGCTGCCCGCAGGAACGGGGTGCGGGCCTTGGCGCACCGGGTGCAGGCCACTGTGGTTTGCGCTGTGGAGGGGGCAGGATTAGCAGGCATACTCTCTCATAGCTTCCTCAGAGCAACATCACGAGATCATGGGACAAGGGGAAACGAACCCTTGAACAAGGCCGACATCGCCTGGCCGCCCCTTCTTGTGGACGCCATGTTGAAAGAAGTCAATTGGTGTGTCGATAGGCCGACTGTGACGTGAAATGCAACAAAAATGCTCGCAAAAACGAGAGGGCGTCGCTTTCGGTCGTCTGCCTCCTCGTCAAATTGAAGTTGCACGAGAGCTTTGGTGCTTCAAACTTTTTTTTGGCCTGTCGTGCCCGTCAAGCGAATTATGGGGCGATAGCCAATGAGAAGCTCGGCTCATCTCGTCCCTATGTTCTGGGGGCCAGTTCCTGTCCTGGCCAATCCCCGGCGCCGGATCATCTCTAGCGCCGAAATATTTCGCAGTGAACGACCTTTAAATTTTCAAACTGCCATCTCTCTCTCTTCCCTTTCTCTTCTTCTTCTTTTTCATCCAAGGCATCTATCCTTATCAGGAAGACTCGCACTCTTAATGGAATTGTTTTCTACGTTTCGCCCCAAGTGTGTCCTCCTCATTATAAAGGTGCCGAGAAAAAATACCCAGAGCGTCCGATTTCGCTAGCTGCTCCTCATGGCAAAAAAATGTTTTATTTTTTTGATAAATCCCCACCTGGAAGCTGTTAGATAGAAGACATTCACATCTCATGAAACCGCACGTCGGTTTCTGTTCTCTTATTCTGTTGGCCACTATATTAAGACGGCATGTGCTACGGCGGGTATGGTATGGGATGCCCACCTCTTTTGTTGATGCTGATGAATCAGGTTCTTCGGAGAACATGGTGAATGACCTTCATGATCGATCGAACAATGCAGCACGAAGCGAGCAAAAACAGGTCACGGAGGGGATGCACGACGGACAACGTGTGGTTGGAACGTATCATATTCAAAAACTGCGGCCGGAAAACGAGCCGAACAGCTACCGCGTGGATAAATTACGCATATGTAAAAACAAAGATCGTATCCCCGAAATATGAGAAGAGATCTCCCCGCAAACGAAGCAACCATAAGCCGCAAAGGCAATAAACGAATACGTCGTACAAAGCTCAACAAAGGCATGTCCTGTGTCCCATCCATATGTCATCGAGTCGTCATCCGTACATGAAAAGGCAAAAACAGCAAAAGAGAAGAAGAACAAAAAAAGAACTGGGTAAATGAACATGGGTAGTGCTAAATCACAGAGTGGAAGATGAAACAAAAAGAGAAGAAGATCGACAAAAGAACCAACGGCGAAAAAAAGGTGTCTGCCACACCAGAAGTCGCTTTCCCAGGGTATCTATACCGTTATTTCCCGATGCTCCCAGTTGAAAAATAAAACGCCAGTCGAAGAGAACCCAACGAAAAAGAGAAAAAAAGAAGAGACAAAGGGCTGAGCAAAAACAAAGGTTGTCTCGCGGATTATGTTGCGCAAATGAGGGCGAAGGTGTGGTCGTGGTCGCGAGTGTGGTTTGTTTGTTGAGCACGGTCGGTATGTGTGCTCTTGTTTGCTCGTTATGTGGTGAGAGACGCTTGTGATTTTCGTTTGCCTCTTTCCTTTGTTTTTTGGTTTTGTCCCTTTTTCGTTCTTGTATGTTTCCCCTCACGCCTGCAGGTCGGCCACCGCCCGCGCCACTTCTCTGTTCGCCTTCTGCTCCCAGAGCTTTCGCGCCTCGGTATCGACAACGGCAGGATCGGTAACTTCTTCATAGAGCTTGCGAGAGACGTCGCGGTTGATTGCTGCATACTGGTCGGCAGTCAGGTGGCTGGATTTCCAGTGCGGTTTCAGCGCCGAGCGCACGATGCTACTGATGCTTTCCTTCGTCTCGAGTGGTAGTGCGTGACGCGTCGGCGACGAATCCAACGATCTTGATATCGCGGCGGCCGACGACATGCGGCGTGGGCGCGGCTGTCGAATTTCGACAGCAACAGGCGACCGATGCTGGTGAGCGGCGCTGTTCGTGTTCGTGTTACCGTTGGGACTAGCGGCATTGCCGTTTCCATTTCCGTTGCCGTTTGCGCGTGAGCGGGTGTGGGTATGTCCGCTGCCTTCCGAGTCGCTGTTGTCGCCGCCACTACCAACACCTGCACTGGCCGAGCTCGCGGTAGGCCGCGTGGGCGAATAATTCGCCGGCGGGTAGACGGGCAGGATGTGTGAGCTCAACAATGTCGGAGAGCTAGGCCGCAAAGTTCGCTGTGGCGGAGGGGTGGTGGACATAGCCCGCGGGCTGTTGTACGCGGACGCAGCGGGCGACGAGGCAACCGGTGAGGCCGGATCGACGGCATGCGATGGAGGGTCGCCGAACAGACTGCGGATGTTGTCGTCGTCAGACGAGGTGCTCATCTCAACTTCTTTCAGGAGAGAAGAGAGGAACGAGGGAGGCTCGTCGCTTGTGTTTGTGGAGGTTGTGACAGGAGACTGGGCAGCAAGAGCCGGCGAAACGGAAGAGTGGCTCGCCCTTGCGGCCACGGGTGCTTGGAGTAAAAGACCCTGTCGGGACGAGGGCCGAGATGGAGGTCTGGATAAAGGCCGCGATGTCGATGGCCTCCTGGTGAGGACCCGCTCTGTTGGCGTTGCAGGTGTTGCGGCCGTGGGCGGCTTGGACGAGGACGCGACGCCTTCGCTTGGTGCACCTATCCGGCGCGTGCGCGGGCGCTTCAACTTGCGCTCCTCCTGGGGTTGCTCGACGGGCGATCCTGTGTGCGAGCGCGACTTGCGCTTCCGAGGGTTCGGTGTAGCCACCGCTACTGTTTCGCATTCGATCGCTCGGTCGAAGTCACCCCACGCCCGCCGCTCTTGCTGCGACTGCTGGACGGCTGCGACGATGGCGCGTGGATTCGACGAAGACGACTGCGAGGGGCCTCCGTGACGGGCAGCGTGGTTCAAGATGGCGTTGGGGATGTTGCGCTCAAAGATGTCTTGCGCGCCGAGCCGGCGTGCAATGTCCAGCCGCTCTTGCCACCGCTCAAATTCGCGGCGCTCCTGGTCGCGCAACCGCTCGACGCGACGAAACTCTTCAAGCGCTTCGTCCTCGTCGTGGTCGAGGTCGATGTGGATAGCGTCCCAGATATGACCCGTAATCTGGCTCCAGGCACCCTGCCACTCGTCTGACCGGGCACGCCGCCGAGCACGGCGCATAGTGTGTCTGGTACGGGGGAAGAAGTTGCGAGCGCGGCCAGCGCCCAATCTGCGGCCGGCGTCCTGGCGGCCCTGGCGGATAGAGTCGCTACCACCAAGTGAAGCGCTGTGCACAGGGGCGGCGATGGCATCGCCCAGCGAGTCCACGCATTCCATGCAGAACCAGGCGCCCTCAGGAACGCCCTCCAGGCCGATGCAGTGTGTGTGGTAGGGTGTGTCGCAGCCATCGCAAAGCAGCAGAACCTCCTCGTGATCGGCGAGGTTGCAGACTGGGCAAGGTGTAGTGATCTCGTCGTCCAAAACCTCCGTCTCTTCGAGCCATGGCTGAGGGTCGAACTCGGCGACTTGTTTTTTGTCCTCGACGGTGTAGGTGGAGAGCAGTGTGCCTGGAAACGGGAACGAGTCGGTCAGCACGGGTTCATAAAGGTATGACGCGGAGTGATAGGCCCGTAAAACGAGGGCAGAATGACTTTACGAAAAGGTAAAAAGGTCAAACGAAAGAGAGAAGAGGAGACAACATAACAGGAAAATAAAGTAAGAAAGAAGCAGAGTTACATACCTCCAATTTTGTCGTAGACATCGACGAGATGGAATGATTGCCGGCAGATGGGGCAGCTGTTGGCCTTGGTGGTCCATTCCCGCAGACAAGTGTCGTGCAGTGTATGTTTGCAGATTTGGATGACGGCGACCAGGTCATCTTCGAGGGTTTCTACCTGCTCGCTGCTGTCCCCGTTGGCGAGGGCTTTGGAAAGGCCAACATCGCTGCTTTGAGCATCGCGAACAGTATCGTCGGCATGATCGCTGCCGCTTTTCTGGCCATCCAGGCCGGACAAGGCAGGCCCTGCAGCGGTGGACGGGCCGCTGGTGTTATTGTTGCTGGGGGCGGTGACCGAGTCCGTAGGGTCGATGGGCGTGCTAGTGCTGGCGCTGGTGCTGTTAGGGGGACCGTCACTGTCATCCGGTAGGGGTTGTGGTGGTGGTGGTGATGGTGGGGGTTCTGCAGCGCGGAGCTGCTCCAGGCAGACAATGCACTGTTCTGCCATTGCTAGCGGAGGTTTGGTGGCCACAGCGCCTTTTTTCTTCGCATAGACACCGACTTGGGAGTTGGCGGAAGGAAAGACGTCGTGAAGGTCAAATATGAAAAGAAAATGGTGATAAAAGATGAAAAGAGAAGAAGCAAGAATTGGATGCGAATAAAATGGGGGCGAAATGGGGATGTAGGTAAAGATTCCAGATGCAGCAGTGAAATGGGAAAGAGGTCAATCTGATGCGAAAAGGAAAGGAGGAGGAAGGTGCTGCTTGAGGATGGCGAAAGGAAAGCAAAGGAAAGAGCGTTGCGAACTGTTGGCTTGGAACGCTATTGCAGTTGCTGGCGCCTTCTCTTTTTTTCTGGGGGCGGTGAATTTGGCGTGTTCTGGCGTGGTTTGCCACTGTGCTGGTGGAGGGCGGGAAGGAGCAGAGAGGAACCATAGCAGGCACGGGGAATTGGGGCGAGTCAAAAGGGAAAGAGAGGGAGAGAGAAGGAGGAGGAAGGGGAAAGAGGGAAAGTACGGAGCAAGATACGAGAGAGTCAGGGAAGGAGCAGCGGGAAAAGTCAGGTTCGGCGAGGGGAAAAATATAAAGGCGAGCCTTTGGGCCTTTGCTATGGCGGCGAAGTACGGGCCTGGTAGGCCGCGGCCAACAGGCAGGAGCAAAAGAAAGGAAAGGTAAGAGCGACAGAGCTGCAGGCGAATCAGCGTCGAGGGCCATACACAGCCAGGCACGTTTGGTGGCCACCATTCGCGCGCTCACAAGGGAGGAGCGGGGCGACAGGGCGAACATGAACAGACGAAAGGAAGGAACAAGCGTGGCCCGTGCGGCAGGTGTGCCTTCGGAGTCTGTACGGATTAGCGACTTCTTTTCTTTTCAACTCTACGACATACTCCTTCATCTCAATGTCTGCTTTCTTGTTTCTGCTGTCTGTTGTCTGCGGTTTGCACACTCGTTTGCACACGCTCGCTCTTTCCTGTCCTGTTTACTCGTAAGTACGACGTACGAATGCATAGTGTGGCCTGAACGTCGTAACCTCCCGCATATGCGACGAGGGTGGTGCCTTCTGTCTCCACTCGTGAAGCCAGCCAGGTGGAAGGAACGATGTGCGTGTGTGCTGGCTGTTCAGCCCGGTCTAGTCCCGCACCGCAACTGTCGGTCCTTCCCTTCTCGGAGGTGAACAACTTCACATGGGCGGCCAGGCAAGAAAAGCGCGGTGTTCCGGCGTTCCTCATTTTCTGCCCCTTTGATCTTTATCTTACTTGTAGGCAAAATATGAGGGATACAATGAGCCTATCAGACACAGCCAAGGGTACACACCATGCCACGCCAATGCACGCATGCACGAATGTACCTGGGAAGGCGGACACACAGCCACCCACACAATCCCCAATCCAGGTCGTTCCTGCCCTCCCATGACTCTTTTTCCAGAAGAGGCAGGATGCCGCCACGCTTCCCCCGGTAAAAGGTAGAAAGAGGACAGCACCGCTGTGCCTGTCTTAACGGCAGCGTGTTATCAGCCACTGCCCTCTTTCCTTGTTAGGTGACTTCCACGTCAGCAGCCCGAAACAGGTGGTCGCATCAGGTTCTGACCTGACAGGCGCCCAAGCCAAGATGGTGACAACATATCTGCCTTTCTTTCTAGGACTTCTCGTGAAAGAATTTAGCAATGCTCTAAATGCTATCGTAGAGACAGTCGATGCGCGCGCTGAAACAACACCGGTGACAGTCGTCTTATTTGGAGATGCACGGTGATAGGTACATAGAGATCACGTGTCACTATCATTTCTCATGCATCGATCTATCTCAATACGTTTTTGCTCGAGATGGATTGTCAAGTATAAACCTCGTTTTTATTGTACTCCGTTTTTGGGCTTCAATTGTTATATTCAATACTCTAGCGACTTTGATGACCTTCTCTCTTGACTTCACTCCTGTTACCATCCCTCCGTCTCGAAGCGAGATCACGGTGCCCTCTCTGTGCACAACAATGATAATGGCTCTCACTGTCTTCTCTTATAGACACGGATAAAGATGCATGTGGAATCGAGGCTGGCCGAGCAGAATTCTCCTATCGATGCCCCGATTAGGACCGACTACCGCCCTACCTTTGACCACCGCGTTTCTTCGCCCGCGATCGAGGCTCCCGTTGCTACGGCTGATGCCGCTGTGCTCGCCGCGGCCTACGCCAAATCTGCAGCGGCCATTGCTGCGGGTATAGCTGCATCTGAAGCCGCCGCCGCTGGCGCGTCTGTAGCCGATGCTGCTCCTCCTGCTCCTGTCCCCACTGCTGCTTCTCCTGCCATGGTTGACAGTTCTGCTGCGAACACCCCTACTTTTGATTATGATGCTCCCGCCATGGTGCCCCTGGATCCGGCAGCTTATCCACCTCGTCGTAGATATCGGAATGCGGGTGGCGATGGCCCGAACCGCTACGGCGTCTTTCTGCCCTTCGACATTGATCCCAAGGTATTCACGAACCTACCCTATCTTTTCTCTGTATGCCGTTACTGACTGGTTTCGTAGATGCCTGATCCGCACAACAAGCCCGCCCTTTTTGCGAAATGGTTCGCGGTCTTTTTCACCGGTATGCGTGATATGGACGAGCCGCTGATCACAAGGTATGTCCATACTTTGTTGCCGAAAGTTGTACCCGACATGTACGCCAACTTTGCGTTACGACCGTCGATGAAGTACTTCAACCTGAAGCGGCCGTTAAATATCGAAGCTACGGCGATGACGATTTGTGGGACCGATGCGGAAAGCCCGTGTGCAACATGCAGCGTAAAGCGCGGCCCGTTTACGAAATGCATGGTCCTTTCCGGTATAGGTCATGGCAGCTGTTCAAACTGCCGCTACAACGGCCAGGGCACCCGCTGCAGTTTCTACGACAAATGTGAGTACATTCCGTCCCGTATTGGTCAATATATGGATGATTAACCGACCCCCTACTTGTCTAGCTAGTGGTGGCTTTCATATGATGACCGCTGAAAGAGTACAGGCTCGAAAACGAGCTCGAGTGTTCGCCGCGGTGATTGATAGCGCTTCTGCGCCAGCCAGTTCGGACCCAGGGACGACCGCAAGGCCTACTACGGTCACCGACCTGATGCAGGAAACCGGCATGGAATCTGGATCGGAAGCGGCCAAGAAATCTGCACGGGGCCTCCGTGAGGAAATGGAAAAGATCCAGAAACCATAGACGGGTGTTGATGGCTGGTCCATTGTCATTCAATTTGTATTATATCCAGTCTGGACTGTTGTTGAAATATATGTTTGCATTTGTGTTACAGAATAACACAATAAAGATTGGACGAAAGACGGAGAGAGGCTGTGCAATACTAGACATAAAAGTAGATGCAGTGTAAGTAGTAACATGCGCGTTCCCTTTAATCATGTACAAGTATGGAGTACGACGTACGAAGGGCAGCTTTGCGTCCTGTGCCTGGATGTATGCTGCTAACCGGGGGCATATTCTTGAGTAAAGTAGAGTAAATGTCACAAACTTGAGCATTGATTTGGGTCTTGTGTTTTTAGAATTTGTTGTGATTTTTTTTCATGTCTTTTGTTCTTTTTTTTTGTGGTGGCTTCGTCGCTGCTTCGCCCAGCCCCGTATGACCAGAAAGCCGAATAAAACAGAAGAGAGAGGCCAGAAAAAACCAGGTACACCATTTTTGCGTGAAATCTTTTTTTCGCCGTTTTAACCACGGAAAATGTACCAAAAACGTTGGACGAATGCGCGCTTCAGCCCGAACCTGTCCCTCCCCCCTTTAAGACGTCATCCCAAAGAAAAACACAAAGTCTACCGCATCTTCTGAAACTCGTAGAACTTCAACACTCTATACCTCGGCGATCTCGCGCAATCTCCGGAGGGTCGAGCGAGTGGCAGCAGCAGCGGGGGTCCTGGAAGAGGACATGTTAGCAACGAGTCAAGCACAGATTTGGGACTGTCAGGCGTCCCATCGTTCACAGTCGGGGGTTACGTACGAGACAACGTAGGCGCCGCCAGCGATGGTCTTCTTGCAAGCCTTGCACTGCCAGATGCCGACAGAGGTACGCTTGACGGTGTTCTTGGCGCAGAAAGTGCAGGTGTACTTGGCGTGCTGGGTGATTTCGGCCTTCTTGATCTGCTTGCTTTGTGGTTGTTAGACAGACCTGTGACGGTAGAGGGACGATCGGGGAGGGCCCGGAGGCCATGTCGTCGGGGGTCGGGCGTGGCAGCGAGCCAGCCCTTCGTCTAGTTGAGATTGAAATCTATTTCTCCGTGTGGTTGTCAAAACTTACCGCAGAGAAGCACCGTATCTGCAAGGAGAGAATTGTTAGCATTCCGTTTTTTCCTGCTGGAGTTGCCCGAGCCACCATCGTCACACGTTAAACACTGGAATCGAGATATGCTGCGACGTTGAGAGAGGAGAAGACCGCCGTCGATTTTGTCGTTGAAGTCGGAACCGTATCGGGATAAAACGTTGTTTTTGGCGTAGGATACACCCTGTCGTGACCATGTCCTGCTTTAAATCCTATTTTCGGTCGAAGCCCTACTCGAGTCGTTCCCATGTGCATCGTAGCTTTGATCGGATTGTTCTTCTTCTCATCGTTTGTCGGCAGCATTCTCTCGTTCCAGGCGTCGTGTGCTCGGATTGTGGCCGGTTGGGAGTTCTGAGGGTTCGTGTGTTCTTACCTGGTACCGTAGCGACCGGTGACGCCGACCTTCTTGGTGCTGTAGAAAGAGAAAGAAAAATGGTCAGCATTTCATTGTCCGTCCAAGAACAATGCCATGCCACACGGTGGCCCCGTCTGCCTCGACGAGAAAAACAGGAAGCCCGGGTTCCGAGATGTTATCCTCCGCCATTTCGTCTTCTGTTATCCGTCGTCCATCTTCCTGTTTTTGTCGTCGGGGGCGAGGAGGGCTGCCATGCGGCAAGGCAATTCGATATTCGATCAATCGAGAGAACGGGTGTGTGCGTACTGCTTCGTCATTGTGAATGTGGTTGAGAAATGTTCTTGTTGTTTAAAAAACAGATTTTCTCTTCGTGAGGCGGGATGGTGTTCGTGATGGGTTTTCGTTTCGCTCTTTCTTTTTTCGTGACTAGAAGGGGGGCGCCCAAAGATTTTTTCCCTCTACCTTGCCCAAGGACGGCCCACGAATTTTCCGCCCTAAAGCTTTTTGGCTGAGCGGCAGCAAAAGCCCAATTGCCCGCACAAAGGCGAAAAAAGTGTGCCGGGCCGGATTTACTTGTATTCCGAAATCATGTGACACTAGCAAACCTAAAGGACGGTGATTTAGCGGCGGTTTAGTCATACAGAAATGCGAATCTAGATTGGCCCCATAAAACAAAGCTCGGGGACATCTTCACTCGGCCACTGCCGTGTTAGTGCCGTCATCCTCAGGACACATCAGGAGCTTTTTGTCATTCTTGTTGTTCTGTTCCTGGCAGGCGTTGGCATCTATTTGAATTTGTGAGATACGGCTGGGCATATTCTGGTAGGAGTTGATCTACCAGAAGACACTGAAAAACGATGCATAATGAACCAGGCATGGGCAACCAAATCACAACAATTTGTATCGTTCGAGGACGTCTGTAATGAGACTTCCCTGGATTTTATTTGTTTATTTTTGGCAGCTGCCTATGGAGCGTACCAAAGCTATATCCATATTTCGAGGGTAAATCAGATATTTACCCAACGCCAAAACTCAGCTCTTTGCACAGGCGTCACGACGTCCTGTTGCGACTTCCTTCACGACGAGGCCGTTCCTTCCTCCTCGGGAACTACGCGTCACCATGAATTATTCAAGAAGGTACCATATCTCAGTCTGGTCAACTTCTTTCCTTCTTTCCTTCTTTCCTTCTTTCCTTCTTTCCTTCTTTATTCTTCACCTTTTTTCATGTTGTACCTTTCCCCGTCAGGCTCAGAGTTGACCCGATCCCGACGGAGTCACGTGCGTACCGTTCTCTAACGCCATTGGGACATCCACTGCTCTTTTCTCGACCTCGGCTTGGCTTGGGCGATCATTTTGATCCATGAGTGAGCTGAAGGTGTTGGACGCCACTGGAGCTTCTGAAGACTCTTCTAGAGCACTGCCGATGCAACGAGCGACAGGGCCTACGAACGATGCCGGGCGATCGTCCCACAGATCTGAACGGATTGCATCTTTCGGTGAGATGACGAAAGTACGTTCTCGATTTGCCCTGCGTTGATGACCAATTCGATCTTTTTTTTCAGCAAAAAAAGGAGCTGTTTTCAAAAGACCCTCTTGTGTCGAGCGAGGCCACTTGGAGTGGCAAGGCGGAGGGGCCGCCAGACGACGACGCAGTAGTGTAAAAGAAGGCGCCAGCAGCTAAACGAAAAGCTCAATGGCGGGCGAATCTGCGTATATGATGTCGTTGCTGCCGCCGCCCTTCTCGCCTTCCCTCCCTTGCTCCGTTTTGCACGAGCTGCACGTCGTACTTACTGATTCAAATTTTGGGAAAGATCGCCTGCCCGTTTTGTACACCGCCGTGCCTCCCCCCTATTTATACGATAGCAGCACAGATCGCACCCAATTGCCATTTCTTGCAATCCGCCCCGCCTCGTTGTTTCTACCTCTCCTGAACCACAGTGCATTTTCCCTCGACACTCGAATCACGATAGAACGACACAATGCCTTTCAAGAAGCACGGCCGGACCTATGACCTGGTCCTGTTTGGCGCGACAGGTGAGATTTTGAACGACTGCCGGCATATGTTGCCCTTGCTTGATGCTACGCCGTTCGCTACTGGTTGCCGATTGCTGACTTCTGCCGCCCAGGTTACACTGGTGCTTACACTGCCGAGTCCATCTCCAAGGGCTTGCCGACGGACCTGAAATGGGCGATCGCCGGCCGCTCGCAGGACAAGCTGGCCAAGCTCGCGGCCGAGCTCAAGCAGCTGAATCCCGACCGCCTGCAGCCCAGCATTGAGGTCTGCAGCGTCGACGACGGCGAGCTGGCCCAGCTGGCCAAGAAGACGGCTGTGCTCATCTCGACGGTCGGGCCCTATGGCACCTACGGCGAGCCGGCCTTCAAGGCCTGCGCCGAGAACGGCACGCACTACGTCGACGTCACGGGCGAGGTGCCTTTTGTGGCCAAGATGATCCGCAAGTACGAGGCCGCCGCCAAGGCGTCGGGTGCCCTCATGTTCCCGCAGAGCGGTATTGAGTCTGCGCCGGCCGACATTGCCGCCTCGGAGGTCGCCCGCGTCATCCGCACCGAGCTGGGGGCCAAGACCGCCGACGTGAATGCGTCCATCCGCATCAAGGCCCTGCCGTCGGGCGGCACGCTCGACACCGTGCTCACCATCTTTGACAACTTCTCGCTGGGCGAACTGCGCTCCTCCTTGTCGCCCTATGCGCTGTCGCCCGTGCCGCGGCCCGACGGCCGCCGTGGCAACCCGCCGCTGCTGTCGTACCTGACCGGCGGCGTCCGCGTACGCCACCTAGGCCAACTGACGACGTCCATATGCGGCGCGACCAACGCGGCGCAGGTCGAGCGCACGTGGGGCCTGCTGTCGACCCTGCCCGGGCGCAGCGCCGAGACCTACGGGCCCAAGTTCTCGTTTGTCGAGTACGCGCGCGCGCGCAACTGGCTGCAGGGCGCGCAGATGCACTGGTTCCTGGCCATTAGCAGCTTCCTGCTGGCCACGTTCCCACCGTTCCGCTGGCTGGCCAAGCGCTATGCCTTTGCGCCTGGCACGGGCCCAACGCGCGAGGAGGCCCGCAAGAACGTGATCGAGTACACCGCCGTGGGCACGCCCGACACGGACAAGCCGAGCAAGGTGGCCTACTCCAACGCCCTCTTCCGCGGCGGCATGTACGACTGTAAGTTGGTCTCTGCTTCTGTTATCGGAATCCCCGTTCTCTGTTTTGTTCTAACATCATAGTGACCGGCGTCCTGGCTTCCGAGGCAGCCCTAAGTATTCTCCAGGACGATCTCAAGCTGGATGGCGGCATCTATACGCCGTCGTTCCTGGGCCCCAAGTTCGTCGAGCGCCTTGGCGAGGCCGGCTTCAAGTATGAGACGAAGCTCATCGATGCGTAGTTTAGTGGTTTTCTTTTTTCTTGTTGATTTTTGTTGCGTTTTTGGATACGTTCTGCCTTGTTATGCTCTTTTTCTTTTGTATTTAGACGAGCACCATGACGCTGGGACGGCTGCACCGCAAACCCGGGAATTAAAACGGCTCGCTGAAGGGCATGCCGTCCCACAGCGGGCGGCACAGCACAGATTGATCCAATTGACTGGTTGACCTTGTTGAACACCCGTTGGACAGCGATTCTCTTTGAGGTGCACGACGTAATACTCGGCATGACATATTCCGTAGAAATAGGAATGTACTTGAGCTCCAGTGGACCGATGCTAATGATCCTTTTTGCTAGCGCTGCATTACAGGCCACTGGAACGTCTGGCCAGGCCCAGCCAGCCCAGGATTGGCTCTTGCCCACCCCTGCAATGCTCTGGATTCGCGCTGCCCATTCGCCCAGTAAAAGCGGAGAACGGCCCATGTGGCTTGTCAAAATTTTGGCGCTGCATCAAGGCAAGTGCTGCAGGTCGTTCCTGCTGTTCCGTCAGCTGCTGGGTCCGTCTGCGCCTGCTGTGGAGTACGGCAGAACGTCATGCACCCTTTGCTCCTTCCCTGCTAAAAAAAACATGGTCACACACTGCAGGTTCAGCAGAGAGCAGCTTCCCGTTCCTGCTAACAAACCTCCTAACAAAGGACCGTCCGCACCTAGTCCTAAGTCCAACGAACGCAAAGAAAGAGGAACTTTGCTTCTCCAATCCACATCACGATTGAACGTCGACAGCCAATGCGATGGTTTTTGCTTCTGCATTGTAAACCGGATTGACTGCATAGCCCTTGCGACACCTGTCGGCGGCCTGTTTCTTTCCATTGGGGCCCATCGTACACCTATTTGCTGGGCATCTTGGCTGTTTGTTTGTTTTTTTCGCCACTTGGGCGACAGCGAGCTCTTTTTTTTCTCACCTGAGCAACTTTACGAGACGACAACCTCGATAGCGACAAAACGAAACGATACAGATACATGAAAAGAGAGTGTACAGAACCTCAGAGACACAAAAGGCGAACACACACACACACCTTACCCTACCTCCAGCGCCCCCATCAGTGTTACACGGGCTCTCGCCTCTCTGTCCGACAATGGAGGCACCAGCGGCGCAGGAAGCGTCCGAGAGCTCGCCGTTGCTGCAGCCTGCGTCTTCTACCCCCTCGCCCTCCTCTTCCTCGAATGCATCGCCCGCCCAGCCGCCACCTCCGCCCCTCCTCGCACACGCTCTGCCCGGGCTCTCGCCGCCAACCAAGCAGCAGCTGAAGGGATCAGCGCCTGTGCCTGTGTCGCCGTCCGCTCTGGCGCGACCTAGCTCTGCCGGACGGCCCAAGGCTGCGCGCACTGTCACCTTCGATCCCAATCCCGTCACGCGCACGATCGAGCCCCCGCCACAATCGACGTCACCGCCCGTCCACGCCATCGCTCCGTTGTCGTCTCGCCACCGCAGCAGCGGCCCGTCTGCCACGGTGACAGCACCGGCCCTCAGCGCGACTTCGCCCTTGTCTTATGGAACAACATCGGCCACGTCGAGCGCGCGGCCAGGTACAGTCGGCGGTGGTGGTTCTAGCAGTGGTGGCCCGCCTGTCCTCGCTGCGATCAACAACCGGCTCCGGCGGCGCAATAGCTATGGCTCCGGGCCTCTGGGGATGACACAACAGCCGCCCGTGCAGCTGCCCAAGATCGGCCCGCAACGGAGCACGAAAAATGCACAGAAGCTCAAGCTGCTGCCCAACCCCGACTTTGGCGACGAGGGCCCGGATGAGGAGAGTGGACGCGACGTGTACAGCCAATACACCCGCATCAAGGACCCGACGGCGCGCCGTGATGCCGCCCTGCTCGGCAAGGCAGACCGTGCACGTCTTCCGCGTGTGACGGCCTACTGCACGGCCAACCGCTACGACATGGACGGCCTTGCGCGGTTTCTCAAGGGCCGCGGCAAGACGCGTGGCGGCAACCCTAAGCTGATCGACGAGTGCATCTACACGCCGTACGACTACGACTTTGGTAAGAACGGAGGCGGAGCCGACGGGCATGGCGGTAGCGGTGGCAACCGGAGAAACAACCGAGTCAGCCATCACAGCTACATTGGCGGCGGTAGCGGACACGTTCGCCATAGAGGGGTGGACGAGGATGCAGAGCGCCACGAACAGCAACGGCAGCAGCAGCAGCAGCAGCAGCAGCAGCAGGAAGAAGAGCTACAACGGCAACAACAAGAGCGGCAACAGGATCAGCCGTACCGAGACGTCGAGAGACAAGACGATTCGGTGTTGCTGCCGTCCTCCTCGTATTACCAGGAGCGCCGGCACTCGGCGGGCGAGGTCGACGCGGATTACACCATACAGCGGCGCGACGACCTGATCGACTTGGATGGCAGCAGCCAGGAGGAGAGAAACCGGCGAAACGAACAGGCAATTGTAGACGACGACGAGATTCTGCCACGCCGGCCGCAGCAGACGGACGACGGCGGATACAACAACGGTCACGAAGACGGCAGCTACTTTGACGACAATCTCCACGAGCGGCAGCACGATCAGCGTGATCAGGGTCAGCAGGACCAGCAGGACCAAGACCAACACCACCACATGATTCACCGGCACCAGCGCCAGGCCGAAGAGGCGGTTTTGGACCTGCTGCACGGCGACGAACTGGACCGGCAGGCGGTCGGCAACGATCACAACCAGCTGCGCGACGAGTTTGAGCAGCAGCTGCGCGGCGAGCGCCCCGTGGACTTTGACATCCACGTGCACACACCGGAGCTGTTTTTGTTCGACTACGGCGTGGTGGTGATCTGGGGCATGTCGGAGGCGCAGGAGCAGCGTTTCCTGAAGGAGCTGGCCAAGTTCGAGCTCGAGAAGCTGGCGCCGGACGACATGGAGGCCGAGTTCTTCAACTTCTACTACACGCGCGAGTACCAGGCGCGCATCTACAACGACTTTATCGCGTTGCGCGACAAGAACAATTACATGACTAAGCTGGCCATCTCGCACGCGCTCGCGCAGAGCGTCAAGACGTCGCTCTTTGAGGAGCTCATTGCGTCGACCATCGACACGTGCAAGGACATCCCGACGCAAATTGCGCTGACGGGCACGATCGCGCTGAGCCGCACGGAGATCAACATGCAGATCGGTGAGCTGTTCATCCTGCGCATCAACATCCACCTCAACGGCTCGGTGCTCGACACACCCGAGCTGTTCTGGGTCGAGCCGCAGCTGGAGCCCGTATACCAGGCGGTGCGCAGCTACCTGGAGATGGACCAGCGCGTGGGCCTGCTGACGCAGCGGCTGGACGTGATTGCGGACCTGCTAGCGGTGCTCAAGGAGCAGCTGAGCCACGGTCACGGCGAGAAGTTGGAGTGGATTGGTAAGTTTTCTTGTCGTGGATTTATCCAATTTATGTTTTCCCATACTAACTCTCGATAGTCATTATTCTTATTGCGGCCGAAATTCTTGTTGCGGCCATCAACATTGTGGTTGATCTGTACGCTGGAGTATAAGACAGCGGCTGGATGGCCAAGCTGCGGCTATTGGGATATATTGGGTCAACGGCCGGTTGGAAATATTTTCGGTGTTGCCTATACACAGCAGCGTTCTGTATTTCTTTGTTCTTGTTCATGGTTCATTGCCTTTCATTGCGTCTCCTTCCTGTTTCTCGCATATCATCTTGTCAGTATCTTTTTTGGGTTATTGTCGTCCGGTTTATTGTATTATTGTATTAGCATGTTCTCTAGAGAAAACCAAAACCATAGATGCCTCACAGCATTGTACAACAATGATACCAAATTCTCTTTGGATACAAACACAAAACATTGCACTTCAATCTCTTTTGGCTTGAACCGCCTCTGAATGCAAAAGTCGTGTTTTCATTTCCAGGTATGCCGCCGTAAAATACACTGCTCTATCTATGTACTCGTACAGTATTTTGTGCGTCGCTCTTCCCCCCCTCTCCTCTCTACACCTTCAGACCGTGGCCATGGTACGGCGACCACACGCCACGCACACTGGCGTTGATACTGCTCACGGGCTTGCTGAACTTCTTGTTCTTCTCGCCCGTCGCGTCGCGCAGCAGCTCGGCCTTCTTTAGGATCTGGTTCGCGTCCAGGTTGCGCACGCAGATGGAGCGCTCCTGGCCGGTGATGTAGTGGCCGACGATGACGGGGTGGCGCGACGGCCGCGGCGAGACTGTGAATTCGATCTGGGGGTTCTGCGCTGCGAACTGCTGGAGTCTCTGCTTGATGAAGAGGCTGGGTGTGTTAGTGTCTTTTTATCTGTACAGGTAAATCAGTCGCCCGTAGTGTAGACCTACTTCATGCCCCGAGAGCTGCCGGCCCAGTCGCAGTAGTGGAAGTCCAGCTTGCGGCACTGGAGGATGAAGGCGCCGAGGCCGTTCTGAAGAGAAGAAGGGACAGGGTTAGCAGGGTTGCGGGAGGCATTGGCAGTTGGAGATGGGTTGTCGACATGGACTTAGACGTACCCGGCCGACGGAGACCTGTGGTAATGCTCTTATTGTCATGATGTGCGTGTGTGGTTCGGCGACAAGAGCATCGTCGAGTTGCGGTTGTGGTCGGAAGCTGCGAAATTTCGGCCATCGTCAGTTCACGGCGTCGTGGAGCTGGAATTTTCTGGTCACGTGTACCACGAACTGATTCCTTTGCAGGTGGATCCACCAAAATTATGACGCTAGTCCTCTTTTAGCCACGACACGCTTTTCTGCTCCATTGCTCCTGCCTGCCCGTGTCTCCTTCATTTCTTAGGCTGGCAAAACTGTTTTTGAGCTTCTCTATTTTGGTGGCCTTCTGTCTTCTGCCTGCAGCCCTTTTCCTCAGCTTCACCTCACCATCATCGTAGAGGCCATCGACGGCCCAATCGACAGCGCGCCGCAACCGACCGTCGATTTTAGGATGCACTGACATCTGCACGCAAAACGCAACGATGACCGACAAACTCCCGCACCAGCTGCTCGCGCTCTTCGCGCCGCGGCCGCCCCTGCGCTGGGTGCCCCCCGTCGACCACGCGCCCGAAGAACGGCGCACGGCGCCCGCTTCGGGGCTGGCGCAGTTCCTACCGGCGTTGCGCGAGTACAAGGACAACGATGGCTTTGTGCCGACAGAGAGCTGGCTGCAGCGGCGCGACCGCAAGGCGGCCGAGCACAAGGCGGACGTGGAGAAGAATCTGGTGGAGGGCCCCAAAGCTTGTGGGTGTTCCCCGTTTACTCGACTGTATTGTCGTTGTCTATTTATTAACACTCGTGCAGTTAAACCCTCTGAAGATCCCAACATCCGCGGCGACGCGTTCAAGACGCTGATCGTGGCGCGGCTGAGCTACGAGGCCAACGAGCAGGACCTGGAGCGCGAGTTTTCCCGCTATGGGCCGGTTGAGCGAGTGAGTACCTCCACGTCCTTGGTTCTATCTTACGTATAGAGTGAACGTGAACTAACATCTCCAGATTCGCATTGTCAAGGACACACACGCGGACGAGAAAGGCAATAAGAAGCGCAAACCACACCGCGGCTACGCATTCGTCGTATTTGAGCGCGAAAAAGATATGAGAGGTAATGAACATCCCTAGAATGCTCCCCTAACGTTGATAGAAGCTTTCTTTCCCTTTCCCTCCCCCTTATCCTTCTCCCCTCCCCTGAGAAAGGTACGTTGCGCATGGTAAGGCAGGACTGACACAGCGCGTTCTCCTACGCGCACGCAACAACAGGAGCCCTCGAAGCCTGTGACGGTATTCGCATCAAAGACCGCCGCATCAAGGTCGACGTCGAGCGCGGCCGCACCATGAAGGAGTGGAAGCCGCGGCGCCTCGGCGGCGGCCTGGGTGGGCGCGGCTACACCAAGGCTGCTGCCTCGGGACCACCTATGGGCCGTGGTGGCTTCCCCGGACGTGACGGTGGAGGTGGTGGTTTCCGTGGTGGTGGATTCCGCGGCGGCGGTGGCGGGTTTGGCGGTGGGCGGGATCGTGATCGTGGTGGGTTCAGGGGCGGCGACAGTGGACGTGGCGGCCGGGGCTTTGACCGCGGTTTTGGCGGTCCTCCTCGTGGAGGCGACCGTGCCTTTGGTGATGGCCCTCCGGGCGGCGGTCGGCCCGAGCGCCGCGGTTTCGGCGCCAACGGTGGTGGGTATGAGTCGCGCGAAGGCGGCGGCCGCTCTTCCTTTGACGATAGACCCGGCGGCTACCGCGAACGCGACTACGACCGAGGTGACAGAGACCGCGACCGGGATCGTGATCGGGACCACGGCCGAGGCGGCGACCGCGACCGGGACCGCGACCGTGATAGAGACCGGCGCGGCGGCGATCGCGATGGGGGACGACGCACAGGCAGCAACATGGAACCGGTACGACCTAGGGATCGGGAACGCGACCGTGGCGACCGTGGCGACCGGGAGCGTGATTCGGGTGGGTATCGTGACCACGGCAGTCGAGACTACGACCGGCAACCCCGTGGCGGTGATGACGATTCCCGCAAACGCGGTTTTGATGGCACCTCGCACGAAGAAACGAGAAAACTGCGGCGGTACCAATAATCGGCGGGAGCCACAGAAAGGTAGCCCACAGGTTGTGTCTTTTCTTTTGTCACTCCTTCACACTATCCTCTATTCCGTTCCTTTTTCCGCCAAAGGGTAAGACGCTACGACGGGGGTGTTCGACAAGCAGCTACGGTAGATCGTATGATCTCTGTCTTTCTTTAACGCGACTGAAAACGACATCACGACTCAACAGTATATCTCACCCCTTTCTCTCGAACGCTTGTTCAAGCCGGAAGGTGAAGGTTTGAAATATCAAAAGGGGGTATCTCGCTACCTTTGAGTTTGCTACTACAGTCCACTTCTTGTCTACGTCGTCCTCACCGGTTCAACTATTCTCGGTCTACGATTTGCACACGGTAGTCGACAGCGTCACCCGTACGAGCCTACAACTTCAGGGTGCTTTCAACGAGCTCGGCAGGTTTGCATTTACTGTGCTTTCATCCAATTATCCATTCGCCCATCTATCAACTCTCAGTCTACGCCCACGTCTACAATTCCTTTCGACCCGGCATCTCATTATCCTTCTCTTTATGTCTTATTTCTCTTATTTCCTCATATTCTATGCGGGGCTTCGGCTCTGCAGCTTGTTTTTATATCGCCTTTCCCGGAGTTCCATCGTCACCTTATTTCTCATTTGTCCTTTCCATCGAGTCCATGACATTCGGCAGACAGAGGTAAGGAACTGTCTGGCCACATGTCGATCTTAGAGGGTGGTCGCTACCTTCACATAATTTCTGTACCAAAAATAGGTAACACTAGGTAAAGCCCAAAAATATGACGGCGGTCCAGCCGCGCGCGCGAGGAGCGTTCAGCGTTGATTTATAGAACGTATTTGCACCATGCACAATGTGAACTCGCATCGTGAACGTTCAGTAACATGAGATCATGATAAATTGCATTATCTTGTAACTTTTGATCCTGTAGCCAGAACGCCAATGAAACAATGCGAACAAAACGGAAGGAAGATAAGAAAAACGACCGAGAAAAAATCCACTCTAAAAACAGCAATCCATTTCACGTCCCTTACGCCTCCACGGCGTCTTCTATTGCCACATCCTCGTCCTCCTCGGTCTCGGGACCGCTGCTGGCGGCGTGGGCCGCGCTGTTGCCGCTTGCACCCTTGACCGACACCGGCAGCGGCGGCTGCAGCTCCGTGACCTCTCCGGACGCGGCTGTCCAGTAGGCAAGCGTCTCGATACGGAACTCACTCAGGCAGATGCCAAACAGGCGCAGCAGGCGCGTCTGCCGGCTGTCGAGCGTCTGGCCCTCACGGCAGATGACGTAGCCCTCAGCAGCGTCGTTGACGTGACCCTCCTCGGCCTCGGGGGCCTCCTCCAGAACAACCTTGCCGCGCAACAGACGCACCGGCATACCCAGACGGCGCAGCTCGGGCTCGAGGGCAATGGCCATGGGCACATCGTCGGCCTCGGCGACGACGCCGCCGGTGCTGTAAAGCATACCGCGGGGAATCACAACGTCACGGGTGGCGACGGTGCCGGCGCGGGCGAAATCGACGGGGCTGAGGCTCTCGAGGTAGGCAATGACGTCGTCGGGCTTCCGGTTGGAGAAGAGGATACCAACAGCGCCGCGCAAGTAGCGGGAGGCAAGGCGGTCGATGCCGGGGGCCATGGCGTCCTCGGGGGCGGTGCCGAGAGCGCGGGCCATGAGTTTTGTCTTTCCAAGGAAGATGCTGGGAAAAGAAAAAAAAAGAATATTAGTATCGCCGGGCGTATGCCATAGAGACAGTACAGGGTGCTATGTGCTTACCGGCCATCGGTCATCTCCTGGCGCACATCCTTAACGTAATTGTTGCGCATGTTGTCGACGCGCACGACGAAGCAGTGCTCAAACTCGGGCACGGCATCGCGAATGTTGTTGAAGAGACGGTCCTTGTGCTCGCGGGTCTTCTTGGCCACCTGCGACAGGTGCAGCACCTTTTCGCGCTTGGACTTGGGCATTGTGGCGGTGTGTGAGGTGGTGAAAGGGTTAAATTTGAGAAAATCGGTTTTTGTGTGTCGTGGAGTTGTTGGTCGTGGATTTATCTCCAGATGTTGTATTATGTATTTTTCTTTTTGCCTTTCTTTTCCTTCACTTTTTGTAGGCTTCTTTCCCTAGTAAACTTTCCGCCGCTTTTTTTGCTGGACAACTTTTTTTTTCTTATCTTATCGGGCGGTGAACACTAAATTTCAGCGGGGTCTCCGCATGCCTATATCCGACCATCTTTGTACCGGTTATAGTAATGGCATAAAACTCGTTAAATACATAATGCGAATGCTTCTTCTTGCGATCTATCACGGACACAATGGCTCTCATCTTCTGCGGCCCGCATGCTCTAAATTCTGATCCGTATGTATGACCTCCTCTGGTGTGCCCTTTACGCGAGGTACACATAATTTCCGCCTTCACGCTCAAGATAGTCCTTTTCAATGAGTCTAAGTGTGTTAGCAAAAATACAGCCAATAGAATGGAAAATCAATCAAACAGGGACAACTCACTTCTCAATGTTCTGCTTGATGTCGGCTGGGTCCAGCGCACCCCGGCTCTTTGTCTGGCTGATCACCTCGGCCACCAGCTGCGCGTGCGGCAGCGACTTGCGGCTCTTCATGATACGCACAATGGCAGCCTGCGTCTCGAACTGGCGGTCGGCCGACACGCGCTCGTACGTCGCCTTGTTCTCTTCCTTGGTCTCCTTGAGCTGGATCTGGTTGATCTTAATGCGGAACTTGGGGTCTGTAAAGGCCTTGTTCACTGTGAAGGTGTCCTTCTCGCCGACGTCGCGGCCCTTGGGGTGCTTAGACAGCACGCGCACCTTGCCGCAGGCAAGCGACTGCAGTGTGCGCTTCAAGTCGGGGCCCTCGAGCGCCGTCGCCTCGCCGATCTGCGCGTAGCTGAGCACGCCGCCGCCGTCCTCTTCGGCCTCGGCCTGGTTGAACAGCAGCAGCACGGCCGCCTGGAAGCTGCTGACGAGCAGCTCCTTCACGCCGCGGTTGAAGCGCGCCTTGACCAAGCAGTGGCCCAGCGTGTGCGTCCACGTCAGCTGGCGGCCCGTGTGCTTGTTCTTGTAGTACTTGTCGAACTGATTGACCTGCTCGAGCACCTCGGCCGGCAGGTTGAGCGCGACCTCCTTGTACGAGGGCCACGCGGCCGCCGAGAGCACGCTAACCTGCAGGTCGACGGCTTTGCTGGAAGACGAGGACGAGGATGGAGACGCCCCCTCGGTTCGGCCCGTCCCGGCCAGCCACTGCTTGTAAGCGGCCATCTCGTCGCGCGACAGCTCCTGGTCGCGGAACATCTGCTCGAGGTTGTGCGTCAGCGACGAACCGCACTCCGTCTTGAGCTTGCTCAGCATGTTGCGCTCGGCGTCCTGCGACGCGCTGCGGCCCATCAGCAGGCGCCGTGCCAGATCCTTCTTGTAGAACGCCTCGAAGACGTCCTTGCCCTGGATGAAGCGGAACAGCTCCAGTGCCTGGTCCAGCTGACGGTCCAGCTCGGCGTCCTCGTCGCCCGTGCTGGCCTGTCCGCTGCGCTCCGCGTCGATGCGGTCCTTGTTGTCCGACAGCAGCGTTGGTGGCAGTGTCTTGAGGCCGCCGCGCAGCAGCATGTCAATGTGCTTGGCCACCATCTCGCCGACTTTGGAGGCACCCGTCGCCCACGCTTTCGTGACGGCGCGGTCATTAATAAAGCGCCCAAACGCGTCCCGTAGGCCGTGCGTGAAAAAGTCGTCGCGCACAAAGGCATCGCGAATCATCACGTCGAGGCTGCGCCGCAGCAGCAACAGCCGCACCACCATCTCGTCGCCGCGCGCCACGTCCGTCACGATGCCCGTGCCTGTCGCCTCGATGTAGGCCTCCCAGGGCACGCGCAGCCGCCGGTGTAAGCCGGGCAGTTGCAGCAGCCGGTACAGCGCGCGCATCGTGCCCACGTCGTTGGCGTCCAGCAGCTTGGCCACGCTCTCCTGGTCAAGTAGCTTGGCGTCGCGGTCCACGATGAGCAGGCGCTCGACCGTGTTGAGCAGCTGCTTCTTGGTGGAGCTGTCAAAATTGAAGGCGTTGCAGCGGTCCGACTCGCGCACCAACAGCGCCGCGCACGCCTGGATGTACTGCCGCAGGTCCGCCGCCGTCTCGCGCTCCTGCACAAAGTCGCGCACAAACGCCTCCGACTCCTGCAGGAACAGCGGCTCAAAGAAGCTGCCGTAGACGTTGAAGATGTGCAGCATGCTGACGGCGTTTCGTAGCAGAGCGGCGTCAAAGGCGGCATCGCTGCGCCGGTCCTGCTCCACCAGCTGACACATGCCCGCCAGCACCTTGTTGCCAGGGCCTTCCTGGGCGGCGATGTCGGTTGTCGTTGCTGTCCTGGCATCGCCTTTCTTGGCGCTGTCAAAGACCATGCGGCGGAAACGCGAAATCAGCATGTCGTTGATCTGCGGCAGCGACCGCTCGTTGATCAGAAACGCCCGATCCAGATAGCTAAACACGGACCGGATCACAGACGACTGCCGCACCCACACGAGCCACTGCTGGTGCACCGCCCGCAGTATGTCAATGTCTGACGCGCCGAGCGTCTCAGCCCGGATGTCCACCAGCACCGTGCCTGTCAGGTGTGCCTCGCACTGCGATCGTAGCCGCTTGTACAGGTGCTCCGCCTGGCCGTGCGTGCACAGGTCCTCGACGCCGCGGTACAGCCGCTCCAGCGGCACGCGGGGCGCCTCGTTGGCAAAGATGGACGCCAGCGCCGCGTCAATGTCCGCGCCCGTGCGGTCGTAGTAGCTCTGGACCTGCTCCGCGCGTGCCGGTGCCGAGACCCGTAGGTTCTTGATCACCAGCTTCCGCGCGCCCGTGTGTGGCTGGAACGCCGTCGGCGGCGCCGCCGAGGCCATTGATTTCCGGGCAGCCGCGGCGGCCTTTGTTGTGCCCCACTGCGCCCCGTGCCCCGTCAGGTCCACCACCTCGGGCCGCTTGCCCTGTGTCTTGGCACTCATTGTGTTTGTGGTTGTGTTTGTGTTTGCGTCTGTGCTTGTGTGGGTCGTCACCACCTTGTGCCGCTTTGTGTTGAGCGCCGACGCCGAAAAGGCCAGCGGCAGCGAGGGGCTCGAGTCGACACGCTTCCGGCGGCGGGACGAAGAGCCGGGCAGCGAGGGTGGCGGAGAGGCACTGCCCGAACACGGAGGGGGAGATGCTCCGGGACGCGTCGGATGCATCGACTGGGGACTGCGGTCGCGCCCACCAGATCGCTCTGACAGAACCGCTACTTTCCGGGCGAGGTGTTCGGTGGGAGGTGGACAGTTCAGGCGTGGCGAAGGCTGTGTTGGGACTGGAAGGTCGGGTTCAACGGCGAAGCAGCCAACGGTGAGGCCAACGCCTGGAGCTGGAAGCTGTTGGATATAGCAAGGGCGTGGAGGGAGGTGCGATAACAAAAGACTCGACTAGAACGTTCCGTTGGTAGAGGTGAAAACGAAGATGAAAATGGCGAGATATGAGAGGAATATGGCAATCGACAGTGTATGAGAAGATCGGCTGTACTGGAGGAGTTATGGAGCAAGTGATGCGATGCGTCCGAGTCTCGCAATTAGCTATCACGATGGGGGAAACGCGGGTTGGGGCCACTAACTCCGGGGGGTGGGCGAAGTTTAATGACCCCGCTAATGGCAACGCCGTGATATTTGCATACATCCCTATATACAGATAAGTATTCTTTTAGGCGTGTTATGGAAGCCATTGTTTACACCCCTTGAAATCAATCTATATTTTTTTTCTTTCTTTATTTCTTTCTTCTCTTCTCTTTTCTTTCTATTTCCGTTTAATTTCGCTTCTCTATTTGTACGTAAATATCCATTCCTTATTTAAACTACCCAACATGCCCGCAGATTAAAAACATCACGTTCTACGCATATGCCGCCCAACCTATTACACAGTTAGAATCACGTAAATCAAAGTCAAGGAAGGGAACACACAGCTTACCAGAATATAGAACGGCCAGATTCCGCTCGTCAGTGGCCTGGTTAATCAGGTCGTTGACCGTCGCCGCCACACTAAGTGTCTTGGACAGCTTCTTGCGCACAACTTCGAGCGCGCGGTCGGCCTCAGACGGCTCGTTGACCACCACGCGGTTGCGGATGTCGGCTTCAGGATCGTCTGCACCGCCTCCACCCTCGGCTACTGCTGCCGCTGCCGCTGCTGCCGCCTCGTCCGTCCGCGAACGCGCGTCCTGCAGCTTGGCTAGGCGCACCGGCGAGATCGACCATGAGTACAGCGGATCGTATCGCAGAACGTCGAGGATCGTCATGATCGAGTACGTCTCTTCGCGCATCGCATCCAGCGTAAACTCGCAGCAGCGCCGGAACACACCCTCCGTCCCCGTGATGCCCATGCCGTCCACAATGTCGCGCGTCAGCCGGAACGGCACCAGCTCCGGCACCGGCAGCACGCGGCCCATCTCAAACGCCACGCCCAGATCGATGTGCACCACCTCACCCGTCTTGGAATCGAGCAAAATGTTGTGCCCGTGCCGGTCGCCCAGGCCGAGCACGTGGCCGAGCATTGAGATAGCCGCCGTCGCGCGCGTGTAGGCGAGACGCCGCACGAACCACTCGTCGGGGTCGGGGAAGGACTCGAGGAAGAAGTAGCGCATCACCGGGTGGAACCGCTCCGTCACCTTGCGGTACGTGCTAATGCGCGTGTCGACCGGCCGCGTCTGCACATTTGAGATCTCCTTGCGGCACTGCGAGCCCTTGAGGTCGCGCGGGTAGTAGCGCTCGTGCGCCGGCATCAGGTACTCGTGCAGCGGGATCGTGTTGGGCACAAACTCGATCAATCCCGACGATGCCGTCAGCGGCAGCACTTTGTACGTGCGGATGCCCAGATTGCGCTGTCGACTGGTCCGGTGCAGCTTGAGCAGCGCCGATACGGCTGCAAAAACCTGCTCCATTATCGCGTCTTGCCGCAGGTCGTCGTTGCCGCCCTTGACCAGCTGCTTGTAGCGCACGCCGTTGCTGCCGACCGCCGTCAGGATCTTGGGTGCGCTCACACCCAGTGCAATCGACATGGTCGGCTCGAGCCGCACGATCGTTGGCACCTTACCGACGTACACCTTATCGGCCTCCAGCGGGATCTCCATCGTCGGCGGCGGAATCGTGTTCCGTGCCAACCCTTGTATGAGGCCGTTGCCGGCCTGCGAGTCCTTGAGCGCCAGCCGGTGTCCGGCCTTGAAGTTAGTGTCCCGCTCCACCGCCAGCATGTGGTAGCATTTGCTGGTCCGGTCGATCGCCTGCCAGATCGCCGCCACATTGGACTCGGGCTGCATGAGTCGCTTGGCTACCCGCTCCGTCGCCTTCTGACGCAGGACGGCCACGCCGTCCTTCTGGTTTGGCCGCGTCCGCACACCCGACCAGATCTGATACATGCCGTGGTACGGGTGGTCGCTGCAGATGCGGTACACGAGATCGAACAGCAGCTTCTGGAACAACCCCGTTTGGCCTTGCAGCCGCGACGTGAGCTGGTTCATCAGCGGCGCAAACTTGCGCGTCGGCACTTTGCGCATGTACTTCTCCACCGCCTCGTTGGTGCTGTCCTCGCTCGACCGCTCGAGCCACAGCGCCGTAAACCGCAGCGCGTCGTTGTTGTGCTCGTCGGACGCGATGAGGGACAGCAGGTAATTCTCCAGACACAGCTTCACAAACTCGTTGCGTGTCTGCTCCACCCTATGCAGCTCCTGCTCGTCGAGGTCGAGCCACTGCTTGGCCTTGTTGAGGTGGCTCGTATACCGGTGTCGCACCTGGGAGTCTTTGGCGCCGCCGATCAGTTCCTTCAGCTGCTTGACTTCGTTGCTCTTGCCCTCCCGCAAGCTCTGCAAGCGCGCCAGGTCTTCAAGACTGTCCGGGTTTTGCAGCTGCTGATCACAGAACATGGCGAACTGGTGGAACACGCGGCCGGCTTCCTTGCCCTCGTTACGCCCCTTGAGCTCACGGAGAGCGGGCTCGAGGTACTTTTTCTGGATCGAATCGGCGCTCTCGAGCCGCGCCACAGACACCTGGTAGCCGATCTTCGACAGCAGATCCGACCGGCTGACGGGTACCATCTGCTTTTTGAGCGACGAGTCGCGATCGATGCTCTGCAGCACGCGGATCGATGCCAGCATCTCACCGTGGTCCCAGAGCGAGCTGGCGGTCTCCATTTTGATGGCCGCGTCTACACTGAGGCCCAGCGCCTCGCTCGGGTTGATGAGGTCTGAGAGGGACGTGGTCACATTCAGCGACTCCTGCATGGCGTGATGGAAGCGGTAGATACTAGACGAGAGCAACAGGCCCTTGATTTCAACCAAGCGAGCCTCAGATGGCGACACTTTCATACTTCCTCTGACGTCGTTCTGCTCGCTTATTGTGCTCAAGGTCGTCTCGCGGTAAGACAGAAGCTGGCTGACATCGTCATATCTGAGAAAAAAAGTTAGTAATATGCAATGTCTAAAGCCAACCATCGACCGGCAAGAAACTTACTGTTTGCTCATCATCCACTTGGAGCGGTCTTCAAACTTATCCAGCATGTTCTGGAGCTCTGTTGCGTCCGTTACGTTCAAGACGTCATCAAGCTCGGTCAGGGCTGCCAGTGCGCCAAGTTGGTGCCGGAGGCTGGACATCGTCAGGCTCTGGCTGGTCACCTGCTTCATCGTATTGCCGAGACCCTCGTAGACGGCCTGCTGTGCTGCCGTGAGGTCGGTTGCTTGGTGCACGCCTTGGAAAGCCTTGTAGATGGTGACCGAGGGGTTGCCTGTGACCGCAGGAACTGGCAAGTTCCACATCCCTAGCCGGCGTGCCGTTGTAAACGTGCTGTCTAGCGACGCCGAGGTGCCGTCGACATTTTGCTGAGTCTGGAGCAGGGAGTGCGACAGGCCAGACAGGCCAATGTTGCTCAGCGCTTGCACAAGCGCCTGGCCGTCCTTGGCCGCGCTGGCATCGTGGCGGCGGAGGTGGCTGTCGTACTGTGCACCACGGAAGGCCAAGGTCTTGCTTCCGTCCTTTTCGTACTCGAGGCGGGCAAGGACGCTAGAGAGGCTGGGGCTCTGGGGTAGCCCATAGTAAGCGTCGGGGTCGTCGATGTTTTCATAAATATCCAACAGAAGGTCCGTGTGCTCGGATGCTTCTAGGCCCTTCAGGTGGACGACACCCGAGGATCGCCGTGAGGGCTTGGCGACCTCTGTCAGGGCGATTTCGGCAAGGAGAAGCGCGATCTTGAACATGCCACAGCGGGACGCCGCCTCTGCCGCCACGGACAGGTCCACGTCCAGCCACTTGTGTCGTTCGGCAATAGAATTTTCGTTGGGCATCGCCTGTGTCCGCAGGTAGACGATCGTATTGATCAGCAACTTCACATTTTCCTGCGCGCTGGGCGTGGTGCAGGCCAGCCACGCTTTGGCTGCTTCAGACAGGCTGCGCTTGACGATTTGTTGCTTTTCGAGCTGGAAGAGCAGGACCAGGTGGACGACGAAGGGGAACGCCTGCTCGGCAAAACCCTTGGCGTTTGTCAAGATAGGAGGAAGCACGCGAAGGACCACATCATCTGGAATGCAATGGGCCAGGTAGACGGCCAGGTCTTGCGCCCAGTTGGCATGTTCAATGTTGCTCAGCTTGAATGCATCCAGGGTGGCACTTTCCGGGGCGGATAGACTCTCGTCAAAGTCGGAAGGGGGCGTTCGGTATTGTCCCCAGGATGAGGAGACCAACAACGCTTCCGAGAGGCTGTCTTGGCAAGCAAGTTGCAGAGTACTGTCTCCCAAGATGGCGGCCTTTGACACAATTGTTCGCAACGCTGACTCGGCAAAGCTTGCCGTCGCCGACTCTGCGCTCATGGTCAGTGTCTCGAGGAGCCGGAGCAATCCCTGCTCGGAGCTCGTGTTGGTGGAAGCGCCTCCCTGGTACTGATCGAGACGAGACTCTCGGAGGAGGTCGTCATGGATGGTTCCTGACGCGGCAAACGACCGCCCGACAACCCGGCCTGCCCAGATGAGGTATTCCTTGCTCAAGGCAGTCGCACCACAACTCTTCCAGACGACAGCGCCGTGGTCTCGTGCGTCTTGGTCGGTCTCAATGATGTCGGCACGGATGGATGCTGGTACATGGAAATCGCTGCAGAGCATCCCCAGGACCAGATTGCGGGACGAGTCGTTGAGAAGACGGGCTTCTTGCTCGCCGTCTTTGAAAATCTCGAGCAAAAGGGTGCTTTCTGGCGTGCCTCTTTCAGCATTTCCAGAGGCCCGGATCTGTGTGGCGGATTGGGTGATGGACTTGAAGGCGGTGCGCTGAACATCGCCCTTGAAGGCAGGCGAGTCGTAGTCACGCAGGTGTTTTGCAAACCAGCCGTGGAAATGCTGCGCCTTGCTCATGGTGGCCATGAACTGGCTCTCTTGCGTTGTGCTTGCCTGACTAGACTCAAGGAACATCCGTAGGGAGGCTAGCATGGACAAGGCATAGCCGGCGTAGAACGAGGGGAACTGTGTGAGATAGACTGTGCCGCGAGTAATGAGGTACTTCGTGATGCCGAGGGCATCGTCTGCACATTCAGCGTCTTGGACAAAGGGCCGGACAGAGTGCAGAAGCATCTCCAGCGGGTACGAGCTGGTCGCCTGCTCGCCGGCAAGGCAGACCAGTACGCGCACCTTCCGGATAACTGAGCACGCGTGCAGCGCACCGAGCGCTGGTCGGATGGTGTTGAACAGCTTTCGGGCCACGGACACGACAAGCGCCGGGGTCCAGAGGGTGCTCAGGTCGTACTCGGTGCGGCTGCAGATGTACGCCAGCTCCCGCGTCAGGAATTTGGCCTTGAACATGGGCTGCTGGTTGGGAGGGAGAATCACGGGCGAGTGATTGAAGGCCTTGATCTCGGCCATGATGTCGGCCGCGTACTGGAGGGCCGGGTCCTTGCTAAAGTACTTTTCAATGGGGTCTTCCTGGTCGATAATATCGAACAGGATGGCAACAATGTCCGCGAGATGGTAATAAATGGCATCCACGAAACGGTCTCGGCCAAGCACTTTCCGTATGCGGCTCTCTGAGGTCGTCTGCGATTTGTCCTTGGTCATGGCCACGTCATGGGCCACACTGTAGGCCATGACCTTGGCAAAGGTCTGCTGGATGAGGTCAGCATTGCTCAAGTTAAGCCGCTTCGCAATCGCAAATGCCTCGGTCTCCTGGCCGCGCATCATCATGAGTGCGGTGGCCTCAGTCTTTGCCTGGGCAATGAGGTCGTCGAGGCTGCTGAAAGCGAAGATCTCGTACGGAATCTCTTCGATCGAGTCGCTCTCTAGCCAGGTATAGAGAAGTTGTGCGGCAAATAGCTTGAAGAGGTCACGCGGCGACTCGAGCGAGAGCGCTGTCGCGACCTTGGCAAGGCAGCGGGTGGCAAAATCAGAGCACTGCTTCAGCCGCCCAGGAGTTTCAAAGATGTGGTAGATACAGCGGCGGAGAAGCGTCGGCCAGGAGCGTGCCAGCTCGGCCAGTGCTAAGAGGCGGAACGAGATGCCCTCGGGCCAGGTTGGATCGGAGGGCAGGCTCTCCAGGATATCGACAAAGAGGTCGTCATGCACCTTGAGCACATAGAGGGCGAAGATCTTGGGAAGGTTCATACCGACAAAGTACTTGACGGGGATGGCGCTAGTCTGCAGTATAGACAGCAGCGTGGACCGGCACGAAGGCAGGCCGAGATCGCTGCCGTAGGCGGAGTTCACCTCGAGCAGGCGGTAGAGAAGTTTGGCAAGGCACACCTGTGCGTTGGCCGATAACGAGTTTTTTGGCAAAGACTGCTGCACCAGATAGGCGTACAGGTCGCCAATTCGCGCAGACACTTCGAGCTTCTCATCGGGCCACACCGAAACAAAGCCCTGCATGATGTCCACGCAGGTTGTGAGTGCGATTTCGCAGCATGAGTACTCTCCCTGGCCGATGATGTCGCCAATGACTTCGACGACCTTTAGGGCATCGTCCGGGACAACAACCAAGTCCGAGCTAAACAAGTCGCGCATGAAGTCGCTGCACAGCAGGAGGTCTTCGTTGGACAATGCCAGAAACTGGTCCAGGAAGCCTTCCGGGAGGACGCCCACGTTGTTGGAGCTCTCATGAACGAAGAACAGAAGATGCAGCCGCTGCGTGATGTTGAGGTAGAAGGATGTAGAGCTGGTCGACAAGGAGGAAGTTTGCCGGGGGAGCGTCACCGTCTTTGCGGTGACACTGCCCTGACTAATGGCAGAGTCGAAGCCGTCGTCGATTTCCATGAAGCCGTTATTGGAGAGCGAGGACTGCTTGGCGTTTTCTTCGTCAATGGCCTGTGATAGTTGGGCGACAACTTTCAACAAAACTGGGTATTCTTTGGCGAACCTCTCAGTCTCGGCAGCAGATATCTGCGGTAGATGAGCATAGATGGCTGACAGCCAGACCTCGAAGAATGCCTGGTTCTGTTCGGCATCATGTAGCGCCTTTAAGGTAGAGTCAATCAGGTTGAGCAAGCCTGGCTCCAGGTCCCTCGCGAGGCTGGAATTCACCGAGCCAAGTTGTGGGGCGAGCCCGGCACACACGACACAGAAGATGGCTAAGCTCTGCATACGCTGCGCAGATATTTGAGACACGCTCTCGCCGCCCTTTCGGGTCCACGCTTCGGCCATCTGGACAAACTCGTCCATGTTCGGCTGCAGCAGCTCCAGAACGGCCTTCCTTGCCGTGTTGGAGCTGGCCGGGTCACGGAACTGGGACGTGGTGGTGGTGGCCGACGAGTATTGGCAGGTGGCATGCTTTGAGCGCTTAAATGGTTTTGGTGGGAGAAGAAGGAGGTACCGCATCATGTCGTCGCTCTCCTCCTGATCTTGCCAGGTCTGCTTAATTGGGCCGCCAAATATTTCAACAGGGCGCCGTAGCTCTTGGATCGGCGAGCCATTGCAGACGCTGATGAGGTTGATGATATCGTAGGATGAGGCGAGGGCAGAATAAACAGACCCAAAGCCAAGCTCAACTGGGCTGTTAGATAAAGCACCGACTGAAAGAAATCAGAATGGAAAAGGATGGCGACATACCTGGCTTCCAACGAGAGAAGAGCCATCTGATAATGTGGTTCGACGTTGTCTCGCTGGCACCGGGAAGAGTCGTGTTGCGGACGTGGAACAGGTGCAGCATCAAAACCAATGACGAGTCGACAAGAAGCGCCGGTCCACTAACTTCGGCGGCCGTGACTAGGTTGTTGACATCGTCACCGATCATGTGGTAAGGGATCAGCTCGGTTTCCAGCATGGTGTGGAGCAGGGCACAGGCCGCACGGCAGGTCGCCGGGAGACTGACAGAGCGTACAGCAATCTGCCAAATCTGGCCCCAGATTCCGGCGAGAGCAACATCTTTTGCGTGAGGCTTATAGGCACAGCTAGAGGTGTCAGTTACAATACATGCTCCCGAAATTTGTGTTGGTTCGCACTTACCTCGCACTGGCAATCATGGCCCATGAGCAGACAATGGCTTGCTTGTCGCTAATATACTGGCCGAGGCGCTGAAGAATATCCGCCAGATCATCCGCTGGTACATCGCTCATCTGCAGGTAGAAAGGCAGGACTTGGAGTGCAGCCAGTTTTGTCCCGGCATCCAAAGAGGCAAGGTGACTCCGGATGCGGCTCTGTGGCTCACCCACGCGCCTCCGTTTGCGGGGCTGGTTGTCCCCGCCGTCGTCGCCGTGGTCAACCGTCTGTCTCGCGTGCCTCGCGTAGATGGCTTCCAGAAGAGCAATTACTTCTACAACGGCCCAGCGACGCTCAGCAGACACGTCATGGGTACCAAGTCCGTAGATTTGAGCGTCGAAGCAGCTTGTCGACGTGAAAGAAAAGGCAATATCGACAACCTGAAGCCGCGTGCGGTCATCGCGTTTTGAATACTCCATCCAAAGGTTGTCCAAGACGTCCTTGACATGGTCGAGAATACCGCTGGTCGGCGACTGTATGGCCAGGGCCTCGATGTGCAGCTGCATTGTGAATATAGTCCGCAAGATTTCCTCGCGTATGGAGTTGACGGACTCGCTCTGGCTGGCCGACGAGCGTGGGTGCCACCAGTGGCCCAACAGCGGCATGATTTCGCGAACAATGCCCTGCACCAAAGCCACGTCGTCGCCCTGTAGATGCTGGATGATACACCGGATGGACGCACAAGCGGTCTGCTGTAGCGTGCCCACGCCAAGATGGCGCATTTGCAGGACGCGGAGGGCCGCATTGGCGAGCTGCGAGGCCTTGGCTTTGAGCGGCGCATTGGAGGCGCTGACGAGGTGGAACATGCCCTGGCTGAGCGTCTCAAGGATCTTGCTGGACGTCTGGGACGTAGCGCGCGATTTCGAGAGAGTCCCAGGGCGGCTTTGTCCAGCCGAAAGCGACAACGTGCCCGGCGTCGGCGACGCGCGGGACAGTGTGCCGTAGGCCAGGGCATCGCGATCGGGCACCTCGGCAAAGCGGTCGATGGCGTCCACAAAGAAATCCGCACACGCCAGCCAGCCCTCGCCGTCGATGGCACCAAGCTGCTCGACGTTGGCCGGGTGGCTCAGAAGGGACACCAGCGCCTTGGTGTAGTCCTGCAGGATCGGCTCGACAAACTCATGGTCGCGGCCCGGCAGCGTCTGCGTGATGTGGTCCACGATGGCCCGGGCGACCTTCCGCTTGAGGCCGGCCGCGCCGTAGTTGACGGCCAGCCGCAGGGCCTCGGCACTAGCCACGAGCCGCGACTCGGCCGTACTCTTGGTCGTCCTCTTGTTGCTCAGGTAGCTCTTCTTTTCAGAGAGCGAACACTGGAACAAGGCCTCGACGAGACTGTGGTACGCCTTGGCATCGAGCGGCAGTCTGTGGGTCAGCAACACTCTCGTGTAGAGATAACAGAGTTAGATGAACCTACTGAGTCGAACCCTGGAGCTTTCTTGTAAACAGAGAAATCAAATCTGAATAACTGTTAGTTTGGGAAAGGACCGTTGCAACGTCAAATGCAGTGGGAGCTCACCCTGCAGTGCCTTTAATCGCTCCGTGGAGTTTCCTCCCACAATTGAAACTGTGGAGATAGTGTCAGTTTCGGTATCACAACCATAAAACATGAAATGCCTTGATCTCACCTCGGATGCTCTCAGCATCGTCGCTCACCGGAGCCTTGGAGCGCGACGGCGCCATTGTGCTGCGCCGCCGGGAGATGGGACGAAAACAAAACAAAAATCACCTAGCCAGTGGCATAGATCAAAGGCATGTCCTGCGTCCCAAAGACGGCTGTCGAGAGCCTCGCCGTTCCTTTCCGGGTCGGCTTGCTCGATCCGTTCCCTTTTTCAGGGCGTGAAGCTGGAGCTGTTGCCCAGGGCGTTTCAGGGGAAGCTTGACATGTATTAGTGCCAGCAACGGTGAGACAGTTTGTCACTATGACCAAAAAGTCGCTCGCGCTGCTGGATGCTCTCGAAATGCGGAAAATGCAGTCAAAAAGATGTATATACAGAAACAAAAAAGAGGCTTTAGCTGGCGATGCTGCGAAAGCGAACTTGAGGATGCTGCGGTGCAGGTGCAGTGAGTGAAGCCCCATCGCGCCTGCCCCCGTTGCCTGGCTGGGGCGCGTAAATCGGGTCGTTCCTGCCTGTGCCTTGCAAACAAAACAGGCACGGCGGCAGAACGCTTCACCGCCTTAGGACATGCAGCTGTGATTGGCGCCCGGGGGAAGGAGCGTCCCCACCAAGGGAGCTTTGGGTCGGGAGAAGCTGCCTCCAAAAAAAACGGCCATCGACACTAACAACGAGAGCTACGCGCGATCCTCACCACAAAAAAACGAACCTCACCTTTCACGACACCCAACCACCCCCCCTGCATTGAGCATTCCGCGACCGCCCCCGCGCATCTACGCCTTTGCCGCCCACTCTGCGCGTCGACACGACATTGGACACGATCCACCTCCCTTCGACACGCCCATACACACAAATACAGGCTCTCTTCCATTCTCGCGACCTCTCGATCTCGATCTTGAACCTCACCTTTGGAGAACACTATGGTCGCGTCTGCGTCCGCGCCCTCGCCCTGAGTTGCCCTTGAGTTGCCCTTGAGTTTCCCGCGATGGCCGATGTCAGCACGCTGGAGTCGCTCCAGGCCCTGCACCGGGAGCTGGTGGCCGTCTCCGAGCACAGATACGAAGGCCTCGAGGCCCTGGACGCGGGTCTGCAAGACCACGCCGAGCAGTTCAAGAACCTGATCGACAAGAAGCCACGCAGCGCCGAAAGCCGCAAGACCGTCGAGTCGGGCAAGTTAAAAATCGGCGACGAGGAGTACAGCGTCAACCGCGAGTTCCAGGAGTACGCCCTGCAGCTCGCCGACGAGCTTGACCTCGACGAGATCGAGACGGCCGGCATCCTGCTCGATGCCGAGGACGACCTGATCACGCTCGGCCGCCCACTACTGGCCTGTGGCCTGATACGCTTCCACCAGCAGCGCAAATTCCTGCTGGACTGCGCACGGCTGTGTATCCGCCTTGCCGACGACCAGGAACTCGAGCCAGCACTACAGACCGTGCTGGCCGACTATGTCACCGAAAACATCTTCCGCGTGCCCGGCCCGGGCCAGCCTAAGGGCAGCTGCGAGAGCAGGATTGTGCCACGGTGCATGACCGCCATGCAGGGCATCCGCGCGTGGCTGCAGCGGCTCAGCGATCGCGCCCTCGCCGCGTCCGTCCTGCAAGAATCGCCCTCGCCCGAGATCAAGGAGATATTCGACTTCTCGCGCCTCAGTCTCGTGCAGCAGCACGAGGGCGTGGCCATGATTCTGCATGGTGCGGTCGAGAAGCGGCACGTCGAGGCCAGAGACTTCAAGGACTTTTTGTCGTTTTTGCAGCGCTGGGACCGCTACGACACGCTGCTCGTCCACCTCTTCCCGACGCTGGCCCTCTATATCCGCCTCTTTGGCTCACCCGATGGCATCAGCGACCTGGCCCAGGCACGGCAGCTGAACGACGTCGTCAGCAAGCGCGAGGACGACGGCGTCTGGCAGATCCCGTCGCTGCGCGCCGCCATTATCGCCTGGTGGATCGCCGAGTACAGTGGCTGGTACATGGACGACCTGGACATCCCGCTCGACCACATCGACGTGGACAAGGAGGATGGCGAGCGGTCGGAAGCTTTCTCCGAGTGCCTTAAGGAGGGTGCGCTCGATTTCATTCTCTCTGTGTCCTCCGACGTCGAGGTGCGCGACTGGCAGGACCCCACACCGAGCGGTGTCCAGCTCTGGATCCAGCGCAGCTGTCCGCCTCTGGCCGCCGATGCCGTGCCCTTCTCGGACTTCTTCCGCATCTGCGTGCTCGAGCAGCTCGAGAACTTTGTCGACGCCTTTATCTCCAACCTGCCCGACGTCATCCGCCAGCTGCGCGTCGACGAGGACGAGCAGCGCCAGCTGAGCCAGACCCACGAGCAAAGCCTCGAGCTCGAACGCTTCCTGCTCATCATCTCACACGCCTACGAGGGCCGGCCAGACGCCGGCGAGGCCTTCTGGGCCGACCCGGAGAGCAACCTGGCCGGCTTCATGCAGTGGGCCAGCCACCGCGCGTCGACGCCGCTCGTCAGCGCCTTCTGCGAGATGCTGCGGTCCATCTCCAGCAATGAGGTGTCTGCCAACGCCGCCCACGACTTCCTCCTCGACGAGATCAACAGCACCACTAGCACCGGCCGGATACGTAGGTCGCAGGCCCTGACGTGGATTCAGATCATCAAGGAGCTCGAGTTCTTCACGGGACGCATCCGCGCCCACACCAACCCCGTCCCCGCCCTGACCTACCGGAACGGCAAGCCGAACGACGACCAGGAAGAGGCCGAGCCCGAATCAGCCATCATGCTGCAGTGCTACCTGCGCCTCATCGCGCGGATATGCTTCAACAGCCGGACCGCGCGCCTGTGGCTGCTCCGTAGCAAGGACTTCTCACTCGTCGGCATCCTCTTTCAGCTGGCCAGCCTACCTATCCCCGGGCCGCTGCGCGCCTGCATTTTCACCGCTCTACACGCCCTACTATCAGACAAGACGCTTGAGATCAGCTACATTATGTGGAACTGTCTAGACGACTATATGACGGGCGTTTACGCGATTCCCGATTCTATGTCGCTGTCTGCCACGAACCCCTCGAGCTACATGGAGGGCCTCGCGAGCGAGGTCGGCCAGGGCTTCGAGCAGCCCTACGCCTTTGTGCAGTTCCTCTTGGCGCTGGTCGTACCTTCCATCGACCAATCCGCGCTCAACGACGCCCTTCCCTTCCCTGAAAACATTGGCAGCGCCACCCGCATGCCCGGCATCGAGCCCTACGTGGACTTTGCCCTCGAGACCGTCCTCGGCAAGCTCTCCAAGGACGGCAGCCACAAGCAGCAGCAGCACACGCTGCGCCTCAGCGCGCTCGACTTTGCCTTTACCTGCCTTGACACCTTCAACGAGGACCTGATTCTGATTGCCAACGAGACCGCCATACCCGTCGACAACATCATCGCCACCACCGACCTCGCCGCCTACGTCAAGCTGCATCCCTTTGCCCGCGTCATGGAGTGGGTGTACAACCACAACGTAGTAGAAGCCATCTTCAATGCCATCCACGAGGAGCCCGGCGAGATCGGCAACGCAGCCCCTGACTCGCCGCTGATTCTCGGCGTCATCCGCGCCGTTGAGCTTATCTCCAAGATCCTCGACCTACAGGACACCTACCTTGACCTCGTGCGCCAGGTCATCCGCATTAAGCTTGGCGAGCGCCGGAAACCCGTGAGCGCAACGTACAGCTTCTTCGAAGAGGCCATTGCGAATCACCTCGACCTGATTGTTGATTTGGGCAACTGCTGCGGCCTGGGCCATCCGTCGCTGACTCTGGCGTGCCTGAAGCTGCTCGAGAAGATTTCCGTGTCGCCCAAGGTTATCTCGGCATGGAACCCCGGCCCAGGGCGCCATGCGCACCGCAACAAGGCTATTGTCGCGCTGGAAAAGGATGACGAGGCCGACGTGATCTCGGGCGTGTTCGTCTCGGAGATGATCACGCCGCTGGATCTCGGCCTGGAGGCCGACTCGCCCAACTATAGCATCAAGACATACATCCTCGATTTCCTGTATTCGTGCCTGCAAGCGTCACCAGACCGGCCCACGATCGCCCATCTGCTACTGGGCTTCAAGTGCGGCGTCGACAACCTGAGCGTCGAGTCCGGCGGCTCCTTTGACAACCGCACCTCGCTTTTCCACAACCTCCTGCGCGTCCTCCTCGAGGCACCCTTTGGCGATGACGACATGGGCATGCGCCACTGGCTGATCCTTCTCAAGCACAAGGTCACGCGCATCTTCCAGGTGCTGTGGCGCTCGTCGCTGTCGTCTGCTATTGTCCTGGCCGACCTGCGCGAGAACGATTTTGCCTTCCACCTGCTCGTCCGCGAGGTCGTGCTGAACCAGGAGATGCCCTGGGATGGCATCTCCTCCATGGCGCCCGAGTTCCCCACGACAGAAGCGTCGGTCGGCTTCATCGAGTTCTGGGCGTTGCGGGCCATGACGCTCGAGTACGTCGGCATCGAGCTCTGCAGTGTGTCGCAGAACCGGCTGCCGAGCCTCAAGCGGCGCATATTTGACGCGCTCAACGGCAAAGTGGTCGACGACAACAACGAGCCCATCGACATCCCGACCGTCTTTGACCTGTACGATTTCTTGTCCAGCAACAGTGGCATCTCTCACTGGGACATCCCAGCGCCACAGTTTAAGCGACTGCGCGACCTGGACCTGCGCGCGTCCATGGACGAAGCACCAACAGGCGAGACGCTCTACGACGTCGACAAAGCAAGGGAGATTGCGCTCCTGAAAGAATCTGAGATCATCAAGGCGTCAGGCTTGGTCGAGAAGGCATTAGAGGAGCTGCGCGAGGAGCTGCACCGCGAAGAGGCCATGCTGCTCGAGTACCTGGCCTTTCTCAACCGCCAAAAACAGCTCGGCGACAACCTGCAGGTGGTCCTGCACGCGTGGGCCAAGCTGCTTCTTGTCATGTTCGAGGCCAACGAGTTCACGGGCGCGGCACAAGTGTCGTTCCTGCTGCAAGCCCTGCAGGCGATCCTGCCCGGGCTCGAAGCATCCAGTGCCGACAACCCCGTGCAGGCGCTTGAGCTAGCACGGCTAGCCGAGGTCCTCCTGTTTAAGCTCTACTCCGACAAGAGCCTCTCCAACGGCAACGGCAACGGCAGCGGCAGCACCAGCGAAAGCAGTGACGACAAGGAGGGACGCCAGATGAGCAGCCTGGTGAGCGACAAGCTATTCCAGCTATTCCAGATCTGCCTTTTCGCCACGTCCAAGTGGGTCGGCAACCCCGAGCTGCGCGCCGTCTACTACAACATCTGCTACCGCTACGTCGCCGGCATTCTCGACAAGGACAACCGCGGCTTCCAGCCGACCGGCTGGCAAAAGGCCAACAAGACCGTCAGCGTCTGCGGCGAGCGCGTCCTCAACGTGGTCTGCGACGACGCCTACGGCAGCGACTCCTCCACATGCCAGACCTCGGCGCTCGTCCTGCTGGGCGCGCTCGTGCGCCTCGGCGAGCACGAGCACGACACCCACGTCGTCGAGTCGCTGAACCGGCTCAACTTTATCGGTGTGCTCGTCGACTCACTCAAGACCACGCTGGAAGACGGCCTCGGCGTCATCCAGTCCGGCCGCGCCGACCAGCGCATGGCCCTCGACGCCAAGCTAGCGCTGCTGCTGCAGCTGTGCCAGACGCGCGACGGCGCCAAGTACACGCTGCACGCCAACCTGTTCCGCGCCATTGAGCTGTCCGGCCTCTTCTCGGCCGACCCGGAGCTGCAGGTCGACCCCACCAATACGGCCGCGCTGACCCAGCACTACGGTCTGCTGGTGCAGGTGGCCCGCATCATCGGCGCCGCCGTCGTCAGCCGCGGCTCGCACAACATTCTGCAGGGCCGGCGGTTCCTGACCGAGCACCGGATGCTCGTCATGCACGTGCTGAAACGGTCAGCCGGTATCGGCCCGGCATCGTCACAAGCGCTCGACGAGCGGGTTGAGGACCTGGCCGAGGCGTTTATGGTGCTGATCGTGGCGACCGATTTCCTCGAGGTAAGGTTTTGCATGGTCAACATACAAAAACTATACGTGATTCGCAGCTAACATCTTTTTCCCATCCAGTTTGAGGACGGGGCGCCGGTTCAGCCACAAAAGAACCCGACACGAGTACTGTTTCATTAAGGCAAGATAGAACGAGGCTGCGAGAAGTGGGCGATGTCACATGGGAGCGTCCGGTTGCTTTTTTTCTTGTTTTCTTTTTTTTCCGGTTTCGATTTTTACCATTTGCTCTACACATTTTCCTGTACAGTTGGAAGTCGGAAGCCGAGCGACGGAGGATAAAATCGGCTGAGGGATGCACATGTTTTGATTTTCATATTTCTTGATGGTCGTGATTTACTTTATCTTTTTTTTTTTCTATTTTTGGCTTTTTAAATCCTTTTTTTCACAAATAAATTCATAATGTTCACATACATTCGCACAATATTCACATAATATTCACCCAATATTCAAATAATAATAATAGAAATTGTGATATTTATCACAATAACGAGAATACACTATTAATACGCCACAGCAGCTGGAGAATGCAAGATTCCTGTCCGCCCCGTATTATTCAAGACAACGGGGCAGTAAACAAACCAAACAAAATAGTAATAAATAGAATTCATACAAGAAACAACGCTGCCGCCCTCCAACCAAGAATCAGACCAGTAATACAACCCGTTATTCGCCGTGGCCATGCCGGTAAACCCATTCCGTCGGCCCATGCTCCCGAGAAAACGCAAGGAGAAGAAGACGATACAGAAAATATAAAGAAACAACATGAGAAGTCAAAACCCATCCAACTCAGACATTGGGTACCAATCTATACAGTCCCCTGAATGCTAGTGCTCGACTGGACGCTGAGTTCGTGGCCGCATCTTGAGCTGGAGCGGGAAAAAAGAGCGCGCCATCTTTGCGGCCGACATTTGAGGTGCGCGAATCTCAATCTTTGCTCGACAGATGGGGCAGATACGCTGGTCTGTTGAGTGGAGAGAGGAGAAGAGGCATTCGCCGCAGAAGAGGTGACCTAGTTTTGTGTTAGAGGCAGGGATACATTCTGAAGGGGTATGTTGTTTCAGGAAAGGCAACTTACCACAATGTGTGACCGTTATATCGGTCATGTCGTCCATACAGATGACGCACTGTTGGGCCGACAGCTTGGTGAGGTTCTTCTTCGGTGCCGCTTCGCCCAAGGGCCCCGCGGCACCCGCGGCTCCCTCGCTCTCTTGCTTTGCCTTTCCTTCTGCGGTTTCGTCTTCCACCTTGGCCACTCGTGGCCGGTCGACGTCGACGAGATTGACCATTTCCACGCCGCCATCGTCATCGTCAGAGCCAAAGAGGTCGTCGTCCAATATTATTGGCTCGCTGCGTCTTGGTCGTTTCGGTGAAATGCGAGATCGGCTGGATTGGCTGGCGGCGTTGTTATTGCTGCTGCTGCCGCCGCCGCTGCTGCTACTGCTGGCCTGGCTGTCACCGTGTGTACTGCCAGCGGCTCGACTACTGCTGCTGCTGTTTCCAACTGAAGCCAGTAATGTGGCTATTGGCGGTAAGGTCGTGCTTGATGACCCTACCCCTGGGTCGTTGCTTCGTCGCCTTTTCGATGACGAGCGGGCAGCGGAGGGCGTGGTTATGGCGGCGGGGGAGGTGAGGGCGTTGGAGCCAGCTCTTGTTCGAGACCGCGTGGGCGTCGCTGTCGATGGCGCCACCGGGTCCCCTGGTAACGGTAGAGGAAACAGATCCGGCACAGGAACAGACCTTGAGGCGGCCGCCCGTCTCCTTGTCTGCGGCATGGCTTCGTCGTCGGGGCTGAGGATGATCCGATCGGATACGCGTGAAGGGGTTCCTTGTAAGGGCGTGTCGTTGAAGATGGAGGGGGAGGAGAAGTCGTTCTGGCCCAGGAACTCGAGATCGTCGTCGTCGTCAATATTAATGGCCGAGTCGGAGTGATTTAAAGCGTGAGGAGCAAGTGGTGGCAACACAGTTCTAACTGATCCGGTATATTGTCGCTGGTCGTGCGGACTGCTTCTGGGTTGGCTCCTTTGGCTGCCGTACGAGAAGTAGGGCCTGCTCGTTGTCGGAACCGGCTGCGAGGCAGACTGTGCTGGTGGCTGCCTACTGCTTGTCGACTGTCGTGGGCGGGCCGGTGGATGTCGTGTTAGGATATCGTCGTCGTCGTCTTCGTCGTCGTCTTCGTTGTTGTCGACGTGGCTGCCGCCGCCGGACTCTATATCGGCAATCTGGTCGATATCGAAGAAGTCGGAAAAGTAGTCGCTGCTGACCGATTCGTTGCCAGGAAGGAGGTCGCTATATTGCCCGTTCGCAGGTGTCGTGTCTTCGTCGGAGATGCCGCTGCGGCCGAGTGCGAAGAGGCCTGGATGGTGAGGTGATGTTAAAAACGAGGTCAAAATAGAGGGCGAGGAGGTGAGTGGAGTCGGCGAAGTTGGATCCATTCCCTTGCGGCGGGGAAGGAGCAAAAGCAGCAAAGCAAGGTGGCAAGCAGGGGGGAAAGAACAGAGCAGCAAAAGTCAAGACGCGAGGCAGGAGCGTGAGGCAGCAAGCGAGGCTCAAAAGGGCCCGGACCCGCCGTGAATTTGCGAGATGTTTTTGGCCGCGTCTCTTCACAGGGCAGGCACGGCCGGTCTGCACCCCTCGCTCGGCCGTCTTTTGCACCAATAAACTGGTTGGAACGCACTTTCGGTCGAATCAGCGGCAGGAACACGTCTCGCCATATCCAGCGGGCACCGTAGGACACATGGGAAGAGGAGCAGAGGGAAGGAGCAAAGGGCGACGGTGTGGGAGGTTTGTTGCGGTTGCGGAAAGAGGCAGAGTTCCGTGCGCTCGTGAGAAAAAAAAAACACGGGGAAGGAGCGATGCCGCGCGACAAAAGACGCCTTCTGCGCCGAACCCTTATTGCCTTTGTTTTCGCCCCAGGAATTTCGAGGGAAGTGGCGACGACAGCGGCTGCCCGCGGCCGCTGTATTTTACTGTGTGACCAGCGCGCGCTTCGCGGTTTCCAGCGCCAATAGGCGCCGGGGATAGGGCTTTGAACCCAGCGGTTGGAGCTAGACGTATTTGTAATGTAGTAAACGGGGCTTCGTCGTTGATGGAGGCAAAAGACAAATAGTCGTAGACCAGGCACGGATTAACAATAATAGAATAAAAAAGACACAGATAGATGTATGGGGAAACAATAAGTGAATTTACTGACAGTGTACGAGCCTACTTTGAGACGTGCGAGAACGATTCGCGATTCACGGTTCACTGTGGCACCTCGGCCATGTGGAAGATCGATGAGGTCCTAGAATTGCGCGGCTGTCATTGCCCTCTTCCGGTTGCAACGATATACGAGAATTCTTTCTTAGTCGTTTACGACTGCCCAGGCGAATGCCACAATAGTAGACAGAGCGGTCATCGAGCATCAATGTTGCACGGTTGTCGATCGTTCATGCAGGATTGTTGATATATGGATACATGCATGTATGCATATACACGTATTCATATGCGCATACGCAAATGTTAGAAACGATGTGATATGCTCAATCAAGAACCCCGTTTTTTTTAGATGTATATCTTTCTATCTGTAAGTCTTGGTCAAGACATGAGCCTTGCCCCTGTGGCATTGGGCTTTTATGCTTCTTTTGTCTATCGCAGCAGCAAGGCCATGCCGGCCACGGGACTTGCTAGAGGGTTCGTTTACAGGTGGCAGTTGACAATGTCGACGACTATAAGTGCGAGTTAGCAGTGAACAAGTGGTACGAGCAGGGAAAAGAACTAAGGAGGAAGTAGTTCAACGTACAGGCGGGCTTCAGGCTGGCACCGCCAACCAGGAAACCGTCAATGTCGGCCTGCTTGGCCAGTTCCTTGCAGTTCTTCTCGTTGACACTGCCGCCGTACAGGATGCGCGTGGACTCGGCGACCGCGGGGCCGACGTTCTCTTTCAGCCAGCCGCGGATGGCGGCGTGCACGTCCTGGGCCTGCTCGGTGGTGGCGACCTTGCCGGTGCCAATGGCCCAGATGGGCTCGTAGGCGATGACGACCTTGGACCAGGCCGCGGCATCGGTGCCGAGGGCCTCCTTAAGAGCGGCCAACTGGCCCGTCACAACAGCGACGGTCTTGTTGCTCTCACGCTGCTCGAGCGACTCGCCGCAACACCAGATGACGCCGACGCCGTTGTTGAGCGCGTACTTGGTCTTGGACGACACGACGGCGTCCGACTCACCGAGCAGCGTGCGGCGCTCCGAGTGGCCGAGAATGGTCCAGGTGATGTTGCTGTCGTTCAGCTGGTGGGCCGAGATCTCACCAGTGAAGGCGCCGTCGGGCTTGTCGTAGACGTTCTGGGAGGCGACCTCGATCTGGGGCTTCAGCTGGTCGCGGACGAGCAGCAGGTACAGCGCAGGCGGGGCGACGACGACCTCTGGAGGGAGCGAACAACGTCAGCTTGGGAGCAAGAGCGGGGAGAGTCAAAAAGAATGCAAAGTCAAAGCGAACACTTACCGACGTTGGAGTCCAGGTTCGCCTGGTTCAGGTTCTCCACGATGGCCTTGATGGACTTGATCGTCCCGTTCCTGTAGCGAGCAAGAGGCAATGGTCAGCATGGGCCCAGCTTCAGACGCCGCAGAACAGCGCAGGGCATTGCGTTGAGCAGCTGTCCGGCCGAACGGTGAAGCTATTCGGACATGCGGGGTTTCTTTTCCTCCCTGGCGGACAACAAAGAAAGGTCGGACAAGCTCAGCCGCGGGGTAGCAAAGGCACTCACATCTTGAAGTTACCGCCGACGAAGAACTTGCGAGGAGACATGGTGGGCAATTGGTTGTGAGGGTGCTCTGGGTATCAAAAAAGGTGATTGTCAGGAAAGGTTGCAGGTTGCTGGTTGAGGAAGGAAAGAAAAAACTGGGGTTGGCTGCTTAAGACGAAAAGAAACATTGGGCTGGTGAGCTTTTTTCGGTAGGAACGAGCGAGGTCGACCGACGCTAACAACCGCCCCTTCCCGACAAAGGAACGCAGCACTAGTTTCTGGGCCAGGCCAGGCCACAGCTGTAAACTGCAACAGCCAGCCATGTGTAACTCGGAAAGGGCAGGCACGACCGGACAGCCGACGTGTTGATGCTTGGCAGTCGTCGTAACAATTGTAATTACGCGGTATCTTACAAGCATGCTCGCCCACAGCGGGGTAGCTTTTGTGCCATCATGTTGTGAACAGGCGATATCGTTCCACGACCATGCGTTTGTCGTCCTGCGCCGAGCGGTGAGGGAATACTTGAGCACTGTAGGACGAAACTCTAGAGACCTTTGTACACTGTATTATTTTATGTCTCATTGTTGTGCATCTCAGAAGGAAAGAGCATGCAACTTGATTCGCTGCGATAACACATGCAAGGAAAGAGCGAGGCATCACAGATCGGGGCTCTTACACGGAAGGCGCTACCAGGCCACCCATTCAACGTTCTTATGCTCCCTCACTGTATTGTCGACTGCGACTGCCTCAATTTGCGCCCTGCGCGCCCTAAAATGCGCTACGCTTTTTAGGCTGCTTTTACGCGTTTTTTGCTGCAAGGGCGGTTTGCTGGGTCGCTCCTCCCTGCAGTCCGCATGGTCCGTGCACATATCAGGGAGAGGGATGGGCAGGCGCAAAGCCGGCAGGAATACTACATACAAAGCACAAAGACGATCCCATCACGACCACCAGTTTGCCACCGTTCGCAACCACAGAACAACAGCCCCAACAACGAATATCTGTAACGCCGCTCAGGGTCACGGTCTCGCTCCTCGTGAGCACATATTTTCGACGGCTCGTTGCTAAGCAGCATTGTTGCGACTGGGTACTTCCCACCTCGATACCAATCGACCTCCGGGTCCTCGTGATGCTACTTGTCGAGATTCTGACCAGCAAAACGGCCTCGTCGGCAGCGGCACCACCATGCTGCGCCCACTAGCCGGTGGCCCCGTCCGAGGCGGCTCGACGGTGGCATCTTCTTTTGTACGATTAGCAAAGCACCGTGCGCGCGGTCCACAACGGACAGCACCGGCGCTCATTCGATGGCAGTCGACACAAACCGAGGAGCGCAAGACACTCGCATGTAAGTGGACGATGGCGCACGGGATTTATGAGGGAGGTTTTGCATGGGTGACTGACGTGCAGCAGTACAATCACAGGCGCGGCACAACGAGATCGGTATCCAGCACGTCAGCGACCACATCTTCCGCCAAGTCTTTCCACAGGGCAGCAAACCGCCATCGCCAGAGCTGGTTGAGCTGGCACGGGACCACTTACGGCGCCAGGATCTGCTGGGCAAGAACACCGATAACACCGACCCGATTGCCTTTGACGTTCCCCCGTTGCACGGCCAGACGCTCGACGAGCACTTTTTTAAGCTGGGCACCGACGCCGCCGAGCCCTTTTTGGGGTATGCGAAGCAATTTGCGCGCGCCAACACACAACCGAAGCCCCGGAAATGGGTACGACGCAGCGGATGGACCAAGTACTACCCCGACGGACGGACCGAGGCCGTGGACGCACCCGATGAGAGCATGCTCGTGTTCGACACCGAGGTCATGTGGAAGGAGAGCCCATTTGCTGTCATGGCGTGCGCGGCCAGTCCAACGGCGTGGTACGCCTGGCTGTCGCCGTGGCTGCTCGGCGAGACGGAGAACGACTGCAACCTGATCCCGCTGGGCGACCCGACAAAGGACCGCATTGTCATCGGCCACAATGTCGGCTACGACCGCGCGCGCGTGCTCGAGGAGTACGACCTGCAACAGTCGCGCAACAGCTTCTTGGACACCATGTCGCTGCACGTGGCCGTCAACGGCATGTGCTCGCAGCAGCGGCCGACGTGGATGAAGCACAAGAAGAACCGCGAGCTGCGCGACCGCATCGCAAAGGAGACGGACAACTTTGAGCTGTCGCAGCTCCTGCAGAACAATGCAATGCACGCCGAAGAGGAGGAGCTGTGGGTCGACCGCAGCTCGGTCAACTCGCTGCGCGACGTGGCCAAGTTTCACCTCAACATTGCCATGGACAAGACGGCGCGCGACGAGTTTGGCACGCAAGACCGCGCCGGCGTGCTCGGCAAGCTGGACGAGTTACTCGACTATTGCGCGGCCGACGTCGCCGTCACACACCGCGTCTTCCAGATCGTGTTCCCCAACTTCCTCGAGGTGTGCCCGCACCCTGTCAGCTTCGCTGCTCTGCGCCACCTCTCGTCCGTCATCCTCCCCGTGAACAAATCATGGGAATCCTACATTGCCAACGCCGAGGCGACGTACCGCCGCCTGTCCGACGCAGTCCAGGAGCGGCTCGTGACTCTGGCTGAGAAGGCGCTCGAGATCCGTGGTGACAGCGACAAATGGAGCCAAGATCCTTGGCTGCAGCAGCTGGACTGGTCCGGCCAGGAGATCCGCATGGTCAAGGGCAAGAAGAAGAACGATCCGCCACGGCCGGCTGCGCGCCAGAAGAAGCCCGGCATGCCGCAGTGGTACAAGGACCTCTTTGCCAAGAACGACTCGCCCATTAACATCTCGGTGCGGACGCGCATTGCACCGCTCCTCCTACGCCTGGCTTGGGACGGCCACCCGCTGTTCTGGTCGGACAAGTACGGGTGGACGTTCCGTGTGACACGGACGGAGGCCGTCGAGTACGAGGAGAAGCAGATGCTCCGGTGTGACATGGCCGACGAAACCGTCGAGCTGCTCAAAAACGACTGGCGCCACGTCTACTTCAAACTGCCGCACAAGGACGGCCCCACGGCGCGCTGTGCTAGCCCAATGGCCAAGAGCTACCTGGCGTACTTTGAAAAGGGCACGCTATCGTCCGAATACACATACGCAAAGGAGGCGCTCGAGATGAACGCTTCGTGCTCGTACTGGATCAGCGCGCGCGACCGCATCATGTCGCAGCTTGTCGTATACAACGAGCAGCTGCCATCCACCACCACCGGCGATAATGCAGCACCGGCGGCGGCCCAGGACGGCTCTGGGTTTATCTTGCCCCAGGTCATCCCCATGGGCACCATCACACGGCGAGCCGTTGAGAACACGTGGCTGACGGCCAGCAACGCCAAGAAGAACCGTGTCGGCTCGGAGCTCAAGGCCATGGTGCAGGCACCGGCGGGCTACTCCTTTGTGGGTGCCGACGTCGACTCGGAGGAGTTGTGGATTGCGAGTGTGGTCGGCGACGCGACGTTTGGCCTACACGGCGGCAACGCGATTGGGTTCATGACGCTCGAGGGCACCAAGGCGGCCGGCACGGACCTGCACTCGCGCACGGCGGAAATTTTGGGCATCACGCGCAACGACGCCAAGGTGTTCAACTACGGCCGCATCTACGGCGCGGGTCTGCGGTTTGCGGCGCAGCTGCTCCGGCAGTTCAACCCGTCATTGTCCGAATCCGAAACGATCTCGATTGCGACGAAGCTGTACTCGGCCACCAAGGGCACGCGCACCAACCGGCGGGTGCTGTACAAGCGGCCGTTCTGGCGCGGCGGCACGGAGTCGTTTGTGTTCAACCGGCTTGAAGAGTTTGCCGAGCAGGAGCGCCCACGCACACCGGTGCTGGGCGCGGGCATCACGGAGGCGCTCATGGGGCGGTTCATCAGCAAGGGCGGCTACCTGACGTCGCGCATCAACTGGGCCATCCAGTCGTCCGGGCAAGACTACCTGCATCTGCTCATTGTGTCGATGGACTACCTGATCCGGCGGTTCAACATCCAAGCGCGTCTGGCGATTACGGTGCACGACGAGATTCGCTACCTGGTGCGCAACGAGGACAAGTACCGCGCGGCGATGGCGCTGCAGGTGGCCAACCTGTGGACGCGGGCCATGTTTGCGGAGCAGGTGGGCATCCGCGACCTGCCGCAGGCGTGCGCGTTCTTCTCGGCCGTGGACATTGACCACGTGCTGCGCAAGGAGGTGGACATGGACTGCGTGACGCCGAGCCACCAGACGGCGATCCCGCACGGCGAGAGTTTGGACATGCAGACGCTGCTGGGCCGCGGCGCCGAAGCGTTCTTGGACCCGGCGATTGTGCCCGACGCACGGCACGCGCCGCAGCTCGAGGACATTGCGTACACGCCGCGCAAGCCGGTGATGGAGACGCTGCGTGAGCAGGACGACAGCACGACGGACGTGGCGTTTATCCGGGCGCAGATCACGGCAGACGACAAGGAGCTCAAGGACATTCTGGCCGCGAAGCGCAAGGAACTTGCGCCGGCGTCGACATCCTCCTCCTCCTCTGCGTCTACGGCTAAGTCGTCGACGACCAAGCGATCCTCTTCCAAGCGGTCCGTGCTCCCGTACTACGCGAGCGCGCAGCTGATGCCGATGGAAGAGCCTATGTCGGTGACAGAGGCGCTGTCGTACGGCGGCATCCACGGCGGCCACGGCGGCCACGGCAGTAACAGCGGCCATGGCGGCTACAGTAGCCGGTTCTCGCAGGTCGTTGACAGCAGCTACGACGACTTTGATTTCGGCGCCCGCAGTAGTTCGCCGGTGAGCAACAGCAGCGGTGGTAGCAACAAATGGGCATGGACGGCCAACGGCGGCGGCGGCAGCCACGGCAGCGCCCACGGCAAGTACGGCAAGATGTCGGCACGGGGCACCTCGCGGGTTTAATTTCTTGTCTCGTCCTCCCCCGTTTTCCTCCTCTCCATCCCCCACCCCCTTAATGTGTTTTTAGTTGTGTATATTTTTTTCTGTGTACATTTTCTGTGTATGATTACGAACTGCTACGTTTCTTTTTCTGTTGTCTATATCTGTATATAATGCATACTTATTTTTAATGGAGACAACGGCCGTTGGGAATTGGATTGGGGAGTTCTCTGTCACACGGGTTGGATAGTGGTTGGATATAGTTCGTACCCCGTGTTTCTTCAAGTCTTGGTCGTGTGCTCAAAAGGACGGTGGGAATGTGCCGGATAGACAAACAAGACAAACGAAACAAAAAGGTCCACGACGTCAGAACTGGGCGAGGTCAAAGAGGTAAAAGGGGTGGAGAGGAGGTCATGGCAAAGTCAGCAGACACGGCACCGACGGCAAGGCTAACTAACGCTGCATGGAGGTCTGTCCGCGATGCAGGAGATACGGGAAAGCAAGAATAAAAAGAGAAAAATAGCAAAATTCAAATAATTCCCAGAACACTTGTACTTGCAGACACATTGAAGCGGGTCGATGCACGATGCGAATGGAATACGTAGCACCCATCGAAAAGAGCGGAGGGAAGTCAAAGATCGCTTGTTGAACAAAGAGATATCGTTAAAAACAAGCCTTTTTCGATGCGCTACAAGCGACAATCCCCGGGGGCGAATCTTGAAGCGGAGGTCCCTCATCGTCATCCCTCACTCTTTTCAGCTGTGATAGACATAGCTTTAGGATGTGTGTGGTGTGAGGTGTGTGCGAACATGTGCATCTGTGCTCGGGGATCTGTTCTTTATTTTTGTGGTTTATCTTTCTCGTGTTTTTTTCTCTGATTTTCTTTTCTTTTCTCTTATTCTTTATTTCCATGGGTCTATGTCCGCAGCACGGTAGCGCCATGGCCAACACACTGATACGGAGCTCTCGGCAGGCATCCGAAGGAGCTGTCCGCAGCTAGAGAAGGTTAAGTTATATAAGTACTCCGTATGTCGTAGGAGTACTCCATATTCAGGTTGTGGACAGAAGAACATTGAAGTATTCCCATCGACAAGTAAGCGCGGCAAGATACGAGTTGCAGGTATTTTCACTCAACACTAGCAGGCCTTTGAATACTGATCGGCCAAAGTACTGGCAGGGAAGGTCCAGCTGCGACAGGCATCGATGACATACAGGGGTCCACAAGGTGGCAGTGAAAAGGAAGGAGCGAACTTTCATCCGAGAAGGAAGGTCGGGAAGGAGCGAAGGAGAAGAGAAGAGTGAAAAGAAAAAGAAAGAAAAAAATAAAACAAAACAGGGTAAGGGGACTAGACACAGGATGAGGAAGTTACTCCGTATGCCAAGCCTGCTTCAGTACCCCGAACAGATGTCAAAAAGACGAGCAACTGCCAATGTATGTCGCCATCTGGCTTGTCACTGCAACCTTCTCCGCAGCCCCTCGCTCTCCTTGTATGTCGTACAAGTATTAGGTCTCTTTCTGGTCTGCGCTTCGTCTCGAAAGAGACAACATTCTCGAGTCTTTGGAGTCTTACCGTCGCCGAGGTCGTAGCACACGGTGTGGCCAAGCATCTAGATGCGGTCTTTGCTCTTTTATTTGTCGTTTCTCCTCTTGACGACTGTTCTCGACCCCAAAGGCAGCATCACAGCGAGCAGCCAATACAATGCACACTTTTTCACACACAGTGTCCTATTGGAGTTCTTTTCTCCTCCGGTTTCAATATTTCTCGATTCCCGCACCGTCTCGCTTTGGTTATGACTCTTTTCGTCATTTTGTACGTCGTAGTCAATTTGCATCTTTCTTCTTCTCTTCTTCTTCTCTTCTTCTTCTCTTCTTCCCTTCCCCACATTCCCTCTTAAGTAAGTGGAGGTATTGGAAAGGTTAATCGTGGCGGTGGATAAAGTGCCGCAGAAAAGAAGCATAACTGCACAGATCTTATTTATTCTTTTTTCAGTGGATGTCTCTTACTGTCGTTCCCTGTAGCTCCTTCCTGCTCTTTCCTTCCGTTCGCTCCTTCCCCTATCAACGTTTTCGATGTCTTTTTTTCTTTTCACTTCCTTCCGTTGTGGCAACAAAGTGTGTGGGATCAGCGACAAAGAGCGTGCCCAAGAACTACTTGTACAAGTAGTTGTATTACTCGTATATTGCGTAGGCTGCGACCACTGCAACAGCGACTAAAATCAGCAAAGTCGAAAAACAAAAATCGCAAAATCCAATGGACAAATGACCAAAGAGGGATTCCAGACCCCAAATCGGCCAGCAACTCTGCGTTGCTAGCGTAGCAGTACGGGAGTAATTACTGCCCTGAACAGGGCAAAGTCGCATTTTAAGGGGTTGTTGAAGACAAGCCCAGGCCCTGCCAAGCAGTCTGTTTCGCCGCACGCGCGCCTTCCCTTGGATGCATCCTCTTTGAAAGATGTTCGCTCCTGCTCTGTTGCGCTTGTCGGCAATTCATCGTGGACCGTTCGCTCCTGCCCTCCAGCATCGTGGTCGTGGTCGTGCTCGCATGTAAGATACTCCGCATGGCGTTGTTCCTGCTTCTTCGGTCGGGCCTGCCAACCCGATTTCCCGTTTGAGACACGCCGCACCAAAAACAAGAGAAACACGGGTCCAAGCTGTGGCCTTGCCAAGACTCTCGACCTGCACAAGCTCGCACGCTCGCAAGCTCGCACATCGGAGGGGGACGTGGCTCAGGCGGCCCATGTAGCTCTCTGACACTTTGGCGCCGCTGCTGTCACCCCGAATCTTGGGGTGGGATCAGAGACATCGCGCGGTCTCCGCTTGAACATGGGCGAAAGTGAGTATTTTGCAGCGTTTCGAAACGGCTGGGCCGCCTCGCCGCCTGCCGCCTGCCGCCCGCAGAGCAGCGGAAAGAGAGACGGAAACAGCAACCCTTTCGCGGTAGTTGCATTTTTATGTTACTTGTAAAAAGACAAAAGGGAAAGAGCGCACGTTTTCAAACGTGGCCGCCACATATTTGTTGCGCACGGAGAAAGAGCACCCCAGCACGGCGTAGCCACTTGCACATCAATCGCTCTTTCCCCTTTCCCATCCGTCCCTTGGTTCCTCTTTCCCCTTTCCCATGGAGGCCCCCAGTCGTCGACAAGGGGGGAACACAAATCCAATCCGGCCGCCATGATGCCAACAGAGCTACCGGTCATCCCATCCAGGCCTATGCCTCTCTTTTCTGTCTGTTGTCTTGCCCCCATGTACCTCCCGCTAGCACTAGCTGGATACAGTCGACGAGTAACTATGTCGTACTTAGTGTTGTCTGCACGGAACAAAACTTGCCCCATTCGAATATATTAATCGCATGGCCGCCGCGAGCATCGACACTCCGGCAAGCTGGATAAAACAAACTTGACCCAGCTGCGGTTATATTTTGATGTTTGAGAACCAGCTGTCAACCAACTACTTAAAGTACACTCGACCTCGTCTGCTCGTCTCCTCGTCTGCTCGTCTCCTCTTATTCCCTCTGCATCCTCTTACATCTGCCCTCTCCGTCAGCCTGTCAGCTCGTGTTCTCTCTCCTTCTGACTTTCTTGTCTTGTCTTCTTTTCCATTCACACTCCTATTTCCAGCAAACATTTCCCGTCCCGTGCAGGCACCTCCCCTCCACCCGCTCGAATTGCCTCTCTGCTGCCGTGTCTATATGGACTAAACGGTGCTCCGGTCCCCAGGTAAGGGGGCTCCCAATCTCGTCTGTTGGCCTCTTCATATAGATCCCGCCCCTGTTCCGCGCTCCCTTTTCGTGGCCCTGGTGCTTCTCTCCCGTCATTGTTTATTTCGGGCGGTACAACGTCTCTCTGTTTTCATTTATTTTTGTCATTGCTGCAATACCCAGGCGAGCGTCCAAGCGATAGTCTTGGAAAAAGGGACGGAAAGAGAAAGAAAGGAAAGAAGGAAACGACAGACAGCGGCTGGGCCGTGCATTCTTTCAACCACTTCAAAAGGTTATATAAACACCACAATGGACAGCACAATGGCGGCGTCGTCGCCGCTGCCAGCATCGTCAGCGGCATCGACCGACTCGGGCGAAAAGGCAGCAGCAACAGCAACAGCAGCCCCTTCCTGGCTCTCCCGCTTCTTCGCGACAAGGCGGAAAACAAAAATGGCCGCCCTCATCTTTGTCGTCCTCGGCATCATTGCCATTGCCGTCGCCGTGCCTGTCACCGAGCACGCCAAGGCGTCGAACAACGCGCACAGTGCCGTCATCACATCAGCATCTGGTGCGACGTTACTCGTGGACAACGACCTCTCAGGTAAGCAAGCAAACGATGAGAAGATGTGAACACACTCCGAAACAAACAACATGAACAGTGAATAACGCTTGGCTGACACGCCGATCTTGTAGGCAGCACATCAAGCAAGGCTGCCGTGCTCCTGCTCAGCCCACGCACCTATGCCGCCGCCGAAGCTGACTGCAAGGCCCTCGGCGAGGAGCTGTGGGGCGTCGGCAACAGCTCGAGCGCCTCCGTTGAGGGCATCCAGCCCCTGCTGGACTACCTTTCCTACATTAACCAGGCCGAGTCGACCTCACGCTTCTGGATCGGCGCTGTTCTGGATGCCACCAGCACCAGCGGCTCCGTCTCGCCCGCTTCGTGGCGCACCGTCGATGCCAGCGGCAACATTGCCGCCTTCAACAGCACAAAGGCCGTCGACACCACCGACATGGCCCTGTCGGCGCTCTGCACTCAATCTGCGCCCTACTCCAACCACTCATCTCTGAACAACGACCCGAAATGGGCCGTGTCTGTCCGTGCCTCGGTGGACCATCCCGATAACGGCGCCAACGGCGTCGCCCAGGTCGTCGGCTACCGCGACCACAACTCGTTCCGCTTCCTCGGCCTCCGGTACGGCCCCCAGCCGAAGCGCTTCACCTACTCCACACCCTATTGGAACCGCACGACGAGCGCAACCTTCAACAGCACCTTGACAACGAACACCACGGTGTTGCCCGTTGTCAACGCCACGAAGGCCGGCTCGGCCTGCTCGCAGTCGGGCGGCGTCGGCTCCGAGGATTGCCTGTACCTCAACGTGTTCACGCCCTATCTGCCGGCCCCGCAGCAGGGATCGCTGTCGTCGTCGGCCTCGCCGGCATCAACGCCGGGCGTTGCTCCCGCCCTGCGCCCCGTCATGTTCTGGATGCACGGTGGCGGTCTGACGGGCGGCACCGGCTCCGATCCGACCAACGATGGCGGCAACCTTGCCTCGCGCGGCGACGTTGTCGTTGTGACCATCAACTACCGCCTCTCGACGCTCGGTTACCTGGCACTGGACAGCGAACACGGTGGGCTCAACGGCAACTACGGGTTGTCGGACCAGATTCTCGCTCTCGACTGGGTCCGCGACAACATTGCGGCCTTTGGCGGCGACCCGGAGCGCATCACCATTCTCGGTCAGTCCGCCGGCGCTGGTTCTGTGCGCGCCATGATGGCCTCGCCGTTGGCTCTCGGCAAGTTTGCCGCTGCGCTGCCGATGAGCAACCTGGGCGGTCTCAACTATGGCAAGTCGTACTCCGAATACTACACCATTGCACAGGAGATGAACGTCGTGGGCAACGCCATCCTCAAGGCTGCGAACTGCACGACCGGCGGCACCAACAGCACTACGGCCAACTCCACGGCAGAGGCCATTGTCGACTGTCTGCGTGCCGTGCCCGCTAAAACGCTCGTCGCTCTCCGCTCCGTCGCGCGGTACATCGTCGTCGATGGCACGTACATTCTGTCAGACCAGTTGCAGCTTGGCACCGTGAACACCACCGTCAACAACACGGCCGCGCCGTACAAGCTGATGATGGGAACCATGCGTGATGACGGCGCACCATTTATCGACTTCCCCTCGAAGCAAGCCTCGCTCACCGACGCGACGAACGACGAGACAGCGTACCTGTCGGGACAGGGCTACCAAAACATCTCCGCGAGCCTGTTTCCCATCCCCACGACGGGCCTCAACGCCACGCTCGACTTGTACAACATGAGCTCACGTCTGTCGACCGACGCCGTCTTTCGCTGCGTCGACGAGGCCACCGTCTATGCGGGCCTCCAGACCGGCATCTTTGACTCGGCCTACTACTACGAGTTTGACCGCTCGTACCAGACCACAGGCTGGCCGGGCACCAACGTGTGCGCACCCAACGCCACCGCCGCCCACCCCTACGGCGACCCCAGTCTGCCCTACTTCCGCTGCCACTCGGGCGAGCTGTACTATGTCTTTGGCAACCTCGCGCGCCAGGGCCTGCCGTTCCGCGACGACGGCGACCTACCCTTTTCGCAGTACGTCCTCGACAGCTTTGCCGCGTTCGCCCGCACCTACTCGCCGAACCCGGATGCCGATTTTCTCAAGGCCCGTGGCTTCACCAACACAACCTCCATCGTTAAGAAAAGCGGCGCCTGGACGGCCTCGACCAAGGCCAAGGGCATGTCGGTGCACCTGCTCGACTGGCCTGCCAGCAGCCAGGCCGAGTTCCGCGAGCAGACGCAGTGCGAGTCGCTGGGCCTGGGGCTGAATTATTACCTATGATGATGATATGATAATGATGAATTTTTTTTGGAGAGAGCTGGAATTCGTCTTGGGAGGTTTGATTTTCTGTAAATTTATTTTTTTTGTTACAATAAGGAGCAACGAGTGGGCGCCGAAAATAGATTCTGTATATAATATACGAAAGCAAGTCGAAATATGTCGTTACCTGTCGGTTTGCGTTGTAAGAGACATTGCTGGCGGCGTCGAAAAGGCAGAGCTGACATTAGCATCTCTCGAGGAAGGAGCGAACGTATCGTCGTCTGGTCGTTGCCTCCCACCTACCTCCCGGTCGCTGTTTCCTCGGCCGTTAATATATGCTCTTTCCCTGTGCGTCCACTTTCTGTGCAACCATCTCGATCCTTCCCTCTGTCCCTCTGGGATCATGCCAACTTGCATCCCCCCTTTTCGTCTCTTTCGTCTCTTCTTATTTTCATCCCTTTTCTTCTTCTCATCCACCGCCTCTTTCAGTTTCGTTCATCTGATCCCCGTACGATGCGAGATCTTTGACAATATCCACCATGAACGACAACAAGACAAGCGACACTGTCTGAAAGCCACTCTTTCGCAAAGAGATTGGCCCCTGCAGATACCCCTTTGGTCCTGTTTGGTGAAGCACAACGGCACAATGGCTGATATGATGATGCAGTGGCAAGCAGGACGACAAGACACAAATTTGCCCACCCCCGGCCGTGGAAAGATTTGGCGGGGCATCCACACCCATCATCCATCATGGACCACTTTCTTCACGCACCTCCCGGTCCGACCATCGCGTAAGACGCAACTCGTTTGCCCCGGCCTTTTTGAGACACTTGGTAGAGACATCATCTCGAGAAAAGTTCTCCCCTCCCTTTTCTATTCCATTTCTAAATACAAATAGAGGCAAGACAGTTCCAGACGACAGCCCGACTGCGCAACCTGCTAACCGAGATGACTTTAATCTAGGTATGTGAAGACATTATGGGGGAACACAGGAGACACAAAAGATCGACCATGAACCGTGTGGCTCGCCGGCTGGCCTCCTACTGGATGATTCGCAGGGCAGTGTGGGAGAGCATCTCTAGGCCAACTCCAACGATAACGGTGGATCGTCCCGTCTCTTTCTTTCTTCCTGGTAGCCAATACTGGGCTCCTCGAACGTCCATCCGAACGGTCTGCTTTTCCTTCTCCGGCGAGCAACAGCCAACGCAGTGCATTCACAGCAATGTGCGAATACGCGGATGGAGCATCTCTTTTCCTGCAGTCATGACCCTGCAGCTGTCAGTCGCTTGCGGCTTGCAGGCATAGGTGTGGGCGTAGCTACATAGAATCTCACACAAGCAGACAAAAAAAAGACCAACAGACACAGACCGAAACGACCATGGGCGACCATGGGTCTGGCTCCATCATTCCCACAGATCTCGATCCAAAAAAGAAGAAGACGACCTCCTACTCGTTCACTCATCCTCACATCGTGCCGGGGCCGGTGGGGTGGTATGCCTGCTGTTCCCTCGCATGCCACTCACCCCTGTCCAGCTGAAATGAAACTTTCATGATGCAGCCACATGATTGTTTGACCAGTCTTCTTTGCAGCGTCTCTCCCATTACCCCCCCACTCACAGAGGGGAAATGTTGAATGCGAATTTCCAAGTACCCCTCACCGGGACGCATCCGCATTGCCATTGAACCATGGCTGCCACGCACCGGTTTCGAGGTAAGATACTGTGGCTATTTTTGTTGGGCCGATATCATATCATGCACTAGATTTCACCATTGGCGGTCTCTCTAACATATAATGCATAGGACAAGTGATTGTTATCATCAAGACTCGGCATGGATATCTGACAAACAGAGAGGTCTCGTGTCTGCACGTTTCTCGCCCTGCAGGGATAGTGCTCATCTAGGAGAAGACCGTCTCACGCAAAAGCGGCTCTCATCGCGTGGAGCCATGGCCAACGCCATTTTCCTCATTCTTTGCTGCGCTACAGCAAACGTGCAGGACTGGGCAGTACACCACGAGCCCTTTCGGGAGCCCAAGCCGGCCCTCGCCCTGCCGGCGGTGCGTTGGAAGTCACTAGCCCGGGGTCTGCTCTCCATCCTCCCCACCTTTCTGCAACGGCCAGACCGACTCCCAAACGAATCGTCCAAATCGACGGGGCAGCGCCCCTCATCGCACCGCAGGAACGGCGCCAATTCAGTATCCTTTTAGTAACACCGTTGATCGCGAGCTACACCCACTGCAGACAAGCAAGCAGGGAGCAGATGTGAGCTTGTGAGACCTGGCTGCATTTTTCATGCCCGTCCCTCGTGCATCGCATGCACTGCACATCGGAGCACGCGTAGTTCTGCTGCACGTTTTTTTATCGCTGGCGGCCGGCGTTGGAGGCCGGCCGTTGAGAATGATTCCTCACGCAAGGTATGGACAAAGCAGGAAGCATAGAGGAGAAAATCAGTGAAAATGACAACCGAAAGAAAGCATGCCGCAGCCTGGATGCAACATGCAAGCCAATATGACACCTTACATGCATTCGACCAGCCCGAGATCGCCAAAGAGCCCAGCCACAAGCAACATGGTCACATTCCTATTTTGGTAACACGGGGTGGGGGTGAGGCAGACGAGAGCTATCGCACATGGCATAGAAGGCCGAGCAAACACCACGCGCATGAGCAAGAGCAATATGGCAATCGACGACGTTGGTGCGAGAAAGGACACTACTACGGTGATCCCATCCCAGATTGCACTTGCCATGGAAGCGGAGAGCGGAGAGCGGAGAGCGGGAAGTGGAATGGTCTGAGGCGAAAATGGCAGCAAGACAACAACAGCGAGGCGGGAAGCGGTCAACGGAGCGCTGCCAACGGTCAACGTCAGGCTGCAGAGGACATAGGATCGATAATCAACAGCAGCAGCCAGCAACACCGTGGCGGGCGGCGACAAAGTATGCTGCCGGCAAGAAGCACAACGCCCACAGACGCCCGACAGCAGACAAGGCAGATCGACAGGCGCGGGACAGACGCGGATGGGGGATATGCAATCAAAGAAGCACGGCCCCTGTCGACCAAGAACCACAACGTATTGCGACCTCATCTAGTGCCTGTCCTCGAAAACAGTTCGACCACGTCTCGACATACAGACTTCTCATCGCCTTTGCCCTCTGGGGTCCGGGAGTCGGTGCTTCATGTACAAGCAACTCAACTCAACTCCCGCTCTTGTGTCCTCTCCCTTCTTATCTTCTACGCATGCTACCTTTCACACAGCTCTCAAGTTGTATGTCGTACTGCACCGCCCTGCGCCTCTTTGCTCCAGTGCCCTTGGTCGTTGGCGCACTTGTAAGCACAAAGCAGACATCTGGCCCCGAGACACGCCGTGCCCCGATTCGTCACAGCAACTAGCCTTGTGCCATCTCTTGTGCTAGCCACACGCCGGCGAAGGTGTCGTTTTTGTTGCTTCTGACCAGAAGCCAAGACCCCTCGACCCCCAACGGCGAAGAAGCAGCTCTTTGCTGACGAAAACATCTGATAATCCAGACTCGCCAGGCACTGCCTGTGCGTCAATTTCCACTACTCTCTCGGTTCTCCGCCAGGGCCAGCCGCCGCCGACCCGCCCCTGCCTCTGATCGACAGGATGGAGGGAACTGACGCCCCGTCACTGCATCGCAAATGAGATCGGTACAGCAGCCCGTCGAATAAGCGCCACGCCCCCATCCATCCCCAATTCCCCCTCCCTGGTTAGGTCCCAAAAGCCATCCACACATTACCCACTCTCGAAAGCCTGGCCGCGTTACCCACACCCAATTTGTGCGAGGCAAGCAGGCAAGATACCGCGTAAGTCTCTGACTTTGCTTGCTTTGGTAGCACTCGCAAGAAACGCTTGTGCAAGTGCTCAGTGTGCCCAGTTATCCCACCCCTGTCTCTGGCGACCACATTGTTTCCCAGCGAGTCCGTGTGGTTGCATCTCCACCTGGCACGCCAACGCCCACGCTGTTGTGTGCTCGGGGCAGTTGCTGGCCGCCACGAAACAGCTAAAAATTGTTCGCGCTGCCCAGGCCGCGGATAGCGTGCGGTACGGAGCACGGGTATTACAATTAGACCATGGCGCACCTGCTGTGCGTTTTTGTGCTTTCGCCATCGACAGGAACAAAACCCTTTGTCTTTGCTTTTTTTGTCTAATTCTCCCCTGGGCGAGATAGGATTGCTGTCCCCTCTCTCTCTCTCTCTCTCTCTTTTTCTATCAGAAGAAGATCAGTCTTTTTCTCCTTAACATTGCCTCGTCCGGCCCCGTCTTACTCGACAAAATCGTTTTGCACGGCTTCCATCCAGCGCCCCAAAGAAGAGAAATGGAGGGGCCTGCTTAGACTGCGTCGACTGCTAAGAAGAGCCATACATCTGACCTACGCAAGACAGACTTACGTTTTTGCGTCTCGCCCTTCACTTTTCGCCTCACACGTTTCTTCCCCAGCAACACGCCCAAGGCCAGGGCTACCCCAGAAAAAGGATTGTTCCCGCGCATTGGACCCATTGGACCCTGCGCACATTGACGAAAAAATAAGGACCGCTACCGACGATAGGACGATCGCGCCAATACCGCAACGACCACCACGATGAACTCCCACCCGTACGACACATCGGCCATGATGGGAACTGGTGCGCCCCTGATGAGCGGCATGCCGGTCAGTGCACCGCCAGGCGCCCCCGGCGCTCTCGGTGGCCCGAGTGGTTTCGTGCAGCATCATCACCAGCCGCTCTCTCAACCTCACCCGGCCGCACAACCACACCAGATGCAATCTCACCCGGCGCAGCCTCTCCATGCGCAACCGCTTCAAGCGCAGCCGCTCCAAGCGCCGCCGCCTATGCAGGCACATCCTCTGCACGCACAGCCTTACCAGCCGCAACCATACCAGAGTCACCAGCCGCCGCCTCCTCCTCCTCCTCCCCAGCAGCATCAGCAGCAGCCGCCGCCGACGACATCCGTGTCCAGCTCCGGATCTGTCACCAATACGACGACGCCGACGCACTCCGTGTACGATGAGGGCAACGCCAACGGCTCCAACACAAGCCCCAGCGAGACGTCACAGGGCGCCAGCCAGGAGAACCGCTCACCAATCGGGCAACCGTTCACAGCCGTGCCGACAGCCTGTTTAGGATGTGTAAGTAGTCTACGAGAAGGATGCCGTCAGACCCTACCGTTGATCGTGTGCTAATGCTCCAACCTTGTCCTGTAGCGCAGCAAGCATCTGAAATGTGACGGACAGGTCCCCTGTTCCCGTTGCAAGATGGCTGAGATGGAGTGCGTCTACATTGCCTCCCGTCGAGGCTACAAAGGCCCCCGGAAGCCCAACAAGAGAATGCGGTCGTCATCGCCACCGCCGGGCTCGTTGCTGTCCACAAGCTTGCCTGCGTCTGTACCCCCGGAGAGCTGCCCCATGCTGCTCGGCGCCGCCCCACACACTGCAGCGCCCCAGGACCTGGCCACCGTATCGGCGGCATACGCACAGTCTACCGGAATCGGGCCTGTCACCACAGGATACACGACCGCCAATGCCATCAGCACGCTTCCTCCCGGCACAGTCGCCTTTGCGGGCACGGTGGCAGGAACGCCGGCGTCTCTATGCTCTACGCCGGCAGAGTCCGTGTCTCAACAAATGCATCTATACAGAAACGGATACGGCAACAACGGCAACAACGGCAACGTGGCCCTTGCCGGGGCGATGGCGCCCGTTGCCCGTATCGAGGACCGCTGCTTCGACGCCTTTTACCACTACTTCTACGGCGGCCATCCCTTTGCGTTGCCCAAGGACATTGTGCTGTCGCTCGCCAGGGACAGCTCCTCCAACATTGGCCACCTCATCGCCGCCATGCGGTACGTCGGCTCTCTTTACATCGACGCCGGACCGGCGCGGGCCATGTTTTTCGACGAAGCCAAGCGGTTGGCCTACCTGCCGACGTGTCCCCAGGACGGCTTCTTGGTACAGACTTTCATCATGTTGATCGTGGGACTGGACGGAAGCTGCGACCAAGAACAGGCTCGCCAGCTCCTGGGCGACGTCGAGCGGATTGCCCTGGACATTGGCCTGCACCAGCGCGGATTTGCAGCGGCCAACGGGCAGGGGAACCCTATTTTTGAAGAGAGCTGGCGCCGCACCTGGTGGGATCTCTTTGTCGTCGACGGCATGGTGGCCGGTGTGCACCGGATGACCAATTTCGCGCTATTCGATGTCCCTGCCGACGTCGCCCTTCCGTGCGAGGAGCAGCAGTACCTGGCAGGTAACATCCCGACACCGGCGTACATTGAAGACTTTGACGACCAGATCTTCACCGGCGAAGACCGCGAGTTTTCGTCGTTTGCGTATCGTATTGCCGCCGCGCGCATCCTCGGTCGCATGATGCGCTGCCCGCCGATCTTGTTCCCCAACGATGAGAACCTCGAAAAGATCGAGTCGCTGCTATCCAACTGGCGGATGCACCTGCCCGTGAGCAAACGGGACGACCTAAACAAGCACTGCCAGCTTGACGAGATGATGTTCCAGGCCCACTTTATCAACCATGCGTAAGTTGTCGAATGTTCTTCCCTTGTGTGATGTGTCCCTCCACACGTCGTACTAACCAAACACCCCAGTTGTTCCATCTTGTTGCACCAGCCGCACTCGCAGCTGGACTCGTCGCCCACACGGAGTGTCACGTCGTGCGCACCGCACAGCCACGTGCCCAGCGGCGACGCCTTCAACACGCACACGCGCCACACCATCACGGCCGCCTGCGAGATCAGCAAGATGGTCACGCAGGCCGTGCCGCTGCTGTCGCACACGCACTTTTTCACCTGCGTCATCACGCTGTCGTCGATTGTTCATTTGAGCAAGTGGGCGCTGTATTATATCCAAGATGAGGAGGACCTGCGCCAGCAGATCCGTTTGAATATCGGCGCGCTCAACAAGCTCAGCGAGGTCTGGAAGGCGGCAAGCACGGCCAGCGGGCAGGTCAAGGGCGTGGCCCAGGAGATCTACCGGGCCAAGAAGGCCCAGCAGATCAATCCGGCCTTCTGGGTCGGCTTCACGCAGGAGGAGATGATCAACAGCCTCAACACCGACGAGGGCATTATGAGCGAGTTTGACACCATGCTGCCGGTGGCGACGCAATAAGCGGTGGTGGTGTGGTGGTGTGGTGGTGTTGTTCTTGTCGTCTTTCTGATTCTTTTCCTCTTTCGTTTGCGTCATGATCTGTTTGTTATGCTGATTCCTAGTCGTTTGTCTTGCCGGCTTGGGTGACTCACCAACCCCTCTCAATGGCGTACCGGGAACACCGTCTTTCTCATCTATCCCGTCTCTTTTCGGATATCCATATAGAATGAAGTGAACAGAAGTTGTATGCCGCTTGGTATGGTCGCAAGAAAGGGAGACTGGGGGTTGGCGTTGAGTCGGCTTGGGTCTTGTGACTCCCCTCTTCCTAGTTATCTGGCACACCACATGGGGGAGGGTGACTGGTATATATATATGTGCAGCCGCGGGTGTGGTGGGTATGTTACGTGGCGGGTGAGGAGGTGGATATCTGCAGGCTGTCTATTCTATTTAATGCCACACCCACTAATGAACCGGTTCCCTTGTGGCCCTGCCCACATCCAAGACATGCATATGTGCCATGTGCTGGTCGCTGTCCTCGCGTAAGGCCCGCCGGACATACGTCGTCTTGTCTCCATACGTCCTCTCCGTTCTTCAAAAGAACTCGGCAGCACGGCCTGGTCCTAGCGCGAAACAGGGCTGACGTTTTCGTTCAAAAAAAAAGGTGAATGGAGGGCAAAACAGGAAAAGAGAACAAACGCGAAGCGGACAACTACTTCTCCTCCTTGCCTTATTGGGGATATCGCAGTCCAGCTCGCCGACCTCGAACGGGCGCATTAGTCGGGTTTCTCACCGTTCTCACAGGTCGTTCGACGGGGGTTTCGGGCTCCAGTCTTTTTTACGGCTGCACGGTTAACGTTAACTTGGATCCATCTTATTAGCCATTGGCCGATTGGACAATTCATATGAGAAAGTGCTTTCAAACAGTAAGAGAAAAGTAAAGCGAATTTACACACCCTTCACACCCTGGACGGGTGCCCGAGAAAAGGATCGCACGTCGGCGACCACAAAAAGGATGCACTTTGTTTGAAGTTGGCACCAAAATACTCCGAGTTCCCCGGCTCGCCGTTCTCCATTGAAAATGGTCGAATAAGAGGGGGGCCTTGTCTCCGCGGACGCCGTTACATTGGCCGCCCACGCGACGCGCGCTCCTGCAGAACGCAAGAAATGGTCAACCCTTTGGTTGTCCCTTTAATTCGAGTCTTTTCCTTTCTATTTTATTGTCTCCCAGTTGAGTTGTGAGTGCCATGTTTGTGCCGCTCGAACTGCAATTTGTCCACTTGGCCCTGGTTCTCAACTTGCAGCTGAATTACCCCAGAGAATTTTGTGGACGGCGAACGGGGCATCGGGGATCTGACATGCACATGAACGGCGTATGCGGCATGGAATGTATTCATTAATAAATCAAATGCAAGCAGTAGAATAAATAAACTATCCAGCCTTGGTAAGCGTTTCTTTGATCCCTTTACTCAGCCCTACTCTTTGCTCTGCCTTTTTTTTTGGGCTTTTTCTTTTTAATACCTTTCCCCCTACTTAACCCTATCCCCCACCTTAAAACACCTTGTACTTCTTCAGGAAGTCGTCAATGGCCTTGGCGGCCACAGACTCGTTCGTCTCGAGCGCAAAGTGGCCCGTTTTGAGCCACTGCAGCTCGAACCGCTGCACGTCCCGCCGGTAGGCCTCGGCGCCGGGTGCAATAAAGCACGGGTCGTACTGGCCCCAGAGCGCCAACACGGGCGTGTCCGACAACCGCAGCCAGTTCTGGATCTGCGGGTACAGCGTCACGTTGGTCTGGTAGTCGTAGAAGAGGTCCAGCTGGTGGTCCTTGTTGCCGGGCCGTTCCAGCAGCGCCTGGTCCAGGTGGTACGTCTCGGGCGGCACGTCGCGCCCGCCGTTGGGTGCGCCCTCGACGTACTGGTAGCGCGTAAAGGGCAGCTCGAGCGCGACCTTGCCGAGGGCGGCGCGCGTGGCCGGGTCCGCGTCCTTGGTCGGCCCGGAGTGCCAGTAGTCCTTGATGGGCGCCCAGAAGTCGGCGCCCAGGCCCTCAATGTAGGCGTTGCCGTTTTGCGCGATGATGGCGCCGATGGCGCTTTTCTGCGATGCCGCCTGCTGGTTCAGCGCAAAGCGGAAGGCCGTCGGCGCGCCGTAGTCAAAGATGTAGACGGCAAACCGGCGGTCGTCCGCGGCGAGCTGCAGCGCCTCGACAAACGCACCAAATGTGACGGCTAGGCTCGCAAACGTGTACTCGTAGTTGCGCGCTTCCGGCACCTCGGTGAAGCCATAGGCCGGCAGGTCGGGGGCGACGACGCGGTAGCCGCGCTGGGCGAGCAGCGGGATCAGGTTGCGGAACATGAACGACGACGCGGGGAAGCCGTGGAGCAGAACAATGGTGGGCGCGTCCTTGCCGGCAGCCACGTCGTCGGCGGCTACGCCGGCCGGGTTGGCGAAGCGGTAAAAGACCTTGACGCCGTCGGCCTCGACGAACGCCTGGTGTGTGGTGGGGATCGACATGGTGGGGGTGGGTGGAAGGTAGTCGACAGTATGAGACTGGTGTCTGGTTCAATGGCGGTGCTTTGGAGGGGTGATGACTTGAAGCGGTGATGGTCTGAAGTGGTGATGGTCTGAAGATATGAACTGGCAGAAAAGATTGCTTCTCGCGAGGGCGTCGTCGTCTTTATACTCGAGAAACACCTGCTTGCCATTGCCTCTTCCTCTCCCTATAATTCATGTTCATGTCGTCATATCCCTCCCTTAGAATGAAACGGAGCCGCTTCCTCGCTATTCTTTGCCCTTTCGGTGTGGATTGATTTCACATGGCCGCGATGGAGGTTGAAGGAAGAGGGGAAGAAACGGGGTTTGACAAGCTAAAGGGCGTAGACGTGAGTCGTATAATGGATATGAGAACAGCTTGGCGCAGTTTGTCATCTAGGGAAGGTACGGAGTACAAATTGGAAAGGTTTCGCGAGGGAAAGTGCGAGACGATGGTGCGAGGCAAGACCGCGTATGCACCTGCCATCGTCAGCGATGCGCACTTGGGGCATTCTGTTGCGGCTCGACCAAAACTTCCCGATTGGGAAAGGCCTGGCCGTTGTGCTGTTTTAGCAGCTGCCGTTTGGTCCACACCACGTGAGCCTTTGTTCTGCCCGCCAAGTTGCCCGCCAAGTTGCCCGCCGAGTTGCTCGCTAATCGCCTGTCAATTAGGCCTCTGTCGGCGTTTGCTCCAGCGCCTCGAAGCCCGAATTGCGGCATGCAGCGCTTTGTGTGCAATTACTGCCTGACTTATCGCACGGAGTTTGACGTAGGGCTTTGTCATTCTTTGCAAAGAGCCACAGCACAGCAATATAATCATGAACAATGCGCATGATGTCTTCTTTGCATGTCGTGATGTCGGCTTCTCGGTGTTTTGGTATATTGGCATGAATTGAGGCGTCTGGCCTCGCCGAGTTGATAAATGGGTATTTGGCATTTGCTATCTTACATTATATGTACATCAATTATGGCAGGGCTGTTATTGTGATCAGAGGGCAGCTAGTTGTGGCCGTCCAAGGCAGTCCGTTCCAGTCGTCGGTGTCCGTCGGCCGGTATCCGTCATACGTGGTTCGCCAGACAGCGTTCCGTCGGCCGCCCTCCTGCCATCCCATTCCGTGGCCGATGTGTTTTCCTTTTGTTTTTGCGTTTTGTGTTTTGCTTCTCTTTTATCCCCCCCCTCGCCTTATGATGCACGGCACAGGATCTGGCCGCCAATCTTCTTCTCCAGCGCCTCGCGCACCTCCAGAACGCCCCGGTCCGTGCTCACAAATAGACACTCGCCCATGGTCAGGCCCTTGACCATCCCCACGGGGAACCCGCGCGTCACCTTCTCCAGGTCCGCCAGCGGCATCCGCACCAGCCGCGACGGCTTTGAGTACATCTGGAGCTGCCGCAGCACCGGCTCGTTGTTCCAGTACTTGAGCCCCAGCCACAGCCGCCGCGACGCCACGTTGGCCGACGTCACCACCTCCTCCACGTGGCTGCCCGTCAGGATCGCGGCCGGGTCCGGTGGCGTGGGCCCCGCGCGCGTGACCGACGACAGGAAACCCGCACGGTGCAGCGCCAGCACGAACCGCAGGTTGTACTTGTTGTTGGGGATGGACGTCAGGCCGAGGCGGGCGCGGGACGCGTTCTGCAGATGGGAGCACGTGTGGGCGATGTGGAGGATGCCCATTGTGACGGTGGGGGTTGATGTGTGTGGGAGAGGAGAGGTAGAGGGGTGTTCTCAGTCGTCGATCGACCAGCTGCGGTCAGGGTCTCGTCGTCGTCGTCGTCGTCGTCGTCCGTCGACGGGTTCAAAGATCACGAGACAATGTCTGCCACGGTTAGTGAGGGTCAGGGACGGAGAGAGGGCGGCGAGGGCAATCGTACAGTAGGGTAAAGTGGTCGATTCACTGGTCGAGACTTCGTGCGTGTGCCGTGCGCCGTGGCGTGTCGTGTCGTCGTGTCGTCGTGGATTGAGCTTTCAACGGAACACTCCACGAATCTCGACTTTTTGCTGCTCTGAATTTTTTGACCTTGAACCGACGACTGGCAATTGGCACAAAGTGGGGCTCGGTCGTGATTGGCCAGGATTGGGTAAGCACGCAGGTAGTGGGTCCTCCTCTTTAGCTCCGTTCTTCCCGTCTGCGATCTGCCAGGCACTGAAGTTGGCGATGTGCCTGGACGAGATCAGGACATCTTCCGGGCTGAATCTCGAGAAGACGCGCTTTTCGAAGAAGAAAAGAAAATCCATACTAGTTCAGGTCCCATTTTGCCTACTCGAGACTTCCTATAACTTGTCCAGGTGGTCTTTCAAATGCCATCACTGGAGACACTGAAAACCCCCAACTCCGGCCAGTCGTGCCTTCCGCACAACAAGGTCCTTCCCAACGTCATCGACTGAACAGCATTTGGCAATCACGGAGCGCTCACCACTTTTCAGGAAGGACCATCCTCCTACATCCCTGATGGAGCTCCGGTTCCCTCGCTCCTGCCTTTGATTGTGCACTTCCCCCCGAGTCTCTTCACATTGCACATTGACAGACTCCACTCTGGCCACGAGAAGCGCACGCTATTGGCCCGCCCCGCTGTCGTGTAAGCGCCGACTTGCCCTTTCAGGACAGGACTGCACCAGCGTCACTGGGCGCCCTGGACGAGCCAGCAAATCACATCCCATCACAGCATCGAGAGGCAAGGTGACGGATGTGCGCCGCACTGCTGTTTGTTAGCATTTACTGACTGGGTGCTCATAATACCCAGTCCGAGCTGGCCCGCCATGGTGCGATCGGCGCGCAGCGTTGCAGACGGCCCAACTGGCCAGGCCATTTGCCGCGCCAGATTAGCTCTTTGCTCTTGCTTTCTGGGTGTGTTGACGGGAGTTCAAGCTCTTTTTCTCGTTTTGATTTGTGCGCCCGGCCGTTTGGCAAGCGAACATGCAGTGCGGTTATCTCGTCTCCTGAGCCGCGACCAGGGGTGGGCCAAGAAAGAGGAGGAAGAAGCAGGAGAAGAGAGGGGAGAAGAGGGGAACAGATCCCGTTGCATCGTCACACCTTTTTTTTTTTTTTCGTCTCGCCCGTCTCTTCTTCTTTTCTCTCTTTCTTTTGTTCATCCCCTTCTCTCCCACCAATTGCCACCTTTCTTCCCTCGTTTCTCTCAGCTCCTACCTCTCTTCACAATTGCGACAATGGCGACGCGACCGGGCGAAGAAAACGTCGCGACGCTGTACGTTTCTCCCATTTTCCTTCACCGTCCTCTCTGCTCACCTGCACACCCACACTCACACACACAGCTTCGGAGATGTCCACTACTTTTACAGCCCCGAGACCGACGACCCGCCGCACCACCGCTTCAACAAGGGCTCGTACGTCTACCTCTTTGAGAATGCTCACGAGGGCCGCGCGCGCATCGAGATCGCCAACCGGCCCGGCTCTGAGCGCCAGGACGCCTTCGACGGCTTCCTCGACGCCACCGCCGTCACCTACTCCTACAAGCACAGCTGCATGGTCTCGCTCACCGTCATCGCAGAGCTGCCCAACCAGGACGAGTGGCACTTGCCCACCTACGACCCCACTAACCAAAGCATCTACCACTACCCACTGCACGCCGTCGACATTTACTTTTGGACGAGCCTCGATGCCCTCAAGTTTATCAATGGTGTGCGCCGTCTGCTGCCCACGAACCAAGTCGACATCCGCGACGAGCCGGCGGTGCCCGCGCCACCGCCGCCGCCGCCACAGCCGAAGCACTACCCGGCGCCGACCAGCGGCAGCAACAGCGCCGGAGCCGCCAGCGGGCCCGGTGGCAACAATGGCCTCGCCCATGTCGTGCAAAAGCTCGAGACGGTGGCCATCAACGGCGGGCCTGCAGGTGGTGCACCCGCCCCACGGAGCGGACCGGTTCCGGCTGCCGAGCTCTCTTTTGCGGGGCCGCCAACATCCGCTGTGTCGGACGAGAGGGGAGGGCCAACACCGCCCCAGCAGCAACAGCCGGCCCCGGCCGCCTTTGCCTACAACCCAGCCGCACCCGCGGCACCCGAGACCATTCGTCCACGTGAAAAGACACCGCCGCCCGAGGATGTTGTCGCCCACAACCCGCTGCACCAAACGCTGTACCAGGACGCTGCCACGCCCTTTAGTCCTGGATTGGTCGTGCCGGCCGGTCTGGGGCCTTTGAGTCCTGGAATCCCACCGCCGTCGCTGCACTCGCCGCCGGGCGCGCCCTCGTTCCCTGCACCGCCCGCCTACAGCAGCACGCCACCAACGCCGGCGGGCGCTCCCCAACAACTACAGCAACTACAGCAGCAGGCGCAGCACCCCGGTCTTGTGCGGGCCGCCACCATGCCAGTGACCTCGCCGTCACCGTTCAACCCGGCCGCCAGCTTCCCCGCCTTTTCACCGCCGCCCACCACGGCCACAGCGCCACCGCCTTCGGCCACAGCCGCAGGAGCAGGAGCAGGGTCCACGCCCGCTCTCTACCAGGCGCCGTCCGAGGCCGGTTTCAGCAACTACAACTACGGCAAGCCGGGTGGCGCCGCCGCCGGTGGTACGCCCGACTTCTCCATCCACCAGCAGCTGTACCGGCCGACGCACGGCGAGGCCGTGTCGCATGCGCCCAAGCAAGATCCGCGTGGCAAGCTGGAGGAGAGGGCCGGTCGGCTGGAAAAGGGCATGACGGGGATGCTGAAGAAGTTTGAGAAGCGGTTTGGGTGAGGCGTGGGTGTGTTGAGAGAATGTACCATAGCGTTGTGTTTCTGTTTGTCTTCGTGGTGCCGTCTCCTTTTTTGTCCTGTCTTTGCCCAATTCTGTCGATTTTCTTGGCTACCGAGAGTTTATTTTGAGACTGGAATCAAAGAATCAAAGAATCAAAGCAACCATTGCCGCCATGATATGCATTCGGAATCATCCAGCTGACGTGCCGAGACCTGTGAGATAAATCAAATGCTCCGTAATTTGATCTAGCTGCCATAGTTGTGCGTCGTCGAATGGCCGCCAAAATGCACAGACTGCCCAAACACGAGCTTTTCCGTGTCCTTAGGGCATCGAGAGCCACCAGTCACAGAATCCGACAAGTAGTTTGCGCGTGTTCGTCTTTCGCCTACCCAGTTGTGTCTTGCCGAGCGTCATCTTTGGTTGAAACTGGCATGGCTCTGGCTGCTAGTGCTGACCTGTCGATGATCCTGTCGACCCTGTTGACTGTGGCCCTTGTATGTCGTAGTCGTATCTTATCTTGCAAGTCAAGACAGCCGCAGCTGGCCAGCAGCGCAATGCTTTTCACGCTTGCACGCTGGCACAGGCCTGGCCAAACCAGGCCCATGGCTGACGGCTGGTGGTTGACCGTGAGACGCCAATGCCCCAGTGTTCTTTTCCTTTTCTTCGCTTCCCTTCCCTTACGACGTACTTTCTCATTTTGATCATCTCGCCTCGCTCACTGTCGCCCAAAATCTGCACCGTAATCCTGCATGAAAATCTCGTAACAGCATGCAGACACGAGAATCGCCTCCTGCGACCTCAGGCTGACTTCAGACCGCCGCCGCGAGTGCTCGTTCTTGCACAGGGGGCAGGAGCGCACAGGAACAAGACTGCGCAGCGATAACCAGGGCAGGCGCCTGTCAGCCTTGCAAGCCTATCCGCTGGCACCTTCCCGCTGGCACCTTACCGCTCCTTCTGCATTACGGTGCAGAACCTGCAGAACAAATGAAACGAAAACGGCAGTTCTCCCGCTTGGAAAGTACGTCGTAAGATGCAGTTGCCCGCTGGAGTCGTTCCTTCCTTCCCCAAGTCGCAATCCTGTGGCGGTGGTCCCCAGAAAATGGCTGCACAGCCTTCGCCCAGCCCCAATCCCCCTCTGGCGTCCCTCAGTGGCTGCAACTCCAGCAGCGGTCACGTCACGATTACACTAAGAAACCATAAGATACCGACTAGCTGAGGTACTTTTTCGCGCGTTTTGCAACCACTTGCAAAAGCATCATGGCGCAGGGGATTATTGGTTGCACTTTTTTGTCTCTTCACCATCGCCCTTCCCGTTTCCTGACCGACCTGCGTTGCGTGGGAAGGCACGACTGTGCCGCCTGTCTTGCTGGCTGCCGCCCGAAACAAAACTAAGAATGTAGGTGCGACCGATGGCCAACGACGTGTTGCAAAGTACCTAGTACCGCGCTTGCTCTGGTTCCGCCCGACATGCCACCACTTAAAGGCCCGCCCTGCTGTTGCGCCAGCAATCAAAGACGATCAAAGCCGTTGTGGAAGGAACGCCCGCCAACTCTCCACCGTTGAACACGCAAGTCTCGCCCCTGACGTCCCCAAAACGGCCTAGCTCGCTGTCCAACAGCCCTAGTAGCTCCCGCCATGCCCGGGGTCCTCCATCGTACCTTCTACTTTGCACCTTGTGGGACCCGAAGCCAATTTACTACGAATGTCGCTCGATGCCCTGTGCTCGGTTCCTTTCATTCTAGATTGCTACGACGACGAGCTCACACGCTCATGGAAAGTGGTCAAAGTCGTGGTAAGATACGGAGTACGTTGTAACAGAAGCGCAGAAGCAAGAGATTGCGTCGCTTTCTTCTTTCTGCCGGCCAGCCCTGCCCTGCCCTCTGCTCTTTCCTCGTTCCCTCGGACTTGCCAGAATTATCCTGCATCTCACCTCGACCCGTCACTTCTTTCCCACCCAGGCCCAGTTGGGCCAGGCCTAGGCCCCGCCGTACCTGCCTTCTCTGTGTCGCAGCTTTCCTGCCTCCTGCCCCCCCTGTCGGATAACATCCATTCCTTCCCTCGTCTTCGTTTCTGGGTCTCACCTGCGCTCTCTTTTTCTTCTTTTTTTTCTCTTCCTCCTTCCCACTCCGTCCTTCTTTCGCTCTTTCCCTTATTCTCCCCAGCATCTTCATTTTGTCCCTCGTGAAGTCTCGAATCTTGGATTTCTTCTCCTCTCCACACCAACATCTTTTCCGTCCCTCCTCCCAATCCGATCGTTCGCCTCATTTAATCCGGTTTGCGTGCTGATCGGTACCCCCAGCAACGTGCCCTCTTTTCTCCCACGCCGCATCCTCTTCGCCGCTCGCTTCTCCTCGCCGCCTACGAGAAAATCACCAACGGTTCGCTTGCTGACGACAACCACCTTTTCGAAGGTCCTTTTCGTCCCTTTCCCTCGTTCCCTTCTAATTTGCGTTGTGTTTGCGTACTCGATATTCGATTCGATTCGGCAGTTGTATCTCGACGACGACAAGACGAGACAGAAACCGCATCGGACGAAAGCAAACGAAACAGCAAAGTCCAGACGAAAGAAGAGGTGATCTGATCGAAACCCAAATTCTACAACACGAGAAGGACGACAGCGTTAGAGACATCGACCGCTCGGCCTTGTTGCACCATGCATAGGCGCTCCCGACCGGCACCCTACGTCGTCGTCGACTAAACTTTTCGTCCTCCTTCCCGAGAAACGGTTTCAAACGCCCATTCGCCCCCCGGATTTCTGACCTCTCCGACTTCTTCAATTGTCCGGTCTTTGAACCCATCTTTTTTTGGCCAAAGCGTCAAGTCAACCTCTCCCCCTCTCTTTTTCCTCACATTTTCCTCACGATGCGCATACGACACGATGTCCGAGATGGAGCAACGCTCCACCTTCGAGATGATACGAAAAGTGGTGGTGACACAACAAATTACAAGCCCGCGATTGTAAGAATTGCTATTTTTGGTGGCGGTTGTGGACCGACTACAACTCGAAATCGCTTGTGAGAGGCGTAATAATAGTGGCTAACACACAAAACTAGATCATCGCCGGCATCGTCGGTGGACTGGTCGTCATAGGCTTTTCCTGGCTCGTCTACCGTCGGTGGCGCCAAACACGAAGCGCGAAATACTCGAGATCAGGTCGTGACGACAATGACCACAGCGAAACAGCAGACGGTCCGGCGACATCCGAAACAAACAATGCCTCGGCGACCCGCACCAGGCTAGGCCACCAGGGCAGCGTCTCCACAGTTGATCGAAATACAAGCGTGCGCTCCGTCATGACGTTGCCGCCATATCGCCCCAAGCCACTCGAGAACGAATCGGTGCTGGGCCGCGAAGGCGAGCGGGACGGCATCGACGTCGTTATCGAGATGCCCACGATCGAAGACGAGGAAAATCTGCGCGAGGAGGAGATGGACGCCCTGTACCAGATCCGCTTGGCCCGCCGCCGCCAGATCGACGAACGCGAGGCACGCCGGGTCGCCCGGCGCGAGGCCCGCGCACGGAACGACCAGGCAGCGCTGCAGACGATCCGGGACCAGGCGCGTGCCGCCTCGACGAACAACAATCAGGAAATCGAGAACTTGCGCGGAGACCACACCCGGGCTAAGGAGACTCGCACGCGCGCCGTCAGCAGTGTCAGCTACGCCGACCTTGGTGTGGCCCGCCACGACGGTACGCGCATTCGGGCGAACAGCTCGGAGAGCGAGCGTGTTGGTTTGCTTAGTGACATGGCCAGCGTTGGCACCTCGGTCCGGTCCCCGTCCGCCTTGACCCAGAACTTCCCTCGATCGTCCATGCACCAGCGCGGCCGCAGCGGCAGCTCGGTGCTGAGCATTGTCACGACGCATAGCAGCGACGACCAGCCGTCGTCGCAGCTGCAGCTGCAGCAGTCGCTGACGGCAACGACCACACGATCCAGAGCAAGCTCGACTGGCCAGCGCGAACGGGCAGGGTCGAGCCCTGAGCTGATTGACGCTTCAGAGGCGGCCGGCCTTGCCGACACGAATGACAACAACAATGCCGACGCCGACGTGCCACCGCAGTCGCCACCCAGCTACGACGAAGTCTCGCTTAACGACCTGACGCCCGCGCAGTCCCGCACAGAGAGTCCATATCCCGAGCCGCCACCAGACTACCCCGGCCCCGGCCCCGGTCCCACCGAGACGAGGAACCGGCGTGTGTCTGCACAGGCTGCGGACCTTGCCGCCGAGGCGTCTGCAGCCGATCTGTCTTCGTCAACCGTCGTTGTACCGGCCGAGAACACGGCGCGCAGCAGCAGCCATGGCAGCGACGACAGCGCCAACCGTCGGCTGTCGCGCAACAGCGGTATCCTCCCCCAGCTTCCGAGCCTGCGCCTGGCCCAGCTGCCGCAGATTGTCATTGAGCCGTCGAGCGCCGCGCCACGGGAGCCAGAGCGGTGATTTTGATCTCGGTCCCTTCTATGCAACAACTTTGTGCTATTTATCAACTACCTGACGGACGGCAATGCAGATATGCAGATATGCGACATGACGATTTGGACAAATGTACGACAATGTACCTTTTGGGCTCTTCTTTTCCCTCTTCCCCCCTTTGATTTAATCAACGATGCTGTTATTCTGTTTTTGGAACGAGCGGTTCCTTGGTTAGTATGGCGTTTTCCATTGGAGCATCCTGTTCTGATTCAATTCAACTTGTTTGCTTTCTGTTTCTGTTTTCAATTTTCGTCTTCTTGTTCTTGTTTGTTCCTTCTGCTTCACCCACATATATATAGTTTCCAGCCACTTAGCCTTATGTACAGCGCCTGAAGTTGACCGACAGAGAGAGCATAGCTCTTCGGTCCTCTTCTTTATTCCCCCTTTTTCTTTGCACAAAAGGAACGACAAAAAAGCCATCCTATTATTTAATACAAAATCTATATGAAGATGCCACTCAAGTCCTGCAGACCGTAATGCAATCGTGAAATTCCTCGAGCGGCTGCCCGATGTGAAAGCCATCGTTTCGTGGCGTCGAGATCGAGCTTCGAAGTCGAGGTTTGAAGTGGAGCAGACGCCTGAGACACAGTTATTCAAAAAGGCGGCGTTTCGGGCAGGCCCGCGCTGCCAAGGGAAGACGAAAGCGCCGCCAGTCATTCGGCGGGGTCAGGCTGCTGCCAGCTCTCGTTTTGAGCTCGTTTTACGCTGTTGGCGGGGCGCTAAAGAAGAAAAAAAAAATAGAACGTCATCAACGAACTCGCGACATTGACATACAATCTCGGCACGCACCTCGACCTCACCCAACCTCACCTCGACCTCTATTTTCTTTTGTCATTGCCCCCTCATTTCTCGCATCCCCCCACAATGCATCAACGGCCTCCGGCAGACCCGAACAACAAGGACGACCTCCTCGTGCCGGCCGACATTTCCTTTGCGACAATGGACCGCCCTGTTCCAGCCGATTTCGATGTGTTTGTCGCGCCCGACCCGGTGGACGCCGGTGCCGTCTACCACGGCGATGGCGGCGCTGGCGGCGCTGTCGAGGGGACTGACGGAAACGGCGGCAGAATTGGCGCCACGGCGGACGGCCGCAGCGCAGTCGATCTCTTTGACGACGTGTTTGGCTCGTCCCCAGATGCTCACGATCATGGCCCGGCGTCACCGTCTGGTGTGGCCACAGCCTCCTCTCCGGCGATTCCTTCTTCGACGGCAGGGGCTGTGCCAGCCGTGCATCACGACGACCACCGTCACCCCTCCGACATGAACCGTCTCCAGCAGGACCACAGCACGGCCGGCTACCGCGAGGGCCTCAGCGCCGGCAAGAACGCCACGCTCCAGGCCGGTTTCGACGAGGGATACTCGCTGGGCGCGGCGCTGGGTGGCGTCGTGGGCGAGCTGCTGGGGCTGCTAGAAGCGCTCGTTGTCTCCGGTGGAGAGGAGTTGGAGCAGACAACCGCCGTGAGTACGGAAGACGCGGATCCTCTGCCGGTCCTCCTCGGCCGCGCCCGTCGCGACCTGGCTGTGCCGTCCATCTTCGCGCCCGGCTACTTTGCGGCAGACGGCACATGGACCTACGACGTGGAGGCCAGCGAGGCCAGTGAAGCCACAGCGGCCGAGGCCGTCGAGGTGGCCGACGCCGCCGTGCACGCAACCATCTTTGATGTCGCCAACGCACACCCCCTGGTCAAGACGTGGCGCGGCATCGTGGACCGCCAACTCGAGCGGCGGCGCATCCGCTGGGGCAAGGCCGGCGACGAGGCGGCGCTGGCCACGGCGCTGGGCCTCAAGGACGAAGACGAGGGCCACGGCCAGGGCGGCGACAGCGAGAAGCCTGCAGCCGACGTGGCGCCTGCAGCTACGGCACGTGCCCCGGCCAACAATGCCTCTGCCCTGGATTGGTGAAAGGCGCGCCGGAGGATACGAAGAACAACAAGAACCACGGCCGCTGCCCCAAGCACAATGCTACGATGCGAGTGGCCAGCCGTGCCGGCGCTCTGCTGAGACGGGCGCCCTTCTTCATGCTCTGTCCTCCGAGACGGGCGAGGCGAGCACGGAGACCAAGACAAGCACAGGCCCGGATGTTGTCCACAGCCTATCCTCGTCCGCGGAGCCTGCTTTCTTTTTTCGGTCGGGCCATCATCGCAGGCGTGTCAACCTGTCCAGTCAATCCACCTGGCATCAGAGACTGGCCAGAGACTGACCAGAGACTGGACAAAGACTGCCAACGCGAGAGACGACGAAGGCGAAAGTGAGAAGCGCGAGTCGACCGGCCTCGGAATTCTCGGCTGGCTCTTCGCCGCAGGCACCTGTTTGCATCAGGCACAATGCCACTGACCGCAAAAGGGCTTTGCTTGCAAGATGGACGGTCTTACATACGCAAAATGCTGCATGCTAATTACCCTTCCATTTGCGACTTGTCCGTATGGCCACCAACAATCAACGTTCAAAGGTGCCCACACTCAGCCCACTGGCTTAGTGTGCTGTTTCGGCCGATCTAGGGCGTGTACAAGTAGGGACCAGACCTAGATCTGCTCGGTGCACAGCTAATGTGGGTTCTAGGCCATTTTTTGGCGCTCTTGACTCGCTTAGCTCAGGGTGGAGCGCCGCCCGCCAGAAAGACCCAATTGCCGGTCTGAGAAATGCGAAAAAAAATGGAGAGCTTGTCCCTGTGAAAGTACACTACAGCTTCGAGCTACTGTACACGCCGTATATATATGTGCGCATATGGTTGCTTAAGGATAGAGAGCAACAATCGCATCCCAGGGAGGAAAGAGGAAAGAGGGCAGGAAGGGCAGGGAGGGCAGGGAGGGCAGGGGCGGATGAGCAGGGAAGGAGGGAAGGAACCACCATGACGGGTACAGTGGTGGAACAGACGACGTATTGCTAAAAGCAGGTATTCTTGCTTGTGGGCTGTGGACTATGACGGGGTGGTAGAGCGGGAAAGAACCAGGCGGACCGTTTATTGCTGTACAGAAAAAATAATATACGTCGCCGTTGGCAGGAGCGAATAACACGACACCATCCGAACATTTCAGCCGCTTAATTCGACGACGTAGGTTACTCTGTCGAGACTGCGCGTCGTACCTTCTCCGAATTGCCTTGTTGCAACTCGCCGCCTTGACGTCATGAATCGACCAGGTCAAGGCAAGAGCGAACGATCAAACGGTGCTCCGTAGCAATTGGGCAGGAAGGTGCATACAACACTCACGCGACTCATAAAAGGAAAGAATAATCATCTGCACCTGCTGTTTTCGGTCAATGTTGCTGTCTGCACCAGAATAATCAGAAGGAAGCAACAACCGGCGCGTCCAGAGCCCGGGGTCCAGAACCAACAAGACAAAAAGCTCCGCAACTTCCCCAACCGCAACACTCAGACACCACCATCGCGCCTGCCACGGCCTAGTGCTTAGCGGTTTAGGCAAGCGCAGCTTACCTGTTGTGGGCCTCTTGTCCGCTGTTTCCCCTTCCTGTTGCCCCCATTTGCATCTGCTGTTTCTGCTGTTTCTGCTTTTTGCCCGTTATCTTTTTTGAAAATGTCATCAGCGCCACCTCGGCTGTTCCACCTTTCCTACTAACAAAAGCCCACCCATGCACCTCCCGTTACCACCGACATTAGTCGACCTCATTTCGCAACAAAGCCCGTTATCAGCTGTCGACACGGCGCAGCGTGATGAGAATTTCCCCCGTTGTCGTCAAAAACAATTCAGGAAAGTGTGAAAAGAAACAAAAGGAAGAAGAACATAAAGACGACAAACAAGACAATCCCATTCCAGTCACTCCCTCAATCACCACCTCAACCAGACTCCCCCAAGGTGACAAGTGAGATACTTTCATCTAGTTTCGCCAGGCGCTACAAAAGATAAGATACTTGCAAGGCACCAAGAGAGCCGATCGGGGGGCGATCATCGCATTCCTCGGCTGTTTTTCCACCATGGCAGACTCGACCGAGAGCGGCGGCGGCACGAGGGGACGCACTGTCGAGGCATCTACCCAAAACGGACGCAGCCCAAACGCCTCACCGCACACATCAACAGCAGCAAGAAACACAGATACGCCATCACGACCACTGCTCGCGCCGCCGTCACAATCGCACGACTTTTCACACCCGCTGGAACAGCTCCGCCAACACCATCACAGCCACGAACGGCTCTTTGGCAGGATGCCCGAGGACAACTCGCTCCATTACGACGCCGTCAGCCGCGAGGGCCGCTCGGCCAGCGTCGTGCGCGATGACGAAGGCTTCATCGCCTACCCGTCACTGATCCCGCCTGCCGTCGAGTCGCCCGGCGGCTCCTTCAATGACGTTTCCTACGAGGGCCGGCCCAAGGCCGTCTCCGAGCCGCCGAAACCCGAAAACACGGCTATGGCCGCGGGTGCTGGCGGCCCCCACGAGCCAGCCCATGTCGACATCATCGTCACAACACCCAGCGGCGGCTCAGAAGCAGTTACAGCTACAGCAAGCACCGCCACCGCCTCGTCTGCTGTCTCGTCCGGAGCCAAGAAGACCAAGAGCCATGATTCCAACGCGCAGCGCCCATCCAGAACACGCTCGTCCACCATGCCCATGCCGCCCACGCGCCGCCAATCCAACGTGAACCTCATCCAGGAATTGCGCAGGACATCCCTGCTACACTGGGATTTGATGGACGCCTCGGGCTTTGAGGACGGGGAAGAGGCTGCCGCTGACGGTGCTGACGCTGGCGCTGCGTCGCAAAACGCGTACCAAGGAGGCCCCGATCTTGAAGCTGGCACGACCAATGCCGGACAGCTGCAGCAGCAGAACCAACCACGAAGACAGTCGACGGCGGCCTCTGGACAAGCGTCGCAACCAAAATCGTCCTTCTGGAAGAGGTCGGGCAAGAAAAACAAGTCCGGCTCCGCCCACCACCGCCACTACTCCTCCCTCAGCTTCCTCAGCTCGCCGTCGGCCAAGCGCGACGGCCGTCTGCCCATCTCTGTCAAAGACACGAGCCACACTGGTGTCCTCGCCAAGGCCGTCGGTGCCGCTGTGCGGCGCATCACGCCGGGCGACAGCGGCGACGACAACCGCCCGAGCGATGCGGATGCGGACGTCGAGGTCGACGAGGCCGACGAAGATGCCTATGCCGCCGCCCAGAGAAAGGCCGACATGTCGCCGGCTGCTGCCGAATTCGGCCGCATCTCCCGCAGCCTCGTCCACAGGAAGGTCCCCAAGCTCAACGTCGTCATCATGGTCATCGGCTCGCGCGGCGACATCCAGCCCTTCCTCAAGATCGGCAAGGACCTCAAGGAAAAGTACGGCCACCGCGTGCGCGTCGCCACCCACCCCGCCTTCCGCGACTTTATCGAGAAGGACGCCGGCCTTGAGTTCTTCTCTGCTGGCGGCGACCCGGCCGAGCTGATGGCGTTCATGGTCAAGAACCCGGGCATGATCCCCAGCCTGGCTACTGTCCGGTCCGGCGACATTGGCCGCCGTCGCGACGCCATGGCCGAGATGTTTGAGGGCTTTTGGCGTGCCTGCGTCGACGCCACCGACGACCCCAACGACCTGCGCAACCTGAAGCTCGTCGGCGACAACGAGCCCTTTATTGCCGACGCCATCATCGCCAACCCGCCCAGCTACGCCCACCTCCACTGCGCCGAGGCCCTCGGCATCCCCTTGCACATCATGTTTACCTTCCCCTACACCCCCACCCAGGCCTTCCCCCACCCGCTGGCCAACATCAAAAAGTCCGCCGTCGACCCGGGCTACACCAACTTCATCTCGTACCCGCTCATCGACATGATGGTGTGGCAAGGCCTGGGCGACCTGATCAACAAATTTCGCGTCAAAACGCTGGACCTCGAACCCATCTCCATGATCTGGGCCCCCGGCGCCGTCTATCGCATGCATGTGCCGTTCACCTACCTCTGGAGCCCCGGCCTCATCCCCAAGCCCAACGACTGGGGCCCGGAGATTGACATTGGCGGCTTTGTCTTCCTGGAGCTGGCGTCCTCTTTCAAGCCGCCTGCCAGCCTCGAAGCCTTTTTGGCCGCCAGCGAGGAGCCGCCCATCTACATTGGCTTCGGCTCCATTGTCGTCGACGATGCCGACAGCTTTACCGAGATGATCTTTGAGGCCGTGCGCATGTCCGGTGTGCGCGCTCTGGTCTCCAAGGGCTGGGGCGGCTTTGGCGGCAAGGGCGACAACGTGCCCGACAACATCTACATGCTCGAAAACACCCCGCACGACTGGCTATTCCCCAAGGTGCGCGCCTGTGTCATCCACGGCGGCGCCGGCACCACCGCCATTGCCCTCAAGTGCGGCCTGCCCATCATGGTCGTGCCCTTCTTTGGCGACCAGTTCTTCTGGGGTACCATGATCGAAAAGTCCAAAGTCGGCCCCAAACCCGTGCCCTACAAGCGTCTGACGGCCGAGCGCCTGGCCGAGGGCATCAAGTACCTGCTGGGCCAGGAGGCCCGCGACGCTGCGCAGACCATTGCCAAGTCCATCGAAAAGGAGGGCGATGGCGCCGACAACGCGTGCAAGTCCTTTTTGCGGACCCTCGAGCTCGAAGGCCACGGGTCCATGCGGTGTGCCATCTTCCCCGACCGTATCGCCGTGTGGCAGCGCAAGGGCTCCAACATCAAGCTTAGTGCGCTTGCTGCGGAGGCCCTGGTCGAAAAGGGCTACATGTCCTACAAAAACCTGCGTCTCCTGCGGCACACCGAGTGGAACGACTTTGAGGGCCCCGGCGAGCCCATCACCGCCATGTTCGGCTCCCTCGCCCGCTCGTCCCGCGCGGTGATTAGCGGCCCCTTTTCGGCCGCGAGCCAGATTATCAGCGGCGGCAAGAAGAGCAAAAAGGAGGCCGCCAAGAACAAGGCCGACGAGAAGCAGAAACAGGTGCAGAACGGAGGAGGAGGAGGAGGCGGAGGAGGCGCCAACGCGCCCGAAGACACATCCAGCCGTGACATGGCCGACGCCGACACGCTCGGCGACGACGACTCCAGCACGCTGCAGGGCACGACCAAGGCCGAAGAGGGATCCTTTGAGGTTGTCTTTTCTGCCGTCGGCAAGAGCGTGGGCAAGTCGGCAGTGGCGCTTGCCATGGCCCCCATTGAGCTGTACTTTGCCCTCTGCCAGGGCTTCCACAACGCCCCGCGGCTCTACGGCGATGACACCGTGCGCCGGCCGGCCCATGTCACAGGCATCAAGAGCGGCTTGAGGGCGGCGGGCCACGAGTTTGTCTTTGGCATCTACGACGGCGTCACCGGCCTTGTGCGTCTGCCCATTCGCTTTGCGCGCAATGGCGGCGGCATCCACGGCTTCGTCCGGGGTGTCGGCATGGGCATTATGGGCTTTATTTTGAAGGACATTTCCGCCATCATCGGGCCCTTTGGCTGCGCCCTCAAGGGCCTGGCCAAGCAGGCCGAGCGGTCCAAACAGCCCACGCGGTACCTGCGCCGTGGCCGCATGATGCAGGCCCAGCGGGAGGTGCGTTCCATGAACGCCCAGGAGTGGCGTGTCCACTTGCAGAAGGCGTCGGCCGGCTGGGAGGCCATGCACGAGCTGTACAAGACGGTGCAGCAGGGCGACCGGCTCGATCATGGCAAAGCACACGTCAATAAAATAAGCGACGTCGAGGCCAACAACAGTGGCACGAACGGCGCCAATGGTGCCAACGGTGTCAGCCCCCGCGACGTCGTGCCCATCCGTACGCCCGCACCCCGGCGCGGCAGCGTCGACAGCGTGTTCCAGCACCACCACTACCGCGGCATGAGCAGCAGTGCGCGCCAGAGCCTCGAAGACCTGGACGCGGCGCTCGAAAACGCCGACCTGGCCGCGGTTGTGCTGGCCGCCATGCGCCGCGGCGAGACCATTGAGAGCGTCGTGCGCGGCCGCCACAGCTGTCCACGGACGAATAGGAAGCGTCCGTGCCACCTGTGCGGGCCGCAGGAGCGCGACCTCAACATGGCCTGCCGCGACCAGCTGACCAAGAGGTGGCAGGAAAAGGACAAAGACGACGATGAGACGGGCGCGGACGATAGCGAGGACAAGGCCGGCAAGGCCGACAAGGCCGAGAAGGCCGAGAAAGACTGTATCGCGGATGTCGTGTCGGCCAACAGGGACAAGGACATGGGGAAGTCGGGCAGATTAAACAAGGAGTCGCAAAAGCTGGAGAGACTCAAGATTTTGGAAAAGGTGAGAAACGAGATTGGCGAGCCGAGCTGGGCGAACGCAACGACGACAGCGACGGTCGCTACCTAAGCGCCCATCCAGAAACGAAAAAAAAAGATTAAAAAAAGATATACCCAAGTTGGCAACAGAAACAAAGAGATGTAGGCAACATGGTCGGGATTGTTATGCATACGGGTGGATTGGGTTGCTAGGCTGGTGTTACGGTTCATTGGGGGATGTCTTCATATCTTCTTTTTCTTCTTTTTGTTTTTATTCCTTTTGTCTTTTTTTTATGTTGTTTCCCAAATAATAGTACAGAATATACAAAAGGCTGTTTCATCATTTTGTGTTAAAGGTTATTTGCTTCCTACTCGACTTTTACTTTCTATAATCCTTTCCTATAAATAGACTGGGAAGAGATATCATTTTCTATACGTAGAAAAACAAAAGAAAGTACGACAGGGGGTAAAACTCTACAAAGCAAGTGATAAATAAAAAACACGAAAGATGAACTAATAAAAGAAAACCCGACATCCGAATCTACTGTCTCTTCCATGCCCTATCTCTGCCCTGGCAAGGGCCGCGGGCCAACAATCTGGCGCCGTCCGGCACCGATGCCCTGGTTGCCCCGGTTTTGGCCGTCGCCGCCGGTGTAGCCGCTCCACTGGTTGACGTCCCAGCGGCCGTCGACGCCGTCGACGTTGCCGGCCTGGCGCGGCGCCGCAGCGGTGGCCCGCTGGGCCTCTTCCCACTCGCGCTGGCGCTGGCGCTCCATCTCCATCTCGCGCTCCAGCAGGGACTTGCCGGGGCCGGGGCGATTCCCTCCGGAAGCAGGGCTGTTGCTGCTACTGTTGCTCACAGGAGACGGCGCCGCATTCCTAAACGGCTGTCTCTGCTTGATGAGCGGCTGCTGCTGCTGCTGCGGGTTGTAGGCCTGCTGGCGGCGGCGACGGTCCTCGGCATCGTGTTCGGCCACACCGCCGCCGAGAAGCTCGCGCGAGTACGTCGGCTGCGGCGGTTGCTGCTGTTGCTGCTGCTGCTGGAGGGGTTGTTGTTGTTGGCGAGGAGGGAGATTGGGCTGCTGCTGCTGCTGCTGGGGCGCGGATGCGTAGGACGACGGGTCAGGCAGGGGCCGGCCGTGACTCTTAGTCAGTTTGTTGGGCCCGTCGCCGGTCCGCTGGGCACGCAGCGGGCTGCTGGCGCCCGAGTTGTTGTTCTCATTCGGCGGAGGGTTCTTCTCGCCGGTACGGTGGGTCCGGATCTTTTGGAAAAACCCGGCGGGACCGGACTGCTGCTGTTGCTGCTGCTGCGGAGGTGGCGGTTGCTGTTGCTGCTGTTGTTGACGCTCCCCTGTCCTTTGGTTCTGGAGGCGAGGCGGTAGCTGGGGTTGGTGCTGTTGTTGTTGGTGCTGTTGCTGGTAGTGCGTCCGCGGGTCAGGCAGTGGCCGTGGTGACTTGGACGGCGGCGGCGCTTGCTGGGCGGCGCGCGGCATAATGTCGTCGTCGCGGTCGTCTTGGCGCTGCGGTGGGCTGAAGTCGGTGGGTATTTGTTGCTGCGGCTCCGCATCGGCAAAGCGATGCCGGCTCTGGCTGCGCGGTGTCCGGAGGACCTCCTTTTCGTTGCGCGACCAGGACTCTTGGCGAACCGGCGGGCTGACCTGGAGGTTTGCGGCCCGTGGCCGACTGCGCGACCGTGCGCCACGCGACTTGGAGCGTGCACGCTCGTCGTCGTGTCCTCCTGCAGGTGGCCGGCCGGAGGAGCGTCCCTGGCGCTCCCGCTCGTAGGCCTGCTCGCGCTGGCGTGCCAGCTCCAGTTCCTTTTCGAGTTCGCGGACACGGCTGCTGTAGGCTTCGGGTGCGCCGTCCTGGGGCTGGTCGGCCTGGTACTGGCTAAGGAACTGGCCGCGAAGGCGCGGGTCGCCAGCACCAGCACCTCCGGCACCGGCACCGGCACCAGCACCAGCCGCACCGCCGGCACTGCTACCGCTGGCGCTCTTGTTGCTGTTGCTAGCACGCAGGCGCTGCTCCCGCTCCTCAGTCAGACGTGCTTCGGCCTCTTCCTCTTCGCGCAGGCGCGCCTCCTCGGTCAGTTTCCACTGGCGCTCCTCCTCTTCCCACTTGCGCTTCTCCTCCTCGGCCTTGCGCTTCTTCTCTTCGCGTTGGCGGCGCGTCTCGTCTTCCCAGCGGCGCTGCTCTTCTTGGCGTGCCTGCTCCTCCTCAGCCTCCTGTTGGGCGCGCTGGCGCTCGTCCTCTTCTTTTTGGCGGGCCTCCTCGGCCTCTTTCTCGCGGCGCAGACGGTCCTTTTCGGCGGCGTTGGGCACAGAGGGCCCTGCGCTCGTGATCTGGCGACGGCCGCCAAAGGAGATGCCTAGGTTGCCCTGGCTGGCGCCGCCCATGTAGCCGTACTGGGCAATGTTCCAGGCGGGTGCGGTCGACCCCTCGAGCTCCCGCTTGCTCCAGCTGCTAGTGGACGTCGGGCTCTTTCCGGGGCTCGTGCTGCGCTCGCGGTTCGAGGAGTCGTTGGCCTTTGTGGGGCTCCACCGGCCGGATACGGTGCCCTCGCCGGTGCGCGTGGGCGCAAGCGGCGTGCGGCCGGTGTAGATGGAGGACATGGGGCGGCCGCTCGTGGGTGTGGTGCCTCTCCCTGGAGGGCTGGCGGGTGTCGGTCCGGCGGCGCCGTAGCCTGTGTTCTGGGGGCTCGAGACGCTGTTGCGGTTGGCGGCATTGCCGGTGCGCGGGCCCATGGCGGAGGGAAACGCGGAGGGGTTGACGCGGTTGGCGGCGCGGCTGAAGGCGCCGAGGCACTGCAGGACCTGGGCCGGGTCCTTGGCCTCGTAGAGATCGACGGTCAGGAAGCAGTCGTGCTGCTGTAGGTTGAGAGGCGGGGCCTGGCAGGCGCGCAAGAAGTGGGAGATGTTCTCCATCTGCACAAAGGGCATGGCGGACTTCTTGAAGCGGATGCCGGGCGGCGGGATGGCCATGTTGGCCAGGCAGCAGAGGGCGACGCCGTCCTTGAGCGCCTCGAGCAGGTCGCCGGCGGCCAGCTGCTCGCCCAGAATGCCCTCGATCCAGGAGCGAGCCTCGCGCGCGGCGCCCGGAGTGTACTTGTCGAGGCGCATTTTGCGCAGGTCGCCGTCGAGGGACGTGACGGACGCCATTGTGAGGGGGTGGGTGGGTGTTGTCGTGTCGTCGGGGCGTCGGGTCTCGCTCGTTGATGTCGAGGATGTTGGCGTTCGTGATTGTGTTGTGTTCTTTTTCTTTGCGATCGCTTCGTTCGTTTCTGGCCGTGGCTCGATCCTGTGCTATATTGGCCAAATGCTGGTGCCTGAGGGGCAGTGCGATGGAAGGGGGGCGCTGTGCTCCGTAGCTCGCCCTAGTTCGGAACGCCGGGGCGGCGTCGTGACGATTGAAAGCGCTCACTGGATTGAGGGGTGTATTGTGTTTGGGCGCAGAATTGGTTGTAGAATTGGAGGTTTGTTTCGCAGGATCTGGGCGGTGGAGATGTTTGAAAAGCGGGATTGGGTGCAGGGGGAAACGAGAGAAGGAGCGAAGGAGGAAAAGAGGAGAGGAAAAAGAAAGAAAAAAGGAAAGAGAAGATTACCGCCGTTGTGTCATCGCGGGAAGGAGTGTCTCTCGCTGCTCTTTCCCTCGTTCCTCGGTTCTGCGAAAGAGGAAGGCGCTGCAGACACTTTGGAAAGCGCCGGCAGGAATGGGTCGCCAGGCAAAATCCGCAAGGCGAGCAGGAACAACCGTTGGGCGCGCGCCGAGGGGCTGCCCACACAGCCCACTCTGGGCGCTGTCGCTGGTCCCCCGCCTTCTGAAGCCACACCCTGGTGACGTGGTTGGCGGCCACAGTGGGGGTGTTCAGGTACATGAGAAAGCAGGGAAACTGGCGCAAGAACGAGGTACCCACTAGCGCCCGTTGTCCCAGCCACAACGGCCAAAAGTAAACAAATAAAATAATATAAAGAATCGCAGAATCAATAAAACAGGCAAAGATGGTCGACTTTGGTTGCATTTTTGCGTCTCTGGCTTCCCTGGTTGAGCCCAACCTCGGCGCCAACCATGGGAATCGTCCGTCTGGGTGGTATTGTGAGGCCGATCTGCTGTTGTGTTTGTGTAAACAAAGAAACAAAGATGAAATATGAGATGGCGAAGAAGTTGGATGTCGCTTCGTTTTGTTTTTCTCACCCGTCACTTTTAACTCTTTTATTGTTTTCACTTTGAAGATTTACGATGAGTTACCCTCTGCACGGATCTCGTTTTCTCGGGAGCAACCTTCTTTCTCGGGACCCTGCATAAAGCACAAATTGCGTGCGTCTTTTTATGGTGAGCATTTTTTCCTAAATTCTGTGCCACAGACAGGATGAGCATAAACAATAATCACAGAGAGACTTGAGATGTGTGTGATAATGGACTTTGAAAAAAGAAATGGTTTGCTTATATTAAATATCTCCGTTTTTGAAAACAAAACGGCTCAGCACAGTTGACAGGAAAGGAAGTATATTTAAATGCAAGTAAAATCTTCGCTGCCGATAAATGCCATTTGACACAACTCCCATCTTCCACCATCTTCCACCGTATACGGAGTACTCGCAGGAAACAATTAAAATCCCAGACCTTAAGACCCAGTCACCGACAACGAAGGGTCAGATCCACCGAGGTCGCAGCTGGACACTTCCATTTCCGCAGATTCTTGGCCAACTCCAGACTTTTCGTTTTGCTTCCCTTGCGTCTTCCCATCGGGCGACTTGTCCATGTCATTGGTGTCGAATCGATCAAGGTCAGAATTGAGGCTAGCTAGGCGCTCGTCCAGATCGTTTCTCCATACGATAGTTGACAAAGCCCACAGCTTTCCCGAGATTGTATGGAACTTGGCCCAACATCTTCCAATCTTTTGGATCACGGCAATTTTCTCCCGATGATTGAAACCGTCCGCCTCATGTACAAAGTCGGCAATATCTATCAGATATTGCATGGCCAACTTGTTGGCAGAAGTCGCATCTTTCAAGTCTTTAGATTTGTCGACTTTGCTGATATCGTCCACGAGAAACTTAGCTATCTTCATCTGTGCCTCCCATCTCAGCATTTTCTGCATCAGTGAGCGCTTAGCGAGTCTGTGTTTAGGAAAGACCATGCGGCGCCCTCCGATGTTCTGGAGTGATGGCGTTTTCCCTCCGCGGGTCGACATGGTCTCGACGGCAGAGAGTAGACGAAAGCTATCGTGTAGCTTGGACTAGTTAAAGAGAATGTGACGACAAAAACAATAATGAGCTTTGAAAAGATTGTGATGAGAAAATTGTACTCACGAGAAGGAAGAAAGAGAGCCTCAGACACAGACAGCGGATTGAATGAAGCCTCCCTGGAGCTCCTTAGGGTGTATGAGAGAGAGAGAGCAAGAAGGAGACAGGGGGCCGAAGGGGGTTTATATAGTTGTCAGGAGAGGGGAGAGATAGGACGTTGATCTTTCCGTTTGCATTTATCTCGTTGATAAAAATCTCGCTGATAAATTATATATTATCGAGATTCATTGAAAACCAAACAAACGAAAGGTAATACGGATCTAGTGAAAATTTGAGGACGCCATAAAACAAATGCCATCAGATAATGATGGTACAATGATAACCGAGGAAATTACAGAGAAAAGAGAGGGCGAAGTGAAGATATCAAATTCAGGACCTAGATGTTCTCTCCGCCGAAACCAGAGGACTGTGTCTATAACAAAGAAACGGCACTTCATCTGAAAATGAAGGACAAAATACATATAAATGCAAATAAATCTTCGCCGTCGGTAAATCGCCAGACTCCCAAAACACGTCCACCTCCCTCGATCAGTCGGATTCTCCAGATTCACATCCAGACCCTTCCTTTTGCATAAGGCTGCCCTTGGACCATATCTCATTTGGGAAGCACAGCTTGTTCACTTCTTTCGGACATTTAATCATAATCGTCGTACTCTTCTCCGTCAGCTCCATACCGGGAGAGCATGGCCATGTCTGACCTGAGGGAGTCCAGACGGTCGTCGCCAGCCGCATCTGTGTTCGTATCGGACACTTCCCATAGGTTCGTAGAAACATCAAAGAGGACTCCCTAATAGATACCATAGATAAAATTAAAACTAGGCAACGAAAGAAAACGTAGATGTGGCGTAGACGTGGTGTAGATATGAAGATATTGTAAGATGAAAGATATGAGATGGTGATGATTGCTTGGGATGAGTGAAAAGTCGGAGACAAGAGAACGCAAAGTGATGGGATGATGGAAGGTTTTTTATTTATTAAATTTAAGGTGAAATAAGAATGACGTACATAAACTGTCACTCAGTTCAGTTATATGTACGTGACTATGAGCTCACGTCTTCGCTCACTTTTATATCGTAGACAAACCCGAGTTGTGAGTGAGGCCTCATGTGAGGCTCTCATGAGTGTTGTGTGAGTCTCATGTAAGCTCTCACTGTTGTCTTTCACAGTGCTGTTTGGGTGCTGATAAAGTGCTGATACAGTGCCCTGGAAAGGGCCCAGCCAAACCCCAGACGGCCCCACTCCAGGCCTCTTGTCCACTGGAGCCTTGCTCGTCATTCCGCTGCACCTCACTGGACGGCAGCAGCTCTGGGGCACTCCTTACGGGGCCTTTGGGAGCAGGGTGCAAATAGCACTAGTCCTGTTTAGGCAATAACCGTTTTCCAACGTTTTGCTGCATCGCGCTTTTTCAACGTCAACGATTTTGTCGTTCCGCCTCCGTCGGTTTCGACGTTCAACTTTCCTGTTCAATACAACAACACGCAACCACAAGCACGATGGCCAACAAACTCTCGCCGTTCTGGAACACATGGTACAACTGGAAGGCCCTGCGCCTGCCATGGCGGAAGCATTTCCTAGCGGGTAAGACTGCGGCGTGTTTTCTTTTCTCCTCCCCTTACGGGTCGTTTCTCCTTCCTTTCGCCCCAGAAGGCCTTTTGGCCTTTTGTGTTCGTCGCTAACGGTGTAGGCCGCGACCTCGAGGGCAACACATACTGGGAGTTCAACGACCTGCGCCACAGCCAGTCGGCGGCCATGGCCAACGCGCGCCCCGGCGACGGCATCCGCATGCGGCGGATCGTCAAGTACCCGCGGGGCACGCACCCGGGCTCGGTGGCGGTGTCGCCGCAGTGGCACCAGTGGCTGCGGCACGTGCGACCGGATGCGCCGTCATTACTCGAGCAGCAGCGGGAAGTAGCGCGGCAGGAGCAGATGCGGGTGCTGGCGGCGCGGGCGGATGCGCGGTGGGCGGGGGCGAAGCGGGTGGACGGGCCGATTGAGGCGGAGGAGTTGGGGGCGGCCGCGGCGGCGGCCAGCCAAGAGATTGAGGCAGCAGCTCCGGGCGCGACGACGACGACAAAGACGACGACGACGACGACCGCACTGCCGGCAGCAGAACAGACAACGACAGCAGAAGCAGAAGCAGAACCTGTCCACGTACCTGCCCAGCCAGCACAACAACAGCAAGCGCCGCCAGTACCGCCAGCAGACGATCCGTGGAAGCGGGAAGAACTATCGCACGGCGCACTCGGCGAGTCATGGCAGCCGAACCAGTGGTCACCACCGGCGAAGAAGCGGTGAGGGGTCACTTGTGGTTCTCCATGTATTATACTCCGTACTTATCATTTCAATTTGGTCTATCTATATCATAAATCATGGGTTGCGTGTACTGTTGTACAGGATGGCGTTACACTTTTGGAAGAATATCCCCCCTCAATATACGTTTCTTTAAATACGCATGGCTGCTCGTCTTACAAATCCCCCAACACCATTTCGGGCTCGCCGGCATCCATGCGGGCCAGCTGCACCATGGCCAGCAGCCGGCGGCCGGAGCGCTGCAGCAGGTCGCGGCCGTAGGCCTCGACGGCAAGGGCCGACTTTTGTTTGGTCGTCGTAGCCGAAGAGGTGCGAGCTCGCGTCTCGCGCGCCTTTACGCCCGTCTCGGCGGCGACTTGTAGAGTGGGCGACCAGAGGTCGTCCGGCTCTCCTGCGAGCGGAGGCGAGGAAGAAGAAGAAGAAGAAGAAGCCGGCTGCCACACGAGCCGAAACAGACTCTCGAGGGACAGGGCCATGCGCACATTGGCGCTGAGCAGGACGGTATTAGCGGCAAAGGGCAGGAAGCAGCGCTCGAGCACGCGTGACGACACGGCGGCGACGGCCGAGGATGCCTGGGCGGCGACGGGGTCGACGATGTGTGGCTTGGGCGCGGACGTGGGGAGGTAGGTGAACAGAATGTGGCGAAGAAGGGTGACAAACACGTCGTCGGGGGAGGGTGAGGACGAGGCCGCGTCCGCGCCCTGGGAAGAGACGGGCGGCGGCGGCGAGGCGATAAACGCGGCAAAGACGGAGATCTCGGCCTCGCGCAGCACCTCGGCAAACGAGCGGTAGACGGCATCGGTGGTGGCGAAGGCGGCCGGGAAGTGGACCGACCCGAGGGCCACCAGATAAAACAGACGCCGGCGCAGCGGCAGCGACTCGAGGAAGCCGGGGTGGGTGCCGACGGCATCGGCACTGGCCTCGAGGGTTTTGGATCCACGTTTGCTGGCTTTCGCTGGCGCGAGGTTGATCTTCTTCTTCTTCTTGTTAAAGGGCGAGGGCGAGGGCGACGGTGACGACTCAGGGGTCGAGGGCGCCGACTCGTCGTCGTCGCTGTAGTCGCCAAACTTGTCGTTGTCGAGGTCAAGGACGCGCTTGGGCCGGGTGTAGGTCGAGGCAGTCTCCGAGGTTGCGGTCGAGGTGGTCGAGGTGGTGGCCGCCGCGCCCGTCAGCACGGTCTCCTTGTCAAAGACCTCGCGGGCGAGCGTCGGCTGCGACCCGTCCGCCAGAATGGCCGCGGCAATGCGGCGCAGGTGCGTGGTGCTGTTGCCACCGCCACCGCCGCCGCCGCCGTCCTCGCTCAGGTACTGGAAGAGCAGCGAGTCGTACAGGTCCTCGCCGTCGTCGTCGTCGTCGGCGAGGCGCTCGGTCAGATCGGCTTCCAGCACGTCGACCATGAGGGTCAGCCAGGGCCGCCAGCAGCGCCAGCGCGCGGGCTCGCGCACGCTGCACCCCAAGGCCCAGGCGGCGACGCGCCAAAAGTTCTGGCCGCGCATCCAGACGCCGTCGCGCGTGGCCATGCGCCCGCTGACGGCGTCCTCGTCGTTGTCCTCCGCGTCGTAGTCGTCTTCGGCGTCGTCTGCGTCGTTGTTGGCACCGTTGCCGCCGCCGCCGCCGCCGCCGCCGCCACCACTCCCATTGCCATTCCCATTTCGTCCGTCCCGGTCGCCCATGTCCATGTCGTCACCGTCACGCTCGCCGCCGCCACCCCGTCGTCGACTTCCACTTTTGCTTTTCCTCTTCTTTTTGGTGCCGCCACGAGCCCCGTAATCGTCGTCGTCGCTCCACGCCATGGTCTGGCTGTCGACGTACTCGCCGCTGTTGCGCGAGGAACGTCCTGCCGAGGCACGCAGCTGGCGTCGTGGGCGGCCTGCACGGCCTTCAGCAGCCTGCCCGCCAGTACGACCACCACTCAACGCAGCGGCCCTTGCCCTCGCCCTCGCTGCTGCTGTGGCCCCTGCCGACGGTCGCTGGCCCCGGGCGTCCCGGTACGCAAAGGCCGTCGCCATCTCGGCGCCAACCGGCCCGGCCACCGTTAGGACGTGGCGCAGGTACTGCATGGCGTGGCCGGCAACGCGCAGATCAGTGCCGTCTTGTGGGCGGGTTGTGTAGGCCGGGTGGACGGCGAGCGAGGCGAGAACGGCGAGGTGGCTGGGCGGGGGCAGCCAAATGGGGGTACTCGTGGCCGTGCCCAGAGAGGTAGCGGTGTTTGTTGTTGTTGGAACAAGACACCGGCCATCGGAGCCACCGGCGGCCGCGAGGCTGGTCAAGAGCTGGATGGCATCGCCGTCTGAGTTGTTAGCGGGGTGGGTCAAGACCGGTAAAGGATACGCACTACAGGGATGACATACACATCTTCTCTTCGAGAAACACACGGATGTGGTCCCGCAGCTGGTACGGAATGTCCCGCACAGGCCGATAGGGCGAGGCCGTGTCATCGTCGTGGTCGGGGCCATTGCTAGGCTCGTTATTGGCATCGCCACTTTTTGGGGTTTGTGCTTCCGCATCTTTTGGGCTGCCTTCTTGTGCCGTGCGAAAGGACGCTGCTGAGTCCGTCGGAGAGGCCATGTCCGCAGTGTGGCGGTTGACGAGCTGTTGGGGAGTCGGAATATGAAGATCGCCAAAGGTCGATGCTGGAGGCGAAGCTCTGGCGCGCGCTTGGGCGGGAAGAGGGTCGAGACGCGGCGCGGGGCTGTTGCAGCAGCTCTTTACGCGTTCCGCCCGCCTGTCATTGGGGCGTGGTCAGGTGACCAGCAATTATGTATGGCAGGGTGGCAGCGACCGGCTTGGTCCCCGGGGCACCCCTAAAAGGATATTTTTAGCGCTGTAATTACGGAGTACTCCAGTGGTGTCCCCGACAAAAAGCATAATTCCCATCTCAAGAATGGCATCTTCTCAGCAAGAATCCCATCTCCGTCTCCCTGCCCACCATCGCACCTTCCCACCGTTTTCTGTTGAGTTCTTTTTTTTCTCCTTTCCTCCTTCCCTCCATCCGACTCTCGTTCCTTCCTTTGTTTCCCTGATTGCCACCCTCCTTTCCTTCCCTTCCTTCCCTTCCTTCCCTTCCTTCCCTTCCGGGAGTCCCCCCCTTCACTCCGTCCCCCCGTCACTCCTTCCCACCTTCCCTCCTTCCCTCCTTCTCTCCTTCCTCGTTTCCACCCGTGCTTTTCCCGCTCGACGACCTTCACCTGCCCACCTCTTCAGCCCTACCAGACGGCGCAGACCTGCAATCTAGCCTGCACGCCGTCTGTCGATAGCCATCGATGGTCCCTGTAAGCTGCACTGTCGTGATGCAAGGCAATTCTATCGTCAACGCAACAGACGTATCACGGGAACCAAGGGCATGTTCATGTTACTTTTGTTCGTTTTACTTTGATTATTGTTCTCCATCTCTTTCCCTTCCCCCTCCCCGCCTTGTCCTACACGTCTACTCGCCAGGGCCTTGCCTGTGTTTTTTTTGGTTTGCTGCCTGTCTTGGCACCGAATGCACAGCAGATGCCAAGCCCTGCGGTGACGGGGTGGGCTGTGAACACAGAGTGAGACGTCGTTTCCTGGGCGTCAGGGCCAGGCGAGAGAAAATATTGAGGCGGCGAAAGAGAACAAGATCGCCAGATCTCCTATCTACAGATTTGAGATCGCTTCGTCCAGGTGATACTCTGTACATATTTCTGGAACCTGTTGCCAAGTGCCAAGAGGGCCAAGCCGTCGTACTTACGGGGTATTTGTACTTGTATATGCTAATAAAAGGCAGTCCGAGACGGTGAGCAGGATGAAGAAGATAAAGGAGAGAGAAAAAGCTATCGAGACTGCGAATGGGAGTGGCGAGCGTGGGATGAACATCGTAGCAGAGTGAGGGTAATTACTGCCCCTTTGTCCTACAAATCACGTAGGCGATCTGTTCTTGGCATTGGTCTTAGACGAAGAGAAAAAGGGAGGGAGAAAAGAGAAAAGGGACGTAAAGAGAAGAAGGCTCTATGTCAGCCATCGACCTCGCCAGCGACAGGCTGCGAGCAAATCATTTACAGCATGCCGATTGCGTAGGGCAGGTCGTAGTAAAGGAGCACTGAAGAAGGGTCGTTCTTCGGCATGCGCGGAGCTCCTTTAGTTCTCCTGGGTCTGGACCCCGCGACGAGGGGTTCGAGACGGGGTGAAGAAGGGGAAGAAACTGCAAAATATTAACATGAAAGCTCAAAAGGGCTCAGCGGGAAATGCTTTGTAAACTGATCACGTCAAGAGAGAGACGAGCAGCCCGTGAGCAAAGCGTTGGGCCACAGCGCGTGGGAGAGAAAGGAGGGAGTCAGAAATGAGAGGAGAGTCAAGCTGATTTGCAATTTGTATTACAGAGGAGATCCAGAGTTGACGATGACAGTGAGGAAAGAAGAAGGAGAGAACAAGAGAGGGAAAAGGACAGAAAAGAGAAGGTGACCCCCATCCCATGAAAAAAAAAACAGCGGAAATTGTCCGAGTGTTGTCCCGCGCGTCTTTTCCTCGTTCTTCATCGTCGCCCCCGCCATGGCGGTTGAGCAGTTTGAGGTTTGCTCAGGTGGGCGCGTCAGCCGCGGCGCGGGCGCTTTGTACCTCATTACCTTTTCAATTCTGGATTTATTTGCATCGTATGAAACGGTGTAAACAGTGGGGTGAATGGGGGCAACAGCAAAAGAGCAACTGTCCAAGTCAGCCTGTTGTTGATCTGTCTCTCTTTGACTGCGTTCTCTCTCCTCTGTCGGCCCTTCTTCCCTTTTCTTTTCTTCTTCTCCTCCTGCCAAGAGGATGTGCCTTCCAACAATATAATACACCCCCACATCTCTCCCACGGACATATGACAAGAGGCAAGAGAGCGACATAAAGACACAAAGCACAAAGACACGAAACATTGGTTGCAAGACATGTAGTACCAGAAACGGTCGAGACAAGAGGCTCAGTGGCCAAGTCTTGCTCAGTCAATATTGTATTGTATCTATGGGTCTCCTTCCTTGTCCACCGGAATCCTCCACGGCGGCGATGGCGGCGATGATCATGAACTCGTAACATGCGGTTGAGAAACAGGAGTAACAAGAAGTGCAAACCGCAAAACGCAAAACGAAAACGAAAAACGCAAGGCCGACAGTCTTGAGTGGCAGAAGAACAATGCAGTTGATGCCAAAGCAGAACAAGAAATCAAAAGAAAAGCAAACGCAAGAAACAAAATGAAATGTAAAAGATGCGCCCTCTGGAGGACAATTGTGCCCGGTCCTCCCGATTTCTTTCTTCCCTAATCCTTTTTCCCTGAAGAAAACACTTTTCCTTGTAATACCCGAATGCGTTTTTGTTTGTTGGTGTCAATGAGTCTACTCAATGACAACCTCGTGCCAGTCGTGCTTGCTGTCGTCAAGGTGCTCGCCCCAGTGGACGGGACCCAGCTTGAGGATCCGCAGGCCCGTCGGCGTCGAGTTGCTGCCCGTGCTGCTCAGGCTCGAGCTACGGCGCTGCTTGGCATCGACAACGGCGGCGGCGGCCTCCGTGGGAGCCGCGACCGCAGTGGCAACGGGGGCGGCAGCATCGGCCTCAGGGACCGACGCCTTGCGCTGCGGGTACGAGCTCGACGTGGCCGGGGCCAGCGAGAGGAAGAACGAGGGCTGGCGGTCGCTGGCGGGCGCAAAGTTCTTGGCCTGGCCGGCCAGGACGGTGACATCTTCGAGCGAGGACGACATTGTGATACGTGTATGCGTGGTGTGCGTGGTGTTGTGTTTTGTTGTGTTCTGATGTGTTATTGAGAGAGAGTGGTGTAAATGGTGAGGCGGTAGTAAGAGAGTTGAGTTTGAGTGGAGAGTGGTGTTGTTTTGGTATGAAGAAGAAAGAAAGGAAAGAAAAAGAAGAATATAAAAAAGAACGAGGACAAAGAAAGGGGGCAGGGAGCAGTTATAAACAACCCAAGGAGGGCGTGTAGGAAAACCTTGTGTATCAGGAGAACACTCTTGTATCCTCAACCCGGGGCTATTGTCCGTCTAGTCAGGTAGAGTCTAGTGTCTGGGAAGGAAGTCTTGGTCTGGGGTAGAGAAGAAGACGAGTGAAGCACAAAAAAAAGAAAAAGGAAAATAATATCCTGTCCAGAAAGAGACAGTGAAAGAGACGGGGGGTGATTGATGGGCACCCGACATATAGTGCTTCCGCAATCCAGCCCTTTATTTTTGGGTATTTCTCATATTTCGCCTTTTATCTCCCTTCCTTCTGTTTCTTTCTTTCCTTCGCTCACCATTTTCACGGCAGTGACGGGGGGGGGGGAGGGTCTGTTGTCTCACTGCACTTGACAGAGAACGAGACGGAGAGAGAATAGACGAGAAAGGCAAATAGGTTGCTGACAGACCCCCCTAGTCGTCAGGTCTTGCGGCGCTTTAAACGGGCCAAACCAGGCCAGACAACACCCAGCAGACCAAAAGGGTCCATATAACCGAACAAACAGAAATGGCTTTGGGAAGTTGGGAATTTTAGTTCCCGCTTGGCCTGTCAGGGGAGGGTGGAGCTTTCTCGCCCTTTTTTGTCCTTTTTTGTCCCCTTTTGCCTTTCCGCCCTCTGTTGTTCTTCTTTCTGTTTTTCGCTTTCTTTTTTTGGCCCCGTGGACCGTGGTGGGTGGGTGTATCTTTAGCAAAGAGCAAAGCTACTGAGCTTGCTCCGCCGTCTTTGTGTGTGGAACGTGGTACATCCCGCCGCACCCTGTTTTTTGCTTTCCTGACCCTGTAGGATACTCTGTAACTTTGTAGCATGTCGTCGACTCGTCGCTAAATACGATGTACGACGTCTGCTTTTACATGTGGGTGGGCTGCAGAAAGTGATCGCAAATTGCAACGACAAATAGCCAGACTCGCGGAGGGACAATCCTCGTGAAACCTTGCAAAGCACTTGGAAAACACAGGCAGCGTGCTCATTCGCACGAAGCCAAGCAGTCAGGCAGCTCGCCGTCTGCATGGACTGTTGGTCAGCCAGCTCAGCTCAAGACAGGACAACATGGACAGCCAGGACAGCTACGTCCATATCAACCGGCCAGGTGGGAAGGTGGCCGCTTAGCCGCCCAAAAACACACGTGGGGTTGCCATTGGCAGAAGCCACTTGACCACAGAACAAAATCGATAATAGAAATCAGACAACGCCAGCAACACCACACAAATTTGCAGATATTCGTCACTGAAAGTGCTACAAAAAATGAGAAAAACCAACAAAAAAGTGAGAGGCAGGGCAGGCAGCAGACGGATAGCCACGGATAGCCGCGCTCACCGCTCACTTGGGGGTGACCCCCGCGACCTCCGTTGCTTGAAAGGTGCTTGAAAGGTGGGAGGACGGGGCGAGGGGGATCAGACAGCAAAGCAGAGAAAAAAGTGAAAAGGGAAAATCAAAATAAAATGAGAAAAGGATAAAATGAAGACTCTGTAGACGAGCATATGGGCTGTGCATAAACAGGGGGAGAGCTGGAGGGGCGGCGGATAGCCAACGCTTGGAACTTCCCCGTCTCAGCAAAGAGTCCACTTTCCTGTGATGCGGATGCGGATGCGCTTGTGAAGGATGGAGGTATCTTACTTGTACGCTGTAAACACTCGTACATGGTGCTGCCTACCTTGTGTCTTTTCCCTTTGCCCCTGGCGAGCTTCACAATCTCGTGCTTGTTCTCGAAAAAATGCAGATAACGTCGTTGTCCTTGTGGAGAAAGGGGCACAAGACAACCACAGAAGGCTCGATTTAGACTATCCGTCTTCGATTTCCACCAGCTCGGGTCTATCAATCTCGTCAACAAGACGCTTGATTGGGCATCTCGGTACAAAGAAGAAGATTTTCCGGGAGCTGTGACGGAGGTGGTAGCAGGGAAGGCGTATGTCTTGCAAACAGGTGTGTGTACATTGCACCTGTGTTGTCGGTGGAAATTTTGATTTTCGTTTCGCGTTTGTGTCTCGACTGGGCTGCCATGGGCGAAAGGAACAAACAGGAACTCAACAGAGCGCTAGGATCAGCCAGGAAGGCCAACAAGAGGACCCGACATCAGAGACGCAGACGCGTTCCAGTCCAGAACAAGCAGGCCAGCTTTTTGCGGGGTATTATTACCAGGGGAGCCATTCGTCGCCCGTCGTATCTGTGTGCGGACAGGGCGCCCACTCGCTGTCTCGACCAGTCGACATGACGAGCTAGGGCCCGAAAGAGCCTGCGATCGCACCACCGCATGATCTGTGCTGTCATGGGGGCCTTCTCAGGTGGGTGCGCTGGGGGTGTCTGGGACTCTGGGGTGCTTGGGGGGCGATGTCATTGATTCTCCAGTTCGGCTTACTCCCTCTCTTTTTTGCGTGTCTTGTCGTATCCCTTCCTCCCTTGCCCTTTTGAATTTGTTTCCATCTTCTCAAGTTTCCCGCTCTTATCTCTGTCTCTTCTCTCTCTTGCTGGTGTTCATGTTGCCTTGCATATTCGTGCTTATTGGCGACCTACCAGTCAACGCCGTCAACGTCCTGAACAGGCAATGACAGGAGCCATTCCCGAGGCTAGCCGGCAAACTAGGCCATAGGCGACAATAACAAGCACCGTGAGAATCCGGGGCTGTCATTAACCGTGGCGTGTCTTCAAGAACATACCGCCGTTTGAGGCGGACAAAAAGTCCGTTGCGTCCACTCTTTTAAAAAAAACCCAAAAAAAATCGAGAAGAGAAAGAGTGCTGGCAGAAGACAGCAATGTCGTGCACTAGAAAAATAGAAGCCGGGGGGAGGGGCAAAACGGGGAAGGTCAGGTAAGGCCAAAGCAGAAATGCGTAATCTCTTTCTTGTCAGTTGACGGACCCTCTGGGTCTTTGGTCCCATTCCTCTGTCGTATTGCGTCTTTCGTGCTGGGAAGTGTAAATGGACAGCAGCAGGCGTGAGCTTTTCGTCTTCGTTTAGCATGCATCAGCCTGCATCAGCTCGCCACAATCTCGTAAATACTTCGCACACGGGGGAACTTAGGCCTGTCGGGGTGTCGGCTCCGCACTGATTCAGTCCAAGTGGCTGCACAGAGAGAAAGAGTTCAAAGGAACAGAGAACAAGAGAATCTCCCGGGCGGATCTTCGCGGCCCCTGTCTCTCTTTTTCTCTGTGTGCGTTTCGTGAAGTCACCGGTTTTATTTTCCGACCAGCACAGGCTAGGCGCCGCTTATTCGCACGTGAGTGCCGCGGTATGGCGAGTTTGACTTCTCGTTCGTCTTTCGGCCGGGGGAGGGGGGTGTTTTTTTTTCTTTCTTCTCTTCTTCTCTTGAGCAATTGGTACCTTGTGACTGCAAGCGCATGTGAGCTTCTGGACGGGGGCGCAGGCCTGGCCAAACCAAGTTGTGATACTTGTTCGTGTCTAAAGGATCACAAGCAGAGTCAGTCCAGATGAGCTTTCTTTTCCTTCCATTAGTTTTCATCCCTGGATGTCCTTACTTGCTGAGACGAATCATACCTAGGGACGCAGTTGCGTACCATCTTCTTCCCAAATACGCATGTGCGAGCCTGGTAGGTCGATGCGCCGTGTACAGCTTTCCTGCAGACGCGAGCCCCTTCACGTCCTGGCATGCATTCGTTCACAACCTTCGCAACAATCAATCAGCCCAGACTGTGTTCCGAAGAGCTCGGAGATGCGCGGTTCAAGGAATTGTGCGATGGAGGCGAGCAAGATAGATCATGATGGTCCGAGGTCCGACCGTCTGCGAACGAAACAAGTCAGATTCATGAGAAAGAAGAGTGTGTGAAGATGGACAGCTGGACACAACAAAAAGCAATCGTAGTATCAAAGAGGGTGTGCAGACCGTAAAACAAAAGCCCATGCTGAATGTATTCCGCGGAGCATGGCATGATGGCCTGATGGACCTGGACCCCTCCGGGTCGCATCGAATGTCCTGATTGGGAGAGCTGCGATAAGAGCAGCACCAAAAGGGTGTGCTCCTATATCGTAGCTCTTCGCTCTGGTTGGGCTGGCTTTTGTTGAGATGTGAGAAACATTCTCGAAGGATTCGAGCTGCATCTTCTGTTTTAGATGGCGAGGGACAAGAAATTGAGGAAGAGGAGAAGAAGGGGGATACAGTAAAAGAAGGCAATGGCAACAGCTGGTGGAAGTTGCGCATTTTCGAGTAGAACAGGAAGGAGTTTCCGAGTTGATGGGAGATCGTTCCTTCTACATTTGTCTACATCTACGCGTCGGGTGCTCTTGTCCAAAACAGCACCATGCAACCAACTACGATCGCGACAATGAAAGAGCAACTCAGACGGACAGCGCACTCGACATTGTCGAGGCAGGTGCATCCGAGCATGCACACCACAGTCTACGGCATCTACGGTCATCACTGCCCACATCAAGAAAGTTTGTTAAAAGGGAAGGAAGCACAGGGTCCTCTATTCTTTTCTCATCTCTCAAGATACAACAGGAAAGAACGCAAAAGTGCAGCTGAAAACAACAAACGTCAGCAGAAACAAAAAAACAAAGCAAAAGCAAGCGAGTAAACAAGCAGACAGCAGGATCTTGCCAGCAGTCAGTATAGTATAAAAAAAAGGCAAAACCAAAAACCCCCAAAAAAGCACTTGGCAATCTGTAGAAAACGCACGCACATCAATCCCTCTCGTCGGTTGCTCCTTCCCGCTCTGGCGATACCCGGCCCCCTTGGCTTTTGTTATTGTCTCGGTGCGGTCGCGGGTCGTCGTTCGGTCCAGTCGCTCTTTCTTTTTGTTCTTTTTTTTTTTTTTGAAATCAGTATATCTTTTTTTGTTTGGTTCTTCATCGTCGTCGGCCTGCGGGCGGTTGGCTCAATCTGGTCTGGGGCTGCTCCTTCCTTCAGCTCTCTCTACCGCAGCCGTTCCCTCCTGACTCGCCCTCTTTTTTCTAAGATACAATGGACAACAGGAGTTCCTTCTTTCCTTTCTCCTATCCCTCCGTGCAATAGGCCCCAGTGGGCTTCCTGGTTGCTTCCCGTTTTGTCGGGTGCAAATATAATACAAAAAAACTGAGAGGAGAAAAAGAATCAAAAGACAGTGGCAGTTATATGACCACCTCCCTGACTCTCTTCTCCCCTCACGCACCCTCTTAATATTTTTGGTGGAAACGAAACAGACGAATAAAAGAACGAGCAGCAAAAGCAAAGAAGCAGAAAAACGCAAATCGATATCTCTTTCCGGTCGCTATCAGATTTTTTTGGGGTGAAGCCTCCCGCGTTTTTGAAAATAAGAAGGAAATAGTTGTGAGGAAAATATAAAACAAGGCAGAAAAGAAGGCTCTTTCTCTATGGGGTGTATTGGTGACAAGGAATTTTTAGAAGAGTAAAAAGTAGAAAAAGAAAGAAAAACGTGCGAGAAATCAAACGTGTAAATGCACAAAAAAAACCCAACCGGACAAAACCCTGTTTGTCAAAATAAAGTAAGAGAGATGTGAAAATGTAGAGACAAGACACGCAACGAAGCCAGACAAATTAGAGATGAATAGAAAAAAGCAAACTGGAAAAAAACAAGGCTAGGAACTAAAAACACATTAATTGTTGTTGGAGGGGGAAGTAGGGGAGTACGAGTTCTGTCCCGGCGGTGCACGACCAGGCGTTCTCGGGGAGAATGTTGGCGACGTCGGCGAGTAGCTGGGGCTCGTCGGCGACGTCTGCTGGTTGGGCGACCGCTGGAACGTCGGGCTCGTAGGAGAGTACGCCTCGGGCGACGTCGGCGACCATGTGGGCGACGCCGGCGAGTACGACGGGCTCGTGGCGTGAATGTTGGGCGACGCCGGGCTGTAGTTGGGGCTGGCCGGCGAGTAGGACGGCGAGGTGGGAGAGTTGAACTGCGCAGGCGACGTCGGGGAGTAGTGGCGCGCGGCCGAAGGCGACGCGGGCGAGTAGCTCGGCGACGTCGGGCTGTAGTTGGGGCTCGTGGGCCGCATCATGGGCGACGTGGGCGAGAACGACGGCGACGACGGGCTGAACTGCGGCGACGACGCGAACCGGCCGCCCATGTCCATCATCGGCGACGTGGGCGAGTAGCCCTGGGCCGGCGACGACGGTGAGTAGCTGCCGTAGCCGCTGCTGAACGGCGACGTCGGCGACGTGCTGAAGGGGCTCGTCGGCCGCGGGCTGGCGCCCGAGTAGCCGCCAATGCCGCCGAAGCCGCCACCGCCATACTCGGTGCCCAGGCCGCCTGCAGGCGTCTCGGAGCCAGCGCCCATGATGGGCGAGAAGTTGCCCATCGCCGGTGAGCTGATGCTCAGGTAGCCCGAGTCGGCCAGCGGCGAGCCCGTGTCGTACGGCGTGGCCGCACCCTCGAGCTGGCTGCCCTTGACCGTCAGGCCCGGCATCAGGCCCATGCGCGAGTTGTCCGAGATGACCGTCTCGAGCATCTTGGGGTCCAGGAGCACCTCAAAGTGGCCCGTGCCCATCGGTGCCAGCTGGCCCAGCATGACGTTCTCCGAGATACCGCGGCAGTCGTCAAGTTCACCAACCGCCGCCGCCTCGAGCAGAATCTCGACTGTCTCCTCGAACGAACAACGCATGAGCGCACCCGTGTCGGCGCGGTTGATACCGTGACGCGTGACTGCCGCGATGCTACCGCGGTAGGTCATGACGTCGACAAGCAGCGCCAGATGGCGGTGGTTGACGTACGAACCGTCAAAGGACAGCACGGTCGTCAGCTCACGCAGCAGCGTCGACCGCGCCGCCTCGATACCAAAGACGTCCACGACCTGGTGTAGGTCGTTGGTGTACGTGCGCTTGGGGTCGACACCGTCCACGGCGAGCACGGCACGCAGGGCCGAACCCTCCGTGTCCAGGTACCAGGCCGTGCAGCGGGGGTCGTCCTTGGCCGCCAGCAGGGCGTCGTCCTCGGTGCGGATTAGCACCGTGTCCTTGTTCAGGAACGCACGCTCGATGCCCGGCACACCGCGCATCGTCAGCGTGTCGAGCAGATGCGTCTCGAGACGCTTGAGCATGACGTCGTCCTCGAGCTGGCCGTCATCGTTCTTCTCGTCCGACTGGCGCACCGTCCGGATGCGAATCACTTGGCTGTCGGCGTTGTTATCGCTGAACACGACGCCCAGGTCGCTCGGGTACTCCTCCTTGATGCGGTTGGCTACGTCCTCAATAGACAGGCCCTTATCGAGCATCTTCTGACGGTCGAGCGTGATGCGCAGCATCCACCGCGACTGCTGGTCCAGGTTGGTCGCGACGTCCTCGGGAATCAGGAAATACGACTCCAACATGTTCTCATCCTCCACAATGTTGGTCCAGCGCACGTCGGGGTCGTAGTAGATCTCCGTCACCGCCGTCACCGACCGCAGGTTGGTGTGCTCGACAATGCTACGAAGCTCCTTGGCGCGCTCCTGCGTCGGGTGGCGGCCGTCCTCGTCGTCCAGGTAGACAAGCATGGATGGCGTCTTGATGTTGCTGGCCACGTTGAGAATTTCCTTGAGACGCGGTACACCGAGCGTGACGTTCTTGGACGACACACCAGCGAAATGGAACGTGTTGAGCGTCATCTGCGTCGCGGGCTCACCAATGGACTGCGCAGCCAGCACGCCGACCATCTCGCCGGGGTTGACCATGGCGCGCGCCCAGCGGCTGGAGAGCTCGCCAATGATGTGGTCAAACGCCAGGCGCGTCAAACGCAGATCGACGGCGAGGCGCTTGTAGGCTAGACGCGAGCGCAGCTGCGCCTTGATGAGAATCGTGGAGCTCTCGTCGGCCTCAAGCGAGATGGGGTCGCTGCCGCGGACAACCACCATGTTGTCCAGGACCTTCTTAACGGTGGGGATGACGTCCTGAGGACGCAGGTCGCTGCGCTGGGCATCGTCCAGCTTAAACAACTTCTGCGCAGAGTTGATGATGCGGACAATGTTCAGCGGCAGCTGCATCATCTCCTCGTCCTTCTTGCCCAGGATGTTCGTCAGCCGCTTCCCGCTGATCGACCGGATGCGGTCGCGGTCCGCCATCAGGGCATCGTACTCGGTGTCGAGCAGCTCCTGCGCCTCGGGGTCACCCGAGATCTCGTTGGCATACTCGAGCGCCTCGAGCGCCGACGAGCGCGTCGGGCTCATAACGTCCAGGCGGAAGCGCTTCTCGTACGCAGCGAGCGACATGTTCAAGAAGTCCATGCGCTGCTCCTCGATCTTGGCACCGTCCAAGCCGTCCTCGCCGTAGATGAACTGAATGACATCGCCGAGCGAGTTGCGCACGGTGCCGTCGTACTTGGCGCTGACGTCTTCAAGCGCCTTGACCAGACGACGCTGAATATAACCCGTCTCGGCAGTCTTGACAGCCGTGTCAATTAGACCCTCCCGACCGGCCATGGCGTGGAAGAAGAACTCAGTCGGCGTCAGACCACGCAGGTACGAGTTCTCGACGAAGCCACGGGCCTCGGGCGAGTAATCGTCCTTGGTGAAATGGGGCAGGGTGCGGTACTTGAAGCCGAAAGGAATACGGCGACCCTCGACAATCTGCTGACCGACCAAAGCGGTCATCTGCGAGATGTTGATGGACGAACCCTTGGAACCGGAACGGGCCATGGTGACGGCGTTGTTGAGATCCTTCAAACTCTCCTGGGTGGTGGTACCCGCCTTATCACGGGCGGTGTTGAGCGCCTTGGAGACCTTGTTCTCAAAGGTCTCACGGATGTTCATACCGGGCAGAGCCTCCAGCTCGTTGGCCGTGGCCTGGGCCGTGAGCTGGCGCACCTCCTCCTTCTGCTCGTCGATCTGCGCCTGGACCATCTCAATGGTCTGCTTGTCAGGGATGGTGTCACCGATACCGATGCTGTGGCCGTTGTGCAGCAGCCAGTAGTTGACCACGCGCTGGCAGCCGTTCAGGAACGCCATGGCGGCGTCGGAGCCCAGCTCGTTGTAGCAAATATGGATGATACCGCCACCCGAGGCACCGACAATCTTCTTCGTCATCAGACCGTACATGAGCTCACCGGTCTGGATCAGGATACCGTCGTCCTTGAGGGCCATGTCGTCGTTGCCGTTCTTCAAGCTGACCGTCTTGGGGATGACAAGACTCATGATCTGCTTGCCGGTCCAACGCGGCCGCGGCTTGACAATGGCCGGGTTGGGGATCACACCATCCCACTCAGGCACCCATAGCATGATGTCCATGACCTGCTCCTTAGTGAGGAACACGTCACGACGGCAGAGCTTGTACGCGCCTGCGAGCGTGTCTTGCACAATACCCATCAGCGGACCGTTCCGCTGGGGCGAAACAATGTTCAGAGGCACCATGCACAGCTCCTTGACCTCGGCACGCGTCTCTTCGGTCTGTGGCACGTGCAAGTTCATCTCGTCACCATCAAAATCGGCGTTGTACGGAGACGTGACAGACAAGTTCAGACGGAAGGTGGAGTAAGGCATGACACGGACACGATGACCCATCATGGACTCCTTGTGCAGCGACGGCTGACGGTTGAAGATGATATAGTCACCATCGATCAGATGCCGCTCGACCTTCCAGCCGTACTCAAGCGAGATCTGGCCCGCACGACGGTGGTGGCGCAGGTCAATACGCGTACCGTCGGAGCGGATCACGTACTTGGCACCGGGGTGCTCGTTGGGGCCGTTCTGCACCAGCTGGTGGAGCCGGCTGATGTTGTACGGCGTGACAGTCTCCGGGTAGGTGAGCGTGCGTGCAATGCTGCGCGGCACACCGACCTCGTCCAGCGAGATGTTGGCGTCACCCGTGATGACGGTACGCGCCGAGAAATCGACACGCTTGCCCATCAAGTTACCACGAAGACGACCCTCCTTGCCCTTGAGACGGGCGCGGATGGCCTTGACGGGACGGCCACTCTTTTGCAGAGCGCGCGGAATGGCCGCAATGTCGTTGTCCATGTAGGTGGCGACGTGGTACTGCAGCAGCTGCTCGAAGTCGGACGAAATGTGGGCGGGCGAGCCCTCATTGATGGCCTGCTTGACATTGGCGTTGGCACGGATGATATCACCCAGCTTGAAGGTCAAATCGTCCTCATTGCGCATGCCGGTACCGGTGCCGTCCATGGAGATACTGGGACGCACGGGCGGCGGCGGCACGGGCAGGACTGTGACGACCATCCACTCGGGACGGGCGTAGTCAACATTGAGACCCATGTCGCGGATGTCGGAGGTGCTGATGCGGCGCATGATGTTGAGTGCCATTTCGGCCGTGAGCATCTTCTTTTCCTTGACCTTGCCGCCCTCGTCGCGCTCGACCTCGTAGTGCGCCCACAGCTGCAGACCGGTCTGGCGCACAGCGGGCTGGGTGTTGCCGCAGCCGCCGTGGTTGTGAGGCGCTTGCTTGCCAATCTTGCTGCCCGGGTTCGGGTCGAACTCATCGTCGTTGTCCGACTTGGCCTCGTTCTCGCAACGCTTCTTCTTCTTACAGCACTCCCAAACGCGCTGGAACCGAGCCTTGGGGTCGCGTGTGTTCACAGCAGCCAAAAACTCAGGATCCGTCTGTAATAGGTGTGAAAAAAGAAAGAAGAAGTTTCAGATTAGCACAAATTCACCCAAAAAGAAAGAAACCCGAAAAACAAACCCAGGCGTGGCAACAGGCAGGAAAACCGTATCAAACACGTTCCAGGGGAATTTTGCTCTCAAGTACTAACCCGATCGGCGAGAACCATGCTGCAATTGTGGCAGACGATCTCAAGGACCTTCTTGGTCTTCTTAATGAAGCCCGGGTGGTAGACAGGCTTGGCCAGCTCGATGTGGCCAAAGTGGCCGGGACACTCGGACATATTCTCGGTACAGGTCTTGCACTTGAAGCCGCGGTCGACGGACCCCAGCAGGGGGTCGTTTACACCGCCGTCGCGCGGCTTGGTCTTGGTCTCGTCCATGGCCTCCGGGTAGATGATGTGTGCGACACTCATGTTCTTGATCTCCTCCGGGGACAACATGCCAAACTGGATCTCCTCAATCGTCTTGAGGGGCGCACTCGAGTGCGCAAAGTAAAGGTTCGCCATGATGACGGTGGCTGTGGCGCGGCGCGCGTCGATCGATGCGGTCGCGGAACGGAAAGGAGTGGACGGGGGTTGTCGTCGAGATGGATGCGCGTAAGGTCGACGCGATGGCGGGAGAGGTCAAAAAGAGACGAGGCGTATCGAGACGCGTCGAAAGAGAAAGAAGAAGAAAAGGAGAGAGTCGTCAAAGAAAAACGTGAAGAAACCGTGAAAGACGGGGAAGAAGAGAAAAGGACAGAAAGAAGGGTCGGAAAAGGAGAGACGACGAGGAGCAGTGAGAGAAAGAAATCAACCCTGGACTCCTACTTTCGTGATGCGCGCGCAACGCGAAAACACGGTCGTGAAAGGAACGAAAAAGTACGGCAAGGATACAAACGAAATCCGCGGCGATGAGCGCGATATGACAAGAAGGCCAGAGATGAACTAGTTTCTCGATCACGATTCACGCGTCGTTGCTGTTGATCCTGATTGAACGATGGCACTGAATCGCGCAACGTCAAAAACCCACACGCAAACAACGTTCCCAGTCCCAAACGACTTCACAGACACCCCCCGGGAGCCCCAAGAGGGAGCGAGCGTGCCTCAACGGCGACGAGGAGCTGAAATCGGCGCCAACGTGTCGAGAAAACCGGGCGAGGCGGCGATGACTGTCGATGATATTTTTTTCGTGTGTTTTGATGCTTTTTTCTCGGTCGCTCAGAGACGAATTGCGAGACAAAAAGCAGTCAGCGCCGGGCGTGGCAGGCTGAAATCGATGTTGAAAGAAAGAGAAATCGCTTGCGGAGAGATGAACGACGCGGTTTTCGATGGCGAAGACGCGCGGGCGACAGGGCGGGAGGAGAGGGGGGATGGGCGATGAGAAACGAGGATGATGCGAGAAGGAGAAAGTGAGGCCAAAAAAGCAGCGCTTCGCACGGCGAGAGGGCAGGGAAAAACTTCGCTCCCTTCCTTCCTCCTGGGGGGCTTGACCGTGTCCCAAAAATGCGCCTAGCCCCAATGAGGATTAGTGCGCCTCCTTTTTGCCGTCTGGCAGTCGTGCAGCCAGCAGAAGTCGGCGCGTCACGTGCATAAAGGGGTACCTGGTGGGTACGCGGACTGATTGGTTCTCGAATCTTCCGCCTATTGTGGTGCATTCAAGAAGGCGCTCCTCTGCGCTGGCCTCGCCCCCATTTTGTGGTCTCAAGAAGTACCGCGCAAGTACCCAAGCCCTGGAAAACAAGCTCTTGTGTTCCCAGCTCCCCCCAAACGGACCCACACGCCACCCAAAACAGGCGGTTGCCTACGGATGCGGGCGCTGTGAGTCAAGGCGGGCAGGAGCAGCAATATAAAAGGGGCCGGTGGTTGCCACCTGAAAGAGGCAAGATCGATTGGATGCCAGGCGTTGCCCCCTGTTCCTGTGGAGGATGCGCAACGCCCAAACGCCCAAACGCCCAAACGACCGCCAACGACTGGCTGGCGCAGTTCAGACGCGCCTTTGTCGATGCGATTTCCAGTTTGCGCACGCCATCGCGACCGGAAACGGGCACCGGCTCCTTTGTGTTCTTTGACGAGACAACATTCACGAGTCGCTACGCATCATCCAACAGGCAGAGCAAACGACCTCTCAACCGGCGCCCCACCAAGATCCAGCATCATCAGACATACGGAGTACACGGACATACATGCAAGAAGACGGCCAGAAGACGGAGACAAAGCTGACAGATGTGCATACTATGTGCACAGACATTGTCATTTCCATACGGAGTAGTTCAGTGGTGGTCCAGGTCCTATTCCTATTTTCCAGGGCGCATATGCCTCTCAAACACCAATGCGCCAAACGCCTTGCAACCATGCCGATCGAAACGAGAACCAAAACAGAACGAGAACAAAGAACGCCAGCATTCACAAGCACTATCCACACCACTACCGCCGCCTTGTGCGCCCGCCCTTGGCTGCCTTCTTTGTACTCGTAGACGCGCGCTCCTCGGCGGTCGCGCCGTCGGCCTCGAGGTCGACGCTTTGGCTGTCGCCGGGGCTGCGGCGGCGCATGGTGCCGGTTGAGACGGCAATAAACTCTTCTTCGCTGTCGGACTCGCCCAGGTCGTAGAGGATGGGCATGCGGAAGACGGGACCCGTGGTCAGGCCGTTGGTCGACGCGGGCGTAGGCGTAGCCGAAGATGTAGAAGCCCGAAACGACAAGTAGTCCGCGGCGGCCGCCGGCAGGTCCTCGTCCGACTGCTGCTCGACGGTCAGCACGTCGACCTCTTCGTCCTCGAGGTCGAGACGGCGCTTGTTGATTTCCTCTTGCGGGTGGACGTCGAACTCGTCCTCGCGCTCAATGTACATCTCGTTCTCCTCGACCTCGGCAAAGTCGGGCGCGAGGGCGGACCACTTTTGCGGGCTGGTGACGGACCAAATGTTGATGCGTCCGGTCTCGAGCCCGCAGGCGGCCAGCAGGGCGCGGTGGGGGTGCCACTCGATGACGCCCTGCTCCTCCTTGGGGCCCTCGAGCATACGCACGAGCGAGCCGTGGTTGCGCTCCCAGATGTAGAGCTCGTGGTTGTTGTAGGTGGAAGCCGACACGTACTCGGCGGTCGGACTGAGGGCGATGTGGTTCCACGACAGGCGGTTAACGACGTCCTGGAACTTGTGCTCCTCGGGCAACTGGATGGTGTCCGGATCGAGGTCCGGGCTGGCGAGGTTGGGCATGTGCAGGGAGCGGATGATGCGGTCCTGGGAGTTGGCGAGCAGGATTTTGCCGGAGCTGTTGAGGCGCAGGGTGGTGACGACGCTGCCGCAGGCCTTTTTGGAGAAGATGACGTCGAGGGTGGCAGCGTCAATAATATTAATCCAGCCCTTGCTGGTGGCCGCCAGAATGTGGCCGCCCGAGGCGGCGTAGATGGTGACGGTGGTCATCTGCTTGGCGTCCTCCTTGGCCCACTTGTCGCGCTGGGCGGCGTCGTCGGTGTCGGGGCGCTTCGGGCGCGAGGGCAGCACGTGCTTGACGTCGACGGGGTCGGTGATGTCGACGAGCAGGGCCTGGTCTTCATAGATGGAGGCAACGAAATGTGTTCTGGGGGGGAGTTGGGGAACTTGTTAGCCTTTTTTTTCTCTCTCGCTCTCTCTTTGTCTGTGCCACCCACCGGCTGTTACTCACGTCTTCCATGGGTGCAGCTCGGCAATGTAGACGGGCGCCTTGAAGCGCACCTCGCGGTGCTTGCGGCCGTCCTGCAGGTCCCACAGGATGGCCTTCCAGCCCTGGCAGGCGGACAACAGGTAACGGCCGCAGCGCGACCAGCTCAGCGACGAGATACTGCGCGAGTGGCCCCGCAGCTTGCGCGCGACGCCCATGGTGTCGAGGTCCCAGACGACGACGGTGCCATCTACGCGGCCGGAGGCGAGGTAGTCACCTTTGCGGTTGAAGCGCAAGCAGGTGGCATGGCCGGAGCGGATGGTGTTGGTGATGTGTTCGGGGTAGTCCTGCAGCAGGTAGTCCTCGGAGAGGAGGAGATTCATCGTGGGTGGGTGCGAGGGCGGTGTGGTGGGCGGCGGCGGCGACGGCGACGGCGGACGTCGAAAGAGAGGCAAAAGCAGACGCAGTTTTAGCGGTCGCGGGGTGGACGTTTCGCGATACAGGGCCTGCTCACAGTAACGCCCAGCAGCCGCGTTTTTGTATGGGCGCCGTTGCAGCGTCTGATTGGCTGCATACCCAAAATCTCTTGTGGCTAGTGCCGGCACAGCGCGAGGCTGCAGGGGTGTGGCCCCCCCAAGCGGGCCGGCCTGTACGCTGTAACAAAGGCCGAAGCGCCGACCACTCATCGCCCCTCCTTTCACCTCCATCTCATCTGACCTGGTCCTGGCCGTGACCTGAGACCTGCGACCTACTTTCTACGTCCTGCGACCTGCCACTTCTTTTCTTAGGGCTGATCGATCTCAGCTTCAGCCAACAAACACTCAGACGAACGTCCATCATTCGAAAGACGGTCCAAATGGCAAACTCAAAGTATGCTGTCCATTCCGAGGGGAAGCGAAGCGAGGTCTTGAACGGTGACAACTAACCACCCAGGTACGAATATGTCCGGCTGTTTGAGCAGCCCGACACGCTGCTTCCCAACACGTGGATCGTGGTGCGCATTGACGGGCGTGGGTTCACCAAGCTGTGCAACAAGTACGGCTTCGAGAAGCCCAACGACAAGCGCGCGCTCGACCTGATGAACGCGGCGGCCAAGGCGGTCATGGCCGACCTGCCGGACATTGTGCTGGCGTACGGCGTCAGCGACGAGTACAGCTTCGTATTCCACAAGACGTGCCAGCTGTTTGAGCGGCGCGCGAGCAAGCTGGTGTCGACGGTGGTGTCGACGTTTACGGCGTTTTACCTGCACCTGTGGCCAACGGTGTTTTCGGCGGGGCCAGAGGGGACGGGACTGATCGACGACGTGCCGCTGACGGCGCCGCTGCTGCCGACCTTTGACGGACGTGCCGTGTGCTATCCGAGTGTGCAAAACCTGCGGGACTACCTGAGCTGGCGGCAGGTCGACTGTGCGTTGCATGTTTCTCCCTTTCTCTTTTACTTTGCGTATCACGTGCTAATATTGACCCTCCACCCAGGCCACATCAACAACCTTTACAATACGACGTTCTGGGTGCTTGTGCAGAAAGGCGGCATGGACAACCTTGAGGCGACGGAGCTTCTCAAGGTGGGTTGAGTGTGGGAGATAGAGAAAGGCCTGGCCAGGCACCGTGCTAACTGTTTAGGGCACATTCTCGGCCGACAAGAACGAGATTCTCTTCTCGCGCTTTCAGATCAACTACAACAACGAGCCCGAGATGTTCAAGAAAGGCAGTGTCGTCTTCCGCGATGTAAGTGAAAGTGGGAGAGAATGAACGGGACTAATAACAGTCAGAATACTAAGAATACGAACCCACGCAACAGTACGAACTCGTCGACCCTGCAAGCAGCAGCGCTGCCCAGACCGCCGAGGCTGCCGACAGCCAGGCCGAGCCGCCGACGTTGTCCAAGTCCAAGGCCGAGAGCGACAAGAAGCGGCGGGCCAAGGCCCGCATCACCGTCGAGCACATCGACATTATCAAGGACGAGTTCTGGGACCGGCGGCCGTGGCTGCTGACGGGCCAGCCCGGCACCCTGCCAAAGCAGTTGTGAGGGTTATGAGGGTCGTGAAGGTCGTGGAGACCGTGATGGAATCCATATTCCCTTCGGTGGTTGCGTAGGTCTGGTCACTTTTGGTTTCCTTTTGATTTGTTCCTCCTTGTTTGTCATTGTTCATCATCCCCCTGCCAGTTCCCATATTTAGAGACGTAATACCCTATATTCGCTGTATAAGAAATCTAAACCGCTTTTGTTGATCCCATCCAATGCTCGCTATGACCCAATAAAAATGGTAGGAAATAAAGAAGAAGAAAAGAGAAAGGCCCCCCAGAAAAGAAACATCACGGACACTAAAACCCAGATATCAACACCCGCCTATGAACCGGCCTTCAGAGCCTTCTTCTGCACCTTTTCTTCAACATTTCGTTGTGCCTTTTCGGCCGCCTTCTTCAGCGCCTTCTCCTCCTTCTTTGCGGCTCTCTTTGCCTCCTTTTCTATTGCCTTTTCTACTGCCCTTGCTTCCTTCTTTGCTACCTTTTTCAGAGCCTTTTCTGCTGCTTTCTCCTCCCTCCTCCGCGCCTTCTTCTCTTCCTTTTTCAGCCGTTTCGCCTCGTTCTTTTGTGCCCTCCGCTCGTCTTTGCTGTCGGACGCGCCTTCTTTCCTCCGCTTGTTGTCCTTCTCTTGTTTTCTTGTCTTCTCGTCGTCATCGTCGTCGTCCACGTCTCCTTTGCTCCGTTTCCGCTTCTTCTCCTTCTTCTCCGACTTTGTTGTATCGTCCCGTTCGGGTGTCGTCTTAGCTGTGCTCGCCTCGGTGGCGCTCGCCGTGCTCGCTTCCGTGTCCGTGTCCGTCAGCGTGCCCTCGATCAGGCCGCCCCGCACAAAGTTGGCATACAGCCCGTAGGCTCCGCGGTACTTGCTGAAGCCCTTGTTTCCGCCCAGCATCTCCAGGCGTGTCGGTCCTTTTGCTATCGCCGTTGTTGGTGTGGCCGTTCCGTTGGTGCTGGCGCCGGCGCTCGCGCCGGGCGTCCCCAAACTCTTCAGCTGCTGGTCAAAGGCTTCGAGCCACCACTGGTCCGTGGCGGCTGCGCGCCGGTGGATGGATTCGCTGCCCAACCCCTGCTTGTCGTCTTTGCGCGCGAGCAGCAGCGGGCGCGCCAGGCCAGTCGAGTCGTCCGAGGGGTGCAGCGTGTGGCCGAGGCCACGCCAGCCCTGTTTCTTGAGGTAGCCGCTGGCGTCCATTATGGTGGGACGAGGAGAGGAGGAGGAGGAAAGGGAGTGTTTTGGTAGAGATATAGTCGATCAAAAGTTCATGCTGGCGAGTCTGTATTGTATAAAAAATTGTGTATGATATATATTGTCTTCAAAGACGTCGTAGTACGTCGTTGGGGTTGATCTTGGAGAGAAAAATTATGGGAGAAATTCCCCAGAATGCGAACCTTTTTTTTTCTGCCGGTTTTTCTCGACTTTTTAGTGGGGCCATTCCCCGCCTTTTCTCAAGGGTGCACTGTGCAGTTATCAAACACTATACTGTAAATTACTAATAACACTATAAGCTATGGAGTAAGTACAAACAGACGCCCATCGCCCATTTCTCAATTCATCAAATGCATCTTGTCCATCAACGCGCATAGGTCAGCGCAACGATTTTCGACGGCCATCTCGAAATGGGAGGCACAGCAGCCACCAGTCGGTCCAAATAGTCGCTGAAAGTCTTGCGAATGCCCGAAACGCTCTCAAAACCCTCGAAGTCGAGATCGGCCGCTTTCGACAGCTCTTCCAGAAACGTCATGCCAACCGCCCAGGCCACCAGACTGACCACGAACCACGCCACGGCCAGGCGACGCACCCACCGGAGTGTGTGGGCACGGCGGCGCGCGGTACGCACAATCGCCACATACTCGTGCAGGTACGGCCAGGCGTCATCGTCTTCCTCCGTCGCGTTCACTGTCGCGTGATGAGAATCATGAGAACCATTTTCAGATGCAGCAGTATCGACATCGTCTGCCTCGTCTGCCCCATGGTCGTGATCATGATCATCGTTGCCATCACTAGCGCCACCGACACGCACGCCGTAATAGTACGCGTTGTGGCTCTTGGTCAGGATGGTCTCTGTAGCGCTGCGGACGTCCGTATGCCGGAGGTTCCAGTGCGGCTTGAGGCGCGCGATGCGCGGCCACAGCACGATCTTGACCTTGGCCGCGTGGATGTAGGCGAGCTGCTTGTTGCCACCCAGCATCCCGTGCGGCTCGGCCGAGGCGGCCGCCGCCAACGCTTTCGCCTCGGACACGGCGTACACGTGCTCGTCGGCCTCGCGCTCCTGGTCGACCTCCCACGGCATGCCGGGCTCCGGGAAATCGACCTGGAAGATGCTCGTCGACCAGGCCATGCACAGTGACGCATAGCCAGCGAGCGCGACGACGTCGTGCAGGCGCTGGTAGAAGACGGGCAAGCTGGGCGCTGGCGCGTGCCTCTGCGTGTCTTTGGCCGTCCTCGCCCTCTGCAGGTTGAGCAGCGGCAGCAGCAGCTGCGCCGCGTGCGCCGTCACGCGCGCCACCTCGGCCCAGAAAAACGGCGTCACCACGCGGTCGCCGGCCCCGCCGCCCAAAAAGTACTGCACCTCCTCGCAGCGCTTGAACTTGCGCAGGTACCCTTCCTCTTTGAGCATGATGCGGTCCCAGTGGCCCAGCGCGTCTTGCTGGCCCGCCGTGCCGCCAAACAGCAGCGCCGCAAACACGTGCTCGTCGAGTGTCTTGGCCAGCAAGCCCTGCGCCAGGAACGCGCGCTGCCGTGGGTCTACCAGCAACGCGTCCCAACCGCCATCGCCGTCATTCCGGTCCTGGCGCGCCACCTCGCTGGCGTAGTACAAAAAGGCCGGCGAGAGCGCCGGGTCGGCCCAGGGACTGCCCGCAGGCGATGCAGACGGCAAAGAGAGACGGTCAACGCCAAAGGTGGACGCGCACAAGTCCTCGGACAGCTCAAAGAGCGTGCTGAACAGCACCTCGAACCAGTCGTCGCTCTTCTCGCGCCCGGCTACGTGCGGCATGCCAAACCAGAGCCGCAGCGGCCGGTAGCCGAGGAGGTCGCGCGGCAGCGACAGAGGCCGGCGCCTGTCGGCAAACGACTCGCCCTCCGCCTCGCGAGGCTCCCACCGGCTCTCGATAATGCCCAGCATCTCGCAGGTCTCGCTGGTGAACGTCGGCTGCGGCCGCACCTGGTACCGCGTCGGGTCCGGGTTGATGTCCTGGTTCTCCGCAGGCATGGAGGTCGCTGTGTGTGGTTGCGTAGTCGTAGTTGTCATTGTAAGTGATATGCTCCTAGTTGTGACCCTGTACTCGTGATGTGTAGCTGTGAATCCTCATTCTACACCGCGAGACATGAACTGTCCTTTCTGAAAATGAGCCCGCCCAAAGGCCACTCTTTTCATGCAACATCGCTTGTAGCCATGCTGTTCCGAGAACAGCTGCATATGGCAGTGTCTTTGACAAATCCGGAGAGTGTGCCGGCCTGGTAGCTGTCGCTTGCAGACAATGCTTTGAAAAGTGGCTGGCTGCCACCCAACAACAAAGAAAACCACATCTGTGCATTTGCGCATTTCGTCCCTGTCCGTTGGGATGCAATAGGCAAAGCCACCGAAGGAGTCAAAACATGGAAATATTGGCCTCGAACAAAGAAAGAGAAGTCTGGAAAATTGTAGCAGAAAGGATGGAGATTTTTGTCGTAATCACCTACCAGCAGCCATGTTTCGGCCATCTATGCAAGATATGTCCTACAGCGTAGCTTCACGTAAAGAGAACGACAACCGCTGGTCTAACCTAGAAATGAGATCAATAATCAATTTTACATCTCATCTTAAGACACGGTTTTATTTTTCTCTGTGAATGTTGTTCTCTTATTTGGGTAAAGCTTGTCGCTTTCATGATGGTTTATTTTAGAACAGTTACAGCTACTGCCTCTTTTTGACCAAAAATAGCAAAAATATAAAAGTAGTCACGTAAAATACAGACAGTTTTTGATACCCAGAAGGCTTATTTACAAATTTTCACTGAGTCACAAGATGTCGAAAAGCGAAGCTATTCATCGACAGTACTTCCTGTGAACAAGCTGTCTCATGTTACTGCCTGATATCTAAGGCATCAACTTTCCTGGAGCCTAGCCTTCCGCCCACCGCCAACACCTAACCACTGTTTTTTGGCCCTGCTTTTTCTGCACGGCGCTAAAACCACCTGTCACTCACGCGTGAAGACCATTAAATTTTTTAAATTTAAATCTATTTTTTCCTCTCTTTTGGCGCCGCCACCACAACCACCGCCCGCCAATCCAGCCAACCACAGACCATCACATCACTTTGCATCGATTCTGCTGCAGACCGAAACTTTTCTGGCTTCCTTTCGACTCCCTTCTGCCTCCCTCCCTCACAACAACTGCATCGCATCGCGCACCACCCACCACCGCACACGATTCGACTCTTTTGCCCGGCGCAAACGGTCATCCACACACAATAACTTCGCCCCTCTTCGCTTCACGGATTATATAATTCTTCCCGCCCGCTTCTCCTCGGCCGCGCCTTCCCTCCGCGACTGCTTCCTTGGCCCTCGACTGCTCCTGCTGCCTCGGACCCTTTTTCTCTCTTGTACCGCGTGCAAGAGCCACCCCACACAGCTCGCTCGATACTTCCCTCCCTGGCAACCACCGACCTCCTGCCTGTTGTCTTTGTTGCCCATCGACTTCGCCCGCGTCATCTCGCATCTCGACTTCTCCTTTCTCTCTTTCATCCTCTCCCACCTCTTCACTCGACGTCACCTCCAAAAGCATCCGCTTTTCTTCGACGCCTCACCTCGACTCTACTCGCCTCTCACATCCAACTCTCTTCAACTCTTCACACCCACAAATCCGACATCATGGCCGCACAAGTCGACCTGACCACCATCCCCATCTCGCCCGAAGGCGGCAACGTCCCCGGCGCCGACACCGCCGACTCCAAGGTCGACGACATTACCGTCTTCCACGACAAGGAGAATTTTACCGTCAAGCACCCGCTGATGCACAGATGGACCCTGTGGTTCACCAAGCCCGCGAGCGGAAAGGTAGGTCCACCATGGCGATGGGGCGATTCGCCCTCCAAGAACAGAGATGCTAGACTGAGATACTAACAGACTGATAGGGCGACAACTGGAACGACCTACTGAAAGAAGTTATTACCTTTAACTCTGTTGAGGAGTTCTGGGGTATCTATGTATGTCCCCTGTCCTTGGTGGAGTTGTTCTCCTTTGACGCCCGTTGCTAACCCTGTCCCCTCTCCCTAGAACAATATTGCCTCGGTCTCGGAGCTGGCCCTCAAGTCCGACTACCACCTCTTCAAGGAGAACGTCCGCCCGGAGTGGGAGGACGCCCAGAACAAGCACGGCGGCAAGTGGTCCTACTCTTTCCGCGAGAAGCGCAACGTCGACATTGATGAGATGTGGCTGCACACCATGCTGGCCGCCATTGGCGAGACCCTCGAGGGCGAGGACGACGACGAGGTCATGGGTGTTGTCGTCAACGTGCGCAAGGCCTTCTTCCGTATCGGTGTGTGGACCCGCACCATTGGTAAGTCGATCCCGGGACGCGGCGACGGCGACACCTCCGGCGGCAAGGGTCGCTCCCCCGAGAAGGCCCGCGACATTTTGATGGCTATCGGCCACCGCTTCAAGGACGTCCTGAAGCTGCCCGCCAACGAGCAGCTCGAGTTCTCCGGCCACCTGGACGCACAGCACAGCGGCAGCACACGAGCCAAGGCCAAGATGGTTGTGTAAGGGGTGTGTGTGGTGACTGGGTAGACGGGGTGGAATGGATGGAAGGGATGGGTGGTAATGGAGAGAACTGGAGATGTTGTTTTTTACGAAATCGAGGTGGCGAGTCCACGCGACGGGTGGTTCGACCGGACGAGGCAGACATCCCACGAGACTCGCAACAAGCACCCTGTCCACACACTGACTTCGCTTCCCGACCACTGCGCCCCTCGATATTCGATGCGTGTTGGCATCACGCACATCATATCTTTTATGGACCACAAAGGAGCAAAAGGATAGAGAGACGGATGACGAAAAAAAGAAACGAACTAATTGGGGAAAAGAAAATCAAAAGTCTGCAAAGAAAAAGAAAAAAAATCGACTCTTACCCTCACCGCACCGCCTCATTTCCCGGACAGCCTTTTATCTTGTTTTTGTTTTCTTGTCGAGTATTTTGGGCGCCTGATATGATTTCTTATTTCGGGAAGGGGATATTCATTTTATGCTGGTTCTCTATTTCCTATTTTCTTATTTTTCCTGTTTCCCATATCGCGAGGACAGACACAAAAAGTATTGCTGCGACATGATATTTATTATCAAAGGGATTATCAAGAGGAGAGCGACACTTTGCTTTCCTAGAGATCGAGGATGAATAGGCGCACGCAGGGCAGATTTGCTGCTGAAGCATGATAGAACAGACAAAGCAAGAGAACACTTGCTATCAAAGCTTTCTCGTGTACGTCGTAGGCGACAAGTAACAAGTGATCGAATGATGATAAGATGTAGTGACGCCGTCAATGTAGGCGTGTCGGTGATCTCCGTGAGACACTCCGTGCGATGTATGGCGGAGAGCACAGTGTCTGAAAAAGGGCTCCCGGAGAGACTTTCAGAGAAGACAGCATATACTTTTTCTCTGTCGTCTCGTCATTTATTATATTGTACTTTTATTCCTTGTACTTTCACGGCGCCATCTGCGCTACATCATTTGCAGTATGGGGGACGTAGTTACGGTTTAAGATCTTGTGGATGTGGAGCCGCTCGAAGAAAAGTGGCCTCCATGTCCATATTCTTTTTCTTTTCTTTTTTTTTTTTTTTCTTGTTCTTTCTTTTCTCTTGTCCCCTTTCTCCTTTTTGTTGTTTTATTTTTACCTTGCGCCGTTCGTTTGGATGCCACTTTATCCTCTTGATCGTTCTTTCCGCCCTTATCTCGTTCTCCACTACGAAATAAACTTGCCCGAGCTTCCGCTGCAATGCTCCCATTCCTGCCTCCGTACGATTCGACTCGACGCCTAATGCTCCCTCAATGTCGCTAACACACGTACAGTATGAATCGCCTATCTTTCCCCTCGCCTCCACCCCTACCAAAACCCTGCGATGCCAGCTGCCGATTCGCTCAACTTACCGACGGGATCACGCAATATACGTCGTAGCCAGGTCCCTAGCACTTCCCTTGCATCCCAACGGCCCAGGTCATCCTTGTTCTTGTTAGTAGCCCAGAATTACTGCATTGGGACGACGTCACCCCCTTTAGTCAATGATGCTTGGGGAAGAAGGAGCAACCTGCCCGAGTGGATGGACGAGCAAAGCAAGCGATGAAGCGACGGGAAGGAACGATGGTGATTTTTGGCCCATTCGCTCTTTCTTTCTTTGTCTCGAACAAGAAAAATCAAGAAGGGAAAGGGTGACCAGTGCGACAGAGCGAGTGCAACGCTGCTTGGCGCAACCGCACGTTGGTCGTACTTACTATGTGCACGTCGTCATTCCGCTGCATGCTGCACGCAACCCCGGCAAGCTCTCTCTACCTGTATGTTCTTTCCTTGCGTGTTGGATTAAGCTCCTTCCTAATTCTCCCAAGGACCTGTTCCGCCAACGATAGGACATCCCGGATTTGCGGGGGAAGGGGCGATGGGCACGCTTGCTCTCTCCCATCCTTGGTCCTTTCTCGTGGTGATCGGCACGATAGCAACTTCCCTTTGTAGCTTCTCTCGCTTCTCCGTCCTTTGCTTCTCCGTCCCTCGACCCCAACCTTGATCCTCCTGTATCACCCTGGCACCCTCCGATGTCTATCATTGCCCGCCATTGCCCGCCACCTGTTATCGGGCGACCACCATCGCTCTTCGTCTACCATGGTCTACCCTCTTTATGCCCCGTGCCGGTAACTTGAGCCAATCTCGCGCCGTCGATGTACACGGCGACAAGATAACGACGCCGCGTTGGCGATGGTGTGGTTTTTGGGTGCGGTTTGTGACCGGACGACACCGACAGACAGGCGACGAATAGACGACGCCGTTACGAGACGGCAGACAACAGAACGACGGGCTGGGTTGTGGCTTGTTCTGTCGACGGTGGTAGTTGATACTTAAGACTCGCAGTCTGCCGATCCATTGCGACTTGTTTCTTTTTTCCGTCCCTTGACATCATCCCCGCAGTGTCGTACAGCGGCCTGATTCTACCATTTCTCCTCTCCAATTCTTCTGTCTGCAGCATTTCCGTCCCGTGCTCCGTCATCTTTCTGTCTCTCTCCATCTCCCAACTTCCCTGCCCGTACCTCAATCCCATCGTATCACCATCCCGATCTCTACCATGGCCGACACGGAAAAGACTGCGCCGGCCACGGCGCCGGCCATCGACAACGACGTCGAAGTCGGCAGCATCTGCGCCTACCCAGCCAAGGGCATCCATCCTGGCCTCAAGCATGCCGACACCAACGATGCCGACGAAGCGCTTCAGTTCTCCCAGGCGCACGCCGGCGACGCGGTCCCGATGACACCCGACGAGGAGCGCCGCCTGCTGCGCAAGATCGACTGGAACCTGATGCCGCTGCTGTGCGTCGTCTACGGCCTCAACTACCTCGACAAGACGACTGTGTCGTATGCCTCTATCATGGGTTTCAAGGTATGCACCCTCTACTTCCTGTGAATTTTGTGTTTCCCCCGAACACGACTAACGACCCCAGACGGACGCCAACCTCATCGGCCAGGACTACTCCTGGGTGGCCAGCATGTTCTACTTTGGCTACCTTGCCTGGGAGTGGCCGACCAACTACCTCCTGCAGCGCCTGCCCCTGGCCAAATGGTCTGCGGCCAACGTCATCATGTGGGGTCTCGTGCTGTGCTGCATGGCCGCCACCGACAGCTTCGCGAGCGCCATGGCGGTGCGGTTCTTCCTGGGCGTGTTCGAGGCGGCCGTCAGCCCCGGGTTCGCGCTCTTCACCTCGCAGTGGTACACAATGCGCGAGCAGGGCACGCGCGTGGCCATCTGGTTCTCGTTCAACGGCGTCGGCCAGATTGTCGGCGGCTTCGTCGCGTACGGCATCGCTGTTGGTACCGACAAGCACCCGCTGGCGGGCGGCAAGCTGCACTCGTGGCAGCTGCTGTTTTTGGTGATTGGCCTATTCACGGCGGCCGTCGGTGTGGTGTTTTTGTGGTTCATGCCCGACAACCAGATGAATGCACGCTTCCTGACGGAAGAGGAGCGCGTGCGGGCCGTCGAGCGCATCCGGGTCAACCAGCAGGGCGTCGGAAACAAGCACTTCAAGGTGCACCAGTTCAAGGAGGCGCTGACGGACCCCGTGGTGTGGGCGTTTGTGTTTTACTCGCTCGTGGCCAACATCCCCAACGGCGGCATCAGCAACTTCTTTTCGCAGCTCATTGTGTCTTTTGGCTTCACGAGCGAGCAGTCGTTGCTACTCGGCACGCCCGGCGGCGCCGTCGAGGTTGTGGCGCTGATTGCCTGCGGGTACCTGGGCGACCGTTTCCGCAACCGGCTGCTGATCAGCATCTCGGGTATGGCGCTCTCGTTTTTGGGGATGCTGCTGGTGACGTTGCTAAGCAACTCGCCGAGCCAGCGCATCGGCCGGCTGATTGGGTACTACATGACGCAGGCCTCCCCGACGCCGTTTGTGGCGCTGCTGTCGCTGATTGCGACCAACATTGCCGGGTGGACAAAGAAGACGACGGTGGCGGCCATGTACCTGATTGCCTACTGCGTGGGCAACATTATCGGCCCGCAGGTGTTCCAGGCCAAGGACGAGCCGACGTACCGGCCGGCGGAGATTACGATCCTGGTGTGCTACGGCGTGTGCATGGTGGACGTGGTGTTTATTTACTTTTGGTGGCGGCGGCAGAACGTGCTCAAGGTCAAGGCGCGCGCGGAGCCGGGCTACCGCAAGGTGACGGGGCAGGAGTTTTACGACCTGACGGACCGCGAGAACCCCGAGTTCAACTATACTCTGTAGGGGAGGGTGGATGGTTGTTGTCAGGGAGGTTCGATGTATTTGGAGAGGATGTGTACAGATCAGGGCAATTCCCGTGATGAATAGTTGGACATGAAAATTTTGAATTTTGATTATGGTATCCTGTGTGAACAACTCTTATAAACTCCCTTTTCCTTTTACTTTTTTGATCAGCTTGTGATATTTCAGCTCGGACATTATAAAACAACATTAAAAGGCAGTAACGATAAGAAAAGCAACAACAGAAAGAGAATAAACACCAGCACCACCCAACAATTGATCGTACACTCGCACTCGCCCCTTTATGCCCCCAAAAAGGCCGTCAGACGCGCGTTGCGGTTGTCGGTCTCGAGGTCGCCTGTCGAGAACAGCTCGAAGCGGATGCGCTGGCGGCTGATGCCCAGCTCCTCGACTAGGTGCATGGCCATGTCCAGCATAAAGGACTCGGGTCCGCACACAAAGTACTCGGTGCTGCCGTTGCGCAAAAACAGCAGATCGCCGTCGTCGTGGCTGCCGTGGTGCTTATGCCCATTCTGACCAAGAGCCTCTGCCATCGGCGTCGTCGGCGATGTGGGCGATGTGGGCGTGGTGGTGCCCTCAGACCGCGGCGTGCCGGGCGGCGTGATGAGCTTGCGCAGGTCGACGTGGCCCATGAACTCGAGTGTCGACGAAGAAGAGGAGGACGACGATGCTGGCGGGGCGTCACCGAAACTGGGTGGGTGGGCACCCAAGGGCGATGGCACAAACATGGTTGAGTGGCACGCGTCGTTGCCCTGGGCATTGGCGGTGGCGTGCAGCAGGTCGCGCGAGCGCCTTGCCGCATCAAAACCCGACGACACCGACGACGCGGCCGACGACTGCGGCGTGGGCGCCGAGACGAAGTAGGCGGTGCGCAGACCAGGCATTTTGCGCTGCAGCTCGCGGACGGCCGACCCATAGACGGGCGGGGCATAGCGCGAGGCGTGGACATAGGTGACGGCGCGGCGCGGCTGGGTCACGGCGACACTGTTGAGGATGGCCATCATGGGCGCGGCGCCGATGCCGGCCGACAACAGGACAAGCGGCACGTTGGCGTTGCTGCTGGTGCCCGAATAGTAGCAGCTGTTGCCAGCGCCGGGGACGCCAAAGGCCTCGGCGTTGTCGACATTTAGGTAAAACTCGCCGGTGGGGTGCGAGACCTCGATCGTGTCACCGACATTCAGAGAATCGATCATGGCGTTGGACACGAGGCCCGGGTGGAAGTAGGAGGCGGCGACGGAGTTGGCAAAGCGCGTGCCCTCGTCGCGCTTGACGCTGATGCGGTAGCAGTCGGGGCGCCAGCGGTCGCTGAGCGAGTACTGGCGCGACTGGTAGTAGTATTCGCGGTGCTGTGACGAACTGTGCTGTTCCTGTCCGTTGCTGGTCGGCACCTCGGGCAGCAGCATGCGCACGGACACGTACTGGCCCGGCAGGTAGTAGGGCAGGGCGGCGCCACCGCCGGGGATGGTGTGCACGCTTGTGCTGCTCTTGTTGTTGTTGTTGTTGTGCTTGCTACTTCTCAAAAGGTTGATGTTGTTGGTCTTGAGGCGGCTGGTGAAGTTGCTGTAGCGGCTGCCGCCGCTGCTGACGGAGCTCATGCTGCTGCGGCCGACAGCCGGGCATCCACTGGCGCCGTCGAACGATGATGCTGCACTTGAGCCGCCCTTGGAGGCGGACAGTGGCACGAGATAGAACGAGTACACGTCCTCAGACTCGGCGACCTTCTTGGCGACCTGCAGGCGCTCCCAGGACTGCCATGTGTCGAAGCTGCGGTACAGGTGGGCCTCTCGGCCGATCATCATGCGGGCCAGAACGCAGTAGGCGTCCATCCAGGCGGCTTGGACCTCGGGGGTCATGGCCGGGCCGAGGACGGCCTTGAAGGCGCGGATGAGGTACTCGCCGACAATGGCGTACTGGTCGGGCTGGATGCCGAGGGAGCAGTGCTTGTGGCAGACGCGCTCGAGCTTGGGGATGAGCTCGCTGGTGTGGGAAATGTTGGCGGCGAAAGCGATGATGATGGAGGTGAGGGCGCGGGGCTGGCGGCCGTTCGCCTGGTTGACGGTGTTGAACTGGTTCTTGAGCTCGGGGTGCTCGCCGAGCATGGTGGCGTAGAACATGGAGGCGATCTGCTCGCCGTGCTCGCGGAGGGCCGGCAGTGTGTCCTGGACAAGCCTGGACTGTTTGTACGTGAGGGCCATGGTGGGGGGAGATGTGGGCAAGAACAAAACAAGAGGGTATCAACGATGGAAGTAAACAATGGGTGTATGATGGATGGACAATATGAAATATGGAAAACACGAAAGACGGAAGAGTTCAAGAATCAAACAACAACGATCGGCAGCAGGCCACTGGGTCGGACTGCAACATGGCCATGTGCGTGGCGATGGGACGGTATATATACGGAGGGACACGAGTCAAGGGATGGAAGGGCAAAGGAAGAAAAGAAGAAAAGCAGCAAAGAAGAAGAGAAGACGAGCAAAAGACAGTGGAGCTTGGCCAAAGTCATGGCCATACTCATGGCAGTGGACTGGACTGGAACAGGACCGGACCCTCGTCCATCGACGACATCTGTTCCACTGTGGGGCGCGGGATGCCGCACATGGCACTGGGCGGCACCGGTCCATCCACGCCCACGCGAGCAAAAAGGAGGCAACGGTCGTACCGTCTGGTTCAGCGGGTTCTTGTCTTTCCTTTTTCGACTCGTTTCATTTCGTCCCCGGCACGACGCTTCCTGCTTTCCAGGCACAAGCACTGCTGGCTTGGGATGCGTACACACGGTCCCGTATCCTGCCGCGTCTTGCATCGTCTTTCACGTCGTTCTCGTATGATGTGATACTGCAGTCCGCAGTCCGCAGCCCGCTTGGACTGGGCATCGGTTGGCCCAGTGGAGTCGGCGGAGTCAAGTCTGTGTCTTTGTGACCTTGTGTTCCTTTCGTTTTGTGCTTTGGTCCTTTTGTCACAATTCGGATGTGATGAGTGAGTTTCGCCTCCGGTCTCATAGAAAGGGCGTAAAGGATGGGGCATAAAGCGGACAAAAGGGGCAGAAAAAGGAAGTAAAAGACAATCAACTAGGGAGGCAAAGGGAGAGAATAGAAAAATGGCAAAATGGCAAAAGCTAGAAAAAGAAACGAAAGGAGTGAGTGACGTTAAAACGACGGGATGCGATGACCTTGTGTTAGTGCCGAATGCACCAATGACGGCGCAGAGATCCGTTGAAGAAACGCAGAGGGAACGTGGAGCGTGAAACGAGACAAAACAGGTACCGTGACCGTGATAACAAAAAAGCAATTCCTTCACAAACCAGGCAGAGGAGAAAAAAAAGATAGCTGCAAGGTACAGAGTCGCGTGATTCGCCAGACCGTCTAAACAAACAGGGGAAAGGCTGTGTCGACGCAGCAGAAGGGCGGTCTGCGAGAAGTTTGCGAGGCCTCTCTGCGGATGTTCGCGGGTGCGCGTGGCCCGTTTCTCAGGGAAAAGCATCTTTTCTTGGTCTGTTCGGTCGAGCAATTCTTTTTGATTTTTTGTGGTTCTGCATCTGCATCGGCGGCTCGATGTTCCACTCCCTGTCGGAGAATCTTCGCTTCGGTAGTTTGGTATGCCGAACGTGTGTGTACAAAAGCTGTAATACGACGTAAACTCGTTAGTACCCGGTGGACTGGGACGTAGGCGAGCACAAAAAAGTCAACCGCCAGGCTGGTGTCTCGTTTTGGGGGCGGCTCCCATGCCCGGCCCCGAAAGAGGTAATTCGATGCACCTCTGCTCGACGCAGGACGGACGACGCAGGCCGCTGTGTGCCCAAAGCGAAAGTGGCAAACCACGGCGGGCAGAAAACGGACAGAAAAAGTACAAATGAGGAGACAACAATTGTCACGCGATTTTCGCCAACCGGGGGGATGCAAGCGACAAGGATAGGGCTGTTGGGAACGTTGGCCGCTTGACCCGCTGTGCTACTTGTACAAGGGAGACAAAGAAAAAGACAGAGAAATACAAACCAAAACGAGAAAAGGTGAACAAAAGAAGAAAGCATATGCGGCTTGTCAAACGGGGGAATTCAACAACCGAGCTCGGGCCTCGAGAACCACAGAAAGGAAAAAGAAAAGGAGCCCCTTTTTTTCAAAATCGTATGAGGTGGCAGAGCCAGAGTCTGATTCATCAGTGATCACAGACGTTCGCAGAGCCAGTCAACAGACGCCGGAATCGAGAGTGGCTTGCCCCCATGCGGTTGGTTCATGTACTTGTTGAACTGGGGGACGCCATGCCTGCGGTGGCTTGTGCTACCTGGGATGTGCCAATTTACCGTCCACGGGGAACGTTGTCGGGAGTTGAGAGTGGCAGCGGCCACGTCCAGGCGAGGCCAAAAATAACACGCGTAGAAAAAGCGGGATGAAAAAAGGGAAGAAAAAGAATAAGAGAAGCCTGTGCTAATTTCCTTTGCGACCTAAATTTTCTGTCATTACTCAGAAAGTCCACTAGCCAGGCTCGTCGTTCGTCCCCCAGCCTGCTGAGACGCACATCGTACGATGCAACAGCAAAGCCGAAAATCGAAAGATGGCAAGGTGGACTGGCACATAATATAAGACAGCATAAATATGGGGTTGCTGGAGTTGCTGGAGTTCTTGGGAGCTCCTTCAGTGGGACGGGCGAGTTCGAGGAGCGTTTTCCCTGGAAGGCTTGTTGGCTTGTTAGCGCGTTGCATCGGCTGTCTTTTTGAACGAAATTTCAACGAGCGGGTCGTTCGAGAGGATGAGAGGAAAATTGCAAAGAAGGATATGATAAAAAAACAAAAGAAAAAAGAGACCACGCGGGGTGAAGAAGCACGGAATAAGAATGGATGTCTCAGAACATCAAAGGGGCTGGTTGCACGCCGTGTCACCGCCCACTGCTAGGCACGACTTACACGGATCTGTTGTCGCGTGCTGTTGCTTCTCGGAAAATCAAGCTGAGGTCGACGTTGAAGAAAAACAGAAGACAAAGATCAAAAAAACGACAAAAATGGGGCCCGGGTGGCGCCCCACTAACACCCGCCAGCTCAACCGAAGATCAGGCAAGAACAGGCGTCTTATCTGTCTTTCCTTTCTTCCTGTTTCCTGTTTCCTGTCTTTCCTGTCTTTCATGTCTTTCATGTCTTTCATGTCTTTCCTGTCATTCCGGTCTTTACCCACTGTGGCTCGTGCAGCTGGTGACCCGGAAATACCTTTCCAGGGGGGTTTCGTGGCTTCTAGGCCGTCTTTGGAAGCACCGCTAGAATGTTTTTGATTTTCTAGGCCCGGTACATGGCGCACGGTTTTGGTGGATAAACTGGCTCAAAAGTGGTACGTCTGCTGTTTGTCCGGGTCAATACGAAAAAGGTCTGGTCAATAAAAAAATATTGTTTTGTGGACATAAATATTGACATGCACGCTCGAAGAAAACGTACCCCTTGTTCCTCATATGTTGAATGGAGATGATGGTGTCGACGTGGCCCGTGAAATTGCACGAGGCTGCCTTACTGATCTCCTCGAGACGTCTCGATGGCTCGAAGGACCACTCAGCCTATATCGAAATACGGCTGTTGCGCTCAAACGCGCGGGTAATGGCCATCTCACGAAGACGATAGATCTCGGGCGTGGTGCCTTTGGCCACGTACACGTCCAAGCGGACTAGGTGGTCGTCGCACATGGCGGCCAGCTTCGCCGTAGCCTCCATTACCGACGATCCCCGTACGCCGACAATGCCCCGGCGCACGCACCACCGGTCGCGCTCGCTGACGAACTCGAGGAGCAGGCCGATGAGAGTTCCATTGTCGAGCACCGACGAGGACGCTAAGGTTGTAGCAATCGAGCTGGAGGAACAGTCGGTCTAGGTGGTTGCCGCCGTGTTCCGTATCCGTTGCGATGCGGTACCCCATGTCGTAGATGTGCACGCCGTAGCTGGTGCTTTCGAAGGGTGGCCGCGGCCTTCGCCACCGGTCCACCACTGGCGCCACATCACCCGACCTGGCAAATGCCGCCGGCGACTCAGCCAAAATCCCAGACGGCGTCGTGTTGCGTGCGTTCACGTCTACATCTCCGTCCCCGTCCGCCGACCATGCAAAGATGGAGTCGTCATCGTATATGGTCACGATGCTGTCCTACAGCCGCACAAACGCCCGCGGGCCCTCCCCGTACAGCGGCGGAATCGAGGCGTGACACCTTGTCGCCGAGCGGCTGCCAATGATGGCCGTAGAACACCAGTTGCCGTGGTGCAATCATCTCCTGCAACATCCAGCCGCGCGTGAAACGCCGGCTCGCACAAATCTCGGCCCGCCCTCCGGGGTCGTCGGCGTCGAGCATCGCGTCGAAGAGATAGACGTAGCAGATGGCGGCTTCCTGGTACCAACGGTACATGGACATGATGGACCTCGGACAGCTCGGCCGACGACGTCTTGTCGATGCTGATCGTATCGACCCAGACATGCGTGTATCCATCGGCGAGGGCCTGCCGGCACGCGCACTCAATTTTGAACCAGCCTTGCTTGTTGGAGATGGTCGGCGGCTGTATCGTGGTCGATGCAGTGCCTGTCCTGGAGTCTGTCGTGGACTGGATGGCCGCTGCCATGCTCCCAAAGTTGAGTTCGCCCGCTTCCCACGTATGCGACAAATATCGCATGCGGCGGAGGTACAGCCATAAACTCGTCGAGCATTTTGGAAGAGCAGTTGAGGAGCCGCATTGTTGTGCGGACGTAGAAGGGGTTGTGGTAGAGAGAAAGAGGGGAACGAAGAAAGAAGGGTAGGGAAGAGAACGGGAAACAGAATTAGGCAAGAAAGAAGAACAGAAGACCGGGAAAAGGAGGAAAGCACAGAATTGGGAAAGGGCGACAGCAAAGATAGACACCCCTAAATAGAGAAGCTGGAGGAGTGGCCAGGCGCACTGGCGACATGATCAGTCGTATGTGACAAGGACAGGTGAAGGCATATATAGAAAGGCATGTTTTCATTATCCAACTAAAGCGAGGCAATAGAAAAAAAAAACCTAAAACAAAAAACCAAAGCATCCCAGAACAAATGTAACAAAAAAGAGTTGTCCTTCACTTTGATTTTTAGAGATTGAAAATTCATGGCTGTTACACAATGCACGTCGTACATTACATGGTCCAGATATTGGTACAGTTGGTGGAACACGCAATTTGAGTGGAATCGTCTCGCATACTGCATCGGGGTCGTGTATCAATTTTGCGGCTGGATGCTTTTATGTTGAACAAAAAAAAACATTAAAGACCACGAGATGTACATCCAGTATGTGCCATTGTACGTACCATTTTTGCCTCCGCCGCTTAGCACTCCTCGTAAAATTTAAAGTTGCCAAACGATGCATCGGTGCCCACATTCATAACCTGTGCCAGCACATTCATTTCAATGACACTACTCACGGCCGTCGCGGTCAAGGAGACTGTCTGCCACGTATTGACCGCACCGGTGAACGCCACGTTCACCTGGTCGCCTGTGTTGACTGTGTACACAGCGTAGGTGATCGCCGCGGTCGTGGTCTGAGAAAACTCAAGGGTGTATGTGTATTTGTGGCCGACCACGACCGCCTGCGGATTATAGGTGAAGAATATGAGGTACGACCCCACCGACGGGTCGACGGCGGAGAAGTGGAGGCAGTCGTTGGTGGGCCCGCCGTTGCAGGTATCGATGGTCGCGGCAACGTTGTAGGCGGTGTTGGTGCGGATGGTCCAGCTGCCGCTGTTCGCAATGTCGGTGTCGCCGCCCATGAGGCTGGAGTTGGGGCCGCAGGTCGGGGCGGCCGAGACGGAAGAGGAGACACTGGACGACACAGACGAGGAGGGTACGGCGGAGGAGGACGACGAGGGAGGCGACGACACCGACGACACCGACGAGACGGAAGAGGACGACGGTGAAGAAACGATGGATGAGACAGAGGAGGATGGTACGATGGACGACGATACCGACGATGCCGACGACGACGGGGCGCTGGGCCTACACCTTGACGCGGCCGCAAGGTCAGCGCCAGCCAGGACGGTCGCCAGAACGGAAGTGATCTTCATCTCAATCGCCGGAGCCGGTTATTAACATAGTGTGTTGGAGGAGTTCGGAAGGAAGGGAGAAAGGAAGAAAGGAAGAACGAGCGACGGAGAACAAAGGTACGCGAGCAAACGTGGGTGAACGAGTGACGTAAAGCTAAAACGAATAGATGCTCGTAATTAGGAAAACGAAAGAAAAAGGAAGTGGAAAGGACCAAAAAAAACAGTCGAGAAAGTGTCAAAGACATTTAGGCCTGGAGAAAGGCAACAGCAAATGTTGAACTTCACCGTTCGTTGTAAAGGCCTTTCACATTCAGCTGGGCAAGCGCCAAGACTTTTATTGGCAAACGGCCAGAAACGGTCGTGCAGAGGATACATCATTTCAATTATTGCCAACCCTTTGGGCATCGGCTGGAGCATGGGCTGGATGGTCTGACCACGACCGTTGTGTTCTTGATTGGGTTCTTTTGTGCCCACAGAACGCGAAAACGCGTGAGCCGTGTGAACCATGCTTCTTTTCGATTCAAGGTTTAGAACACAATGCCAAACCGTGAACGATGTTGTCGAGTTTAAAGAACGCCCTACCCAAAACAGCGCGCGGGCTCACACGACGTACGCGTGTGCCTGGTCAATGCAGCCGTCAACGATGGCTCCATAGAGGCGCGTGTTGTCGAAATCGAGGCCGTTTGCCGTCCACGGCGACACTTTCAGAGTCCGCCAGCTCGGCTTTCGCGTGTCCCAGTGCGCTGCCAAGCGGCTCTTGGTGGCTGCCGTGGGCCACTTGTCCAGCACCTTCTGCGCCTTGTATCCGTCCACGAGCCAGTCAAGAAAAGAGGCGAATGCGACCAAGTCGTTAACATTGTCGGAGTCGATGTTGGGCATTGTGATTGTGGATGCTGTGTGTGCTGATATTGATGGGAATTGTTGTTGAATATCACAAATGAGACGGCCCCAGCGACGACGATGGTCGAGTTAATTAGAAACATCCCGCCTCATTCGCTCGCACTCGCGACCGATGCAGTTGTTTCTGTTGGCAGGAATGGCCACGTTCTCTTTATCCGTCTAATTTTCAGAAAAACCAACGAAAGCGAGCAGCAGTACGAAAACCTCAAAGGGGCGTTGTTGTCAAGCTCGGGCGGTGCAAGTCCGAAAGCGGTCAAAGAAAAACGGAACGAAATGGAGGGCAGCAACAGAAAAGAAACAAAGAAATAAAAAACAAAACCCCAAAGGTAAACAAGAAAACAGCTGTCATATGGCTCTTCTCTTTTTCTTTCCCCCATTTTATTTCTACTTTTCATTACCTCCCCCTTTCGGTGAACAGAGCATTTTCTGTATTTTTCGCGATGCAAGATAACCGTGGAGGCCAAGCGAGGGCAAGCTGATAATGCGAAGTTCCCACCGAGGACAATATTTTCACTGGAAAGAGGTGACGAGATATTTGACACAATGCCACCACCTCTCATGCACTCACGGCGCGCTGCGTGTCCTCTGGCATCACCAGCAGCCCGACTTTGCCACTCGGACCAGGCTTCGGGGCAACCGCTGGACTTCCCCGTCCCGTGAGCTGTCGCTAATGCGTGCCTGCATATGGGCGGCGGCAGAACCATGGCTTGCAAAGTATGGGGCATACTAGGAAACGAAGGAGGAGAGGACATGATGGACAAAAGGGAGAGAAAAGAAAGCAAAAGGAAAAAGACAAGAAAAGACCAAAAGAAAAGGGACAAGAGAGAGATCACAACAAACGTGTGTTCTAAAATGGGAACGACCCCACCCATAATGGCGCAACTATAACTGCATCGCAAGTGGCATACATCACAGGGCAGCTCAGCAACTCAACGGTGGTAGGCTGACCGCGTTGGCCCAATACCCGGCATCACCCCTCACGCCCACGGCCGCTCAACCAATGTTGATGCCGCGGAAGGTCGTCTGTGACTGGGCTGGCCCGGCACGTGCGGCACCGGAATAAAGATATCAGTTCGTGTGCTGTCGCCGGTTTCTCCTCATCCCCACCCCGGCATTCTTTTGAGGTGCTTTGCTCTGGATATCTCGCTGCGGCTGGGTTTGCTTCTTGTCCTTTTTCGTTTCCCATTTTTCTTTTTCTTTGTCTTCATGTCATCTTCGCCGTCGATGCTGATGTACTTTCTGCGTCTTGGGCTTGAAACAATGACAACAAGGAAATAGCAGTTTCCTTCCCGCAATGACAGCAGCTTGCCATTGTCGAGGGTTGCAATGCGCCGGCTGTATGCGGAGCGCATACTCTGAAATATGCAGGCCGCTGCATTCTGTCGGAGAAACAACGGCGGCAACCGATGGTCCTAGGGTGAGTAATGCAAAAGAGGAAAAATATTCCGTTATAGAAACGGACGCGGGCAGGCAAAAATAAGTGAAGAAGGAAAGAAAGGGCTGCGCTGTGTGGTAGTGCACAACAAACAGTCAAAGTGACTGCAACGGTCGCGCCTGCGCGGTGGGTGTATGGCGTCCGTTTTTGATTGATCGAGGTGCAGCCGAGCCAAGCACAGTCGGCCTTCGGCCGCCGGCAGAGACACCGTTCCAGACCGGTACTGGCGAGAAAGCGGCAGCAAAGGATGGGACAAAAGATGGGAGGCCTCGGTCTTAATCTGGACCACTCTTTTTTGGGTGCAGTGCATGTCGTCTTTCTCATCACATTCGCGGGGACGAGAAGAGAGGGACCGGCAATACAACGCCATTGTTGAAAGCGGAAACCACTTCGCACTCCACGCGAAAAGAGCGAAGAAAAATAACCCGATGGTCCTAATGTCCCACTGCAAAATATGTTTCTCTCGACGTGTTATCAGTCGGACGTGTCTAGTTGTCAAGTCGTATTGGTTCCATGAGCGTTTGCAACCCCGTTGAAGAGTGGATGCTGTTTTTCCGTGTTAGTCGCCAGTAGCTCGTCGTCGGCTTACTGCTTCACGGCATCGTGCCAAAGCAAATTCCCGCCGACGGCACCGGACCTGAAGAAATCTCTTTCGAGACGGTTTCTTCCTTCCCTCGTGCAGCTGGGATAAGCAGCACGAGGTTGGCGCAGCCCCTCTCTTTGCCATTTTCTATCATCAAAGACCCGTAATTTATTTGCGTCTGGGGCCCGATGGCCACGTCGAGAACCTTTTTGCTGTCCTGTCGTGCCCCATAAACAACAGGACGCTAAAAAAGACCGGAGACCGGACACTGGAGATGGGCCTGGAGAAGCTGGAGAAGACACAGGTGGTGGACTAAAAGTGATCTGCGCTTGGCCTCGCTCGCGGATTACCTAAAACGGCAACCCGTTGTTAAAAGACACCACGCAAGTACTCTGGGGCGAGGAGAGGCCAGGTGAAGACGAAACTCGATTGAGGAGCAAGAGAGGGGCACTACTGCCTGTCCCTTGGTTCGTATGCCCAGTCCGGTTTTATGAGCTCCGTGTAATGGCATCGGACGCACATAACGGCAAAAGAGGCCTTGTAGATAGGTCTTGAAAGCCCCTCCATGGCCCTCGAGACGGTTTGTATCCCAGTACCGCGATCTCGGTGCAGACAAGTGGTCCTTTTGTGTGTCTTTTTGTTCATGGATTGGGCAGCCCCGCCAGTGGCTTTGAGCCAGCTCGATGCTGGACACTCTGGGCTGTCGTTCCTGCCCTGCGTCTCGGAGCGCCGGAATTTTGCATCTGCGCCTTTGTTAGCTCTTTGTTTCTTGGTTTCCCGGTGTGATAAAAAGGGTCCAGTACATGGAATACAGTCTGTTTGATGTCGAGCGACAACTCGATGTGGAGTGGCACACGGCCTTTGCATTGCGCGTCTGCAGTCTGCGTTCTGTATTCTGCATGCCGTATTATCACCCTATGGTGTGCAGCGCAGCATACATTGTGCACCATGCAAGCTGGCGAGCTGGGGGCTAGAGAGCTTCTGGACTTTGAGGTTGACAATGGACAATGGGCATCTGTATCGCTACCCACCCTCAGCTGCGGACTCCGGGAGCCGAGCTCTGGACGCGTCCTGCCTTGAAGCCGCAGACGCTCTCGATGTTTCAATTGGCGCGATCGCGTCCTTCGTTTAGAGCGAGCTCCTGAAAGAGAGCTCCATTGGGACTTGCTTGTTCTCCCCCGATTGGTCCTGGCACCCTATTGGGCCACCATGAGGCTCAGAGCGGCCCTCGACAGCGCGTGAGGAAAGCCGCGAGTCTGGCATTTCCGGGTTATCATCGGATGCACCCCCGTGCTTGCCTGCTGATTCGAGTTTTTGCTGCATTTTTCGGTGCCTCTTGCGCCTCTTCTTGGGGCTCTTTTATTGTGGCCGTTGTGCCTCCTGACTTTGGCGCCAAGAATAAGAGACAGGACGGGAGGGGGAGGCGACATCGATGAAAATAGCAGCCCGTAGCCCGGCGACTAGCGCGCGCCGTGGTGTGTGTAGTGAGGTGGGCAAACCCAGACTCTACACGTAGAGATGCAGAAAAAAGTGAAGCTAAATTGGACAAAGGGGTGAGAAAACGGGCAGGGAGAAAAGAGGAGAACCAACAAGGGAGGGGTTGTGTGTAAGGTGCGGAGGAAGTGTGGAGGAGGTGAGGAGCAGCTTCCCATCCATGACGTTCATCGTGCCTTCCTTCTTTGAGATACTCCGGTTGTGCCTGCCATGCCCGTCGCGCACCGCGCTCACCACCAGCATCTTCTTAGCCGGTCATTGCTCTTTCCGTTTACGAAATTATTTTACTTGCACTCTTGTAGCAGGAGCTTGCGTGTCTCAGCACCGGATGAGACCCTCCTTCCCTTTTTGCACACACCCGGTTCACTCTTTCCCTTAGCACCCTTTCACTCTTGCCTTACGACATACACCTCACTTTCTCTGCCGGGACTGCTTTTTGTGTACGCTCCGAAAGGGACACTATAAAACATGCCACTGCCCTCTTTCCATTTTTGCTTCCCTCGTTCTTTCCCCTCTCTCCTTCTCTCCCCAAGCCTCTCTTCCAGATTCTCCAACATCCCAAATAGGAAATATCCGTCGTCCACATTTACGACAGGAAAGACCAATCGACAACACCTCCATCCACACTCACATTTTCACAAAATGGCCTCTACAGTAAGACTCCTTCGTGCCGTGCCACGCGCACCTCTCGCAGCCATGCGTCCTATGCCAGTTTTGAGCGCGGCCCCCGGCCAGCTCTTCCGGCGCCAGCCTCAGTCGACGTCGGCGACCCAGGCTAACAAACAGCTGCTGCCCGAGTTCAGCCTCAAGGACAAGGTGGTCGTGGTGTCAGGTGCCGCCCGCGGTCTTGGCCTGGTGCAGGCCGAGGCTCTCCTAGAAGCCGGTGCACGGGGTAAACTTTCCCCTTCCCACCTCCCCCCTCCATACTGTAGTATCACTTCCCTCTAACCTCACCTAGTTCACGCCCTCGACCGCCTGCCCGAGCCGTCACCCGACTTTGCGCGCGTGGCTGAGCGGGCCAAGAGCCTGGGCTCTGCGCTGACGTACCACCGCGTGGACGTGCGCGAGGAGCAGAAGCTCAACGACCTGATCCGGGCGATTGCGGACGAGCATGGTCGGCTGGACGGGTTGATCGCGGCGGCAGGCATCCAGCAGGAGACGCCAGCGCTGGAGTACACGGGCGCGGACGTGGACAAGATGATGGCGACCAACGTGACGGGCGTGTTTCTGACGGCGCAGGCGGTGGCGCGGCAGATGGTGCGGCTGGGACAGAAGCAGGGCAGCATGGCGCTGATTGCGAGCATGAGCGGCACAGTGGCGAACCGGGGACTGATCTGCCCGGCGTACAACGCGTCCAAGGCGGCGGTGATCCAGCTGGGGCGCAACCTGGCGTCGGAGTGGGGCGAGCACGGCATCCGGGTCAACACAATCTCGCCGGGCTACATTGTGACGGCGATGACGGAGGCGCTGTTCGACAAGTACCCGGAGCGGCGGGCGGACTGGGCCAACGGCAACATGTTGGGGCGGCTCAGCAAGCCGGAGGAGTACCGGGGTGCGGGGGTGTTCTTGTTGAGTGACGCGAGCAGCTTCATGACGGGCAGCGACCTGCGCATTGACGGCGGCCACTGTGCGTGGTAGATGGACGTTGGGTGAATTTGGGGGACTGGAGGCCTGTCTGATTTAATATGTTCACGTCTGCGTTGATTTTCGTTGGTCTTTGAAGTAGAAAATACGGCGGTAATAATGCGAATCTATTGGAAACAGCGCGAAAAAAGCAAGGAAACTGCCGTAATGAGAATGAGATGGCGATGAGAGTAAAACACAACAAATAAAACACTTGAATCCAGTATACCCAATGCCTATGTAAACAGTACATGTGAAAATAAGAAGAAAAAAATCAAAAGAAAACAACTTTTGTATATCCACGCCTTGAAATTACTCGTCGTCCTCCTCTTCATCGTCTTCGATGTCGTCGACATCCTCGTCGTCCTCTTCGTCGACATCCTCTTCCATCTCGTCAACCTCATCGCCGTCGTCCTCCTCCTCCTCCACGTCATCCTCGTCGTCTTCCTCCTCGTCGTTCTCCTCGTCCAACCGTGCCGCCTGCAGCTGCTTCTTCTCCTCCTGCCGCCGTGCGTCCTCCTGCTTGCGCGTCTCCTCCAGCACGCGTTGCCGCTCGGCGCTGGCCTTGCGCTGGGCGACAACAAAGGCGCCGACGGGCGTCTTCTGCCAGTCAAAGTCTTTGAGGAAGGCGTCGACCTCGGTGCGGTCGCGCGGCGCAAACGTGACGTGGGCGCGCTTGGACTCGATAAACGCCGCGTTGGCCTCGAGCTTCTGGGCGACCAGCACGAGCCCGCTGACGACCTTGTTGTTGAGCTGGCGACCGTTTTTGCCGCCGCGCTTGCGGGCGTCCTTGATCCAGCGCTTGAGCATGATGATGACGGGCAGGGCAAACTCGGGGAAGGCGATGCTGGTGGCCCAGAGGGCAAAGTACTCGGACAGCAGCTCGACGACCTGCTCGCCGACGGCGGTCTGGTAGACGGTGGTGTGCAGCAGCGACTTGGGGGCCTTGTAGGCGACGGCAAAGTCGAGCTGCTTCTCGGTGCTGATCTTGGCGGCCTTTTTCATGTCGGCGGAGTTGAGGACCTCGAGCAGGACGGGGGCGAGCGGGATGTAGGTGCCGGTAGCGCGCGAGACGCGCAGCAGCGAGCGGAACAGCTGGAAGCGCAGCGGGAAGTAGGCGGCGGTGGGGATGAGGCGCATGGCGCCGAGGGTGACCTGGACGAGCGGGTAGACGAGCAGCTTGAGCTGGTTGTCGTCGCCGCCGCTAGTGCCGTTGGCAGACGAGGCCGTCGGGCTGCAGTGCTCGGCTAGGACGCACGACCAAAAGTCGAGCGAGTGCACGTACTGCCAGTTGTAGACGTTGCGGAAGGCGTTGTTCTGGTTGTGGACAATGCTGTTGCGCAGGTGGATGGCCAGCTGGCGGATGGACGCGAAGGCGGTGGTGTAGCCAATGGCAGGGTCGAGACCCCACAGCTCAGCGGCGGAGTTCTTCATCAGGTTGATGCCGGCGATGGTGTTGGCGTTGGTGGCGCGGCTGCCCTGGACGAGGCCCTGGTAGGTGGCCTTGAGCACGGCCTCGCGCACGCCCTTATCGCCGATGACCATGAGGCGGCGCAGCACCAAAAAGGCAGTGATGCGCGTGGTCTCGCTGCTGGCGGGCTGGGCCCAGAAGCCGACGACGGTCTTGACGAGCTGCTTGAGCACCTTGCGGAAGGACAGCAGGTAGGGCAGCAGCGGGGTCAGCGCGGACAGGGTCAGCTTGAGGGTGCCGTCGTCGGACAGCGTGGACAGCAGATGCAGCACGGAGGAGGCGAAGCTGCGGATGAGGGCAGACAGGGCCTTGAACTTCTTGCTCTCGGTTTGGACGTAGACGCGGTGGGTGGACGACTCCTTGACGGGGATGTGGTGCTGCAGGACAAGCGGGACGTGCTTGAGGGCCACGACGAGAATGTCGTGGAAGACGTCGGGGTTCTTGATGGCGAAGCGCTGCGAGAGCGACGCGGCCTCGTCGGCGTCCTCGTTGAGGTGGGCCGCGCAGCGGAAGGCGAGCACGGCCTGGCGGGCGGCGCGCAGCGAGAAGGACTCGGCCATGGACGCCTCCCACTTGGCGATCATGGGCCGCGTGAGCTCGTTGTCACGGGGGGCCGCGGCGGCCTTGGCCTTCTTCTGCTTCTTCTTGGGCCGTTTTGCGTCGTCGTCGTCGTTCTCGTCGTCGTCCTCTTCGTCGCTGCCGCTCAGAGCGCCCAGGTCGGCGTCCTCATCAAAGTTGAGCGCCTCCGGGTCGTTTTCCTTTAGGAACTTGTAGAACTCGGGGTCCTTCTCCGCCAGCGCGTCCATGGCCTCCTTGGTCATGCCAATGTCGGCGGCGTCCAGGTCCAGGTTGTCGTCGTCGTCGCTGTCGTCGCTCGGGGCCACGGCATCGTCGTTGGCTTCGCTCTCGGAGTCGGAGCCGCCGCTCGCCGACGAGCCGTCGTCCTCCTCTGCTGCGGCTGCGCCGTTGCGTTTCCGCTTTCCGAGCTGTGCTGCCTTCTTATCTCCCTTTGCTGCTTTGCCCTTGCCCTTGCCCTTGCCGCCCTCCTCCTTGTCGAGGATCTGGAAGCCGCCCTGGAAAAAGTCGTCGACGCTCATCTCGCTGACCTTGGCGTCGGGCCGCTTCGAGCGCGGTGCAGTGCTCACGGCCTCGCCATTGGCGCCCGTCGCCGACGCGGAGCCCTTGAAAAAGGCGGCATCTTGGCCACACTTGGCCTTTTTCCTCTCTTGGATCTGGTTGCGCTGCTTGATCTTGGCCGAGGCCTTGCGCTTCTCGAGCACGCCCTTGAGGTGCTTCTTCTCGAACTTGCGGGTCGCCTTGACGTTCTTCTTGGCGACGGCCATCGTGACGGGCGAGTGTAGTCGGGGATTGGCGGTTGGACACTCGGCGACGAAGGGTGGTTGGGTGGTGGAGGAAAAGGGAAAAAGTGGTGAAGATTTGGTGATGGTTGCAGTTTCCCAGAAAACGGCTGCTAAAAAACTTCTTGCCCAAACGGCCGCTGCGACAAAAAAAAAGTTGTTATCGGCCAGTCTTATCGGAAAGGCGCTAGGCTGGTTCGGAAAGGCGGTGAAGTGGGCGGTCAATTCTGCCGCCTGTCGGTGGCCTTGGTGGGGTCGGCGGAAGGCGCTGGAGAGAACAGGGAAGGCGCTGCCCGTCAGTAGGACGGAGCTTCCCTAAAGTGCATCACAGCGCAATTGACAGCCTTTTGGCTTCACTTCTGCCTGTCAACACACCTCTCTCCATCAACCCTCAGATTGAACCGACTTTCCCCTCCCCCACTTTGGCCATCGACGGGCCATGCCGACCTCTCCTACAGACGATCGCCGATGATGATGCCCCGGCAGTCGTACGCACCGCTGCCGCCCAGCTACGTGCCCAACACGACGCTGTCGGCGACGATCAACCTCGACGAGGAGGTCAAGCTCACCGAGACGCGCGCCGAGCGCGACTTGCAAGAGTCGCTGGCAGAGATCTTTAGCATCATTGTGACAATCGACGAGCTCGAAAAGGCGTTCCTCAAGGATGCGGTGTCCGAGGCGGACTACACGGAGATCTGCGAGCGGTCGCTCAAGCAGTACAACTCGATCTTAAAGGACGAGACGGTGGCGGCGGCCTACGGCAGCCTCGACGAGTTTAAACAAGAGTGGGATGTACGTCCTTCTCCTACTATGGCCTCCCCCTTCTCTTGACATTTTGCCTGACAGTTTCCTTTAGCTCGAAGTCCCTCGCGCAACAGAACGGATACGCGCCGGCATGCCGTCGACGGCATTGATTGCCGGCAGCGGTGGTGGCGGCGGTGGGGGTGGTGGCAGCGGAAACGGCCATGGCAACGGCGACGGTGGTAGCGGGGGCGCCATCGGTGGCCTCTCGAGCGGCGGTGGCGGCAGCGGCAACGCGCCCGGCGGCGCACTCATCCTCGAGGCCACGCAGGACTTTATTACGTTTTTGGACGCGCTGCGGCTGGGCCTGCTGGCCAAAGACCAGCTGCACCCGTTGCTGACGGACGTGATCCATGCGGTCAACAAGGTGACGGACCGCGATTTTGAGAACCGCGGCAAGATCGTGCAGTGGCTGATCACGCTGAACCAGATGAAGGCGACAGACGTGCTGGACGAGGGCCAGGCGCGCGAGCTGGAGCTGGACATCAACTCGGCGTACCAAGGGTTCAAGAGTACGCTGACGTAGGTGGGTGGGAATGTGTATGCGGGTATGAAAACGACCTTTTCTATTTGTTATAATGTACACAATATGTATTTTCTGTTTTTATATGCTTCTCCTACACGAGGAACGTCCAAAAACTTGGATAGACAAACTCCTCCTCAAAGATGCGCCGCACCTGCTCCAGCACAAAGCGCTCCACCTTGCCCACGTTCTTGAGGCTCTGCTTGCCGCTCTCGCGCTGCCCGATCTCGCTCTCGACGCGCACCTCCTGCAGCAGGCCGCCCATCTTGGTGCGCGGCAGCGTGTGCGACGGCGCCGGCGATGCTGCTGCCGCGGCTGCGTTGGTGGCGGTGGTCGGTCGCCTGCCTGGTGTCGCCGGTGCAGGCCGCTCAAAGTCGCCCTCGTCTCGTCTGTCTGTAGCACTGTCCTCATCTTCGTCGCCCTCTCCTGCCTCGTCGGCGCCAACGGCCGCCAGCGCGTCCTCGGGGCTCAGGAAGCAAAAGTGCACGCGCTTACGGATATTGGCCAGCACGCCGACGCCGTCAAAGGTCAGGCCGGTAATGCTCAGCCGCACGGGGATGCCCACAAAGCTCGGCATGGGGTAGTCGAGCAAAATGTCGGCTGTCAGCAGCAGCTTGACGTCGCCGGCGTAGCGAATGCGGAACACGGCCTGCATGTCCTCGGCGCGGGGCTCTCTCCGAAACCGTGGCGACGGCGACGGGCCGGGAGCACCACCGGGACCGCCAGGACCGTCAGGACCACCTGTTGCCTGCCCTAACAGTAGCGTCCGGTCCATGTCGTTGTCGCCCTCGCTGCTGTTATCGTTGTCTTCGATCGCTGACCCACCCAGCATCTGTGACATGTGTTGTGATTGCTGCTGATTTTGCTGCTGCTGCTTGCCGTCCCGTGTCGGTGGCCGTGATGCACCGCCGGCGGAGGTCGGCGCCAGGGTCGACACACTGTGCTTCTCACGCAGCGCCGGATGCTGCAGCAGCGACGGCAGGTTGGATGGCGGCGAGGATGCCACGCCGCCACCGGGTGTGAGCCTCAAGTTGTCGCGGTAGTAGTCGCCCACCGAGATGGAGCTGCTGTGCGACGGATTGCGGCTATGACTGGGTGGCGGTGTCGTGTTGTCCTGGCGGTTGTTGTTGTTGTTGTTGTTGTAGGCGTAGTGGTGGTCCTGGTAGAAGTAGCCGCTGCCACCAGCACCGCCCACGCCGCCGACGCCGCCCTGTTGTCCACTGCTGCCCAAATGCGCGCCCGCCATGGCCGCCAGCGGCGTCTGCGTGCCCGACCACCCGGCTGGTGTCAGGTGACTGTGGAAGTGGTGCAGTAGGTTGGACGTGCCGCCGGGCACGCCACCCCGCGTGCCGGTCGCTCCTGCCGTGACAGGCGTCGATGCGCCGCCGAGTCCCGTGATCGTCTGGTGCGAGCTGCCGCTCAAGTCATGTCTGTGCTGGTGGTGATGGCCATGATGGTGTCGCATGCCACGGCCATCGTCTGTCCGTCGTGGTAGCCGGTCGCCTGCGCCGCCCTCGCGCTGCCGTCGCCGCCGTTGCCGTTGCCCTGGCTGCAGCTGTTCATCGTCGCTAAATTGTGGCCCATACTCGTCGCTCTCCTCGCTGCTCCCGTCCTCGTCACTGCCGTCCTCGTCGTCCTCCGCGTCTTCCTCGTAAAAGTCGGGCAGGGGGTCGGTAATGTCCTTGAGCTCGAGCTCTGGTCCGATCGAGCCAAACTCAAAGTCGTGCACAGTCACCGACTTGATGAAGCGCGGCAGCGGCACCGTCTGGAACTTGCTGTGGATGAAGTCGCGGATCCGGTGTGCCAGCTCCTGCCCGTCCGGCCCCGTTGTGAGCGTCTCCCAGTTGAGGTCGATGGACATGGTGGGGGAGTAGTTGAATGAGATGAGGCTGATATTGAAGATGAAGTTGAGTGAGGTTGCTTGAGCTTCAATGAGAGGTGTAAAAGTGACGTTTGTAAAAATAAGTGGGGCCATAACCTGCTATAGAGCCCGCTAAAGACCTACCTGTAAAATCGTGGCGATGCGCTACCGCGAGAGCCTTACAGCACGCACTACGATCCTCAGTCACCCTTACCATGACCACCTCAATCTCATCACCTTTCTACGAGTCCATGTATCTCATTCTGTAAAGAAAAGGAACGTATTATCATTACTCGTAAGCCGCTATGCGCTAAGCAGTCTCGTCTATGGTATTATTCCAAAGCAGGCGTGTATCCGCGACACCGGTCGCTTTCTCCTCCTCTCTTCCTCATGACACTCCTCCTCGTCACACTCCTCTTGCATTATTATCGGCCTTCCCTCTGGCCAGCCTCACCTGGCTCCCTCCACCCCCTACTCATCCTCGAACCGTTCCCGCTGCCCCAGCGCCGGGTGCGAGTAGCCCATGCTGCCAAACAGGTGCCAGGAGTTGGGCGCCTGCAGAATGTACCGGTCCATGGCCTCGCGGAACCGCGACTTGTACTCCTTGGGACTCGTCACCGTCGGCCGGTTGCGCCCGCCGCCCGCGAATCCGCGGTCCTTGATCCAGCTCTCCAGCTTCTTGTCCCACGTGTACGTGCGGATGCAGTCGATGATCCCCACCACCAGCTCCTTGCGCGACTCGTCCACCGCCACCATCAGCGAGTAGTCCATCACGTTCTGCCGCGCCAGAAACAGCGTGTCGTTCCATACCGACGCCCACAGCAGCTTCTTGGCGTGCTCGCGCGCAAACAGCGGCGACTCGTAAATGTACTCCACCATGTTCTCGTCCAGCAGCACCTCGTTCTGCTCGCCCGTCGACTGGATCTTGCGGTTGCGCATCGAGCCCTTGAGATCGAACTTGCGCGTCTCCTGCCGGTCATAAAACAAATTCTCCATGATCAGCAGGTCCAACTTGATCTCCGTGCCCGTCGTTGCGTTCTTGACAATCACCTGGAAGAACCCCAGCATCTTGGCAATCACCGACGGCAGGTCGTGGAACAGCGCCTCCGCCATGATCCGGAAGTACGACGGCGCGAACCGCAGGAAGGCTGCCGTTTCCACCGGCGACAGCGACTTCATCACCAGCCGGTCGTCCAGCGTCTTGAGGAACACCGACTTGGTCTTGCCGCCCTTGGAGTCCCACTTTAGGCACCGCGACAGCGACTCGATGATCCGGTCCGCCACCCCGCACTTGCGCCGCAGCGCGTCGAACTGCTCCGCGTAGAAAATCTTGCACATCATCCGCGCCGAGCCCTCCGTGAACTGGTACTTGAGGTGCGTCCCCGTCGGCCGGAGCAGGCTGCGCTCCAGTTCTTCCTCGTCGAGTGTCATGGGTGGCGGCGCAAGCGCATGTGCCACCGGGTTGGCAAGCGCCTCTTCGCCCTTCAGGGGTGGCGTCGTCGTCTGGGTCGCAGAAGCGTCGGTGAGTGGCACAGTGAGATGCTGCTGCTCGCCTTGGCCGTCGCCAGAGGCCAACGTCACGGCTGGCTCGCCGTTTGTCGTATTGGCCGCGACTTCTGTTTCCGTGGCAGCCGCTGCCGCTGAGACAACTGGCTCGTCAACAGCCTTGCCCTTGGTCGGCTTCATCATCAACTCGCCGCCCTCGTCGTCGTCGCCGCTGTCGTCGTAGCGGTCGTCCTCTTCGTTCTCGTCGTCGGCATCACCACCTCTCTCCCCGTCCTCCTCCTCGTCGTTCTCCTCATCGTCGTCCTCCTCCTCGTCCTCGGCGTCATCCTCGTCGCCCCGACCGTCGCCGTGTCGCACAACTCCACTGCCCTTGCGGCGTTCCTTCCGCGCCGCACGCCGTCCCTGGCGCCGGATGTCCTCGAGCTTCGCAATGTAGTCCTCCGAGCTCAGCGCAAACGCAATCAGCGAGCTCGGCTCGTCCTCGCGCACAATCACGTCCGAGTCGATAAAGATGTGGTCCGTGGGCCGCAGCGGGTACTCGAGCTCCGGCCACCCGCTCGCCGACCGCTCCGCCCAAAAGTTGCTGAGCATCTTCATCAGGTTCGACTTCTTGTCCTGCTGCAGCTCCGCGGGCACCGTGCCGCTGGGCTCCAGGTGCTCGGCGATCGTCTCGACGTCGGGCAGAATGTCTTCGAGCGACTGGTCGGCGTAGTTGCCGCCTTCTTCGTCGTCTGAACCGGCCGCGCTCTTGTCTTTGTGCTCGTGATCGTCCGTCTCACCCTCTTCCGTTGCTCCCTCGGCGGTCTCTTCCGACGGCTGTTGAGAAGGTGGTACACTTTCGTCGGTCGTCGGTGACACTGCTTGGCTGCCTTGGGCCGTGTGTTCGGTTCCTGCGCCGGCCCCACCAGTCGGTCGTTGTTGGGCGCCGCCGCTCTCATTCGTTGTGCTTTTGTCGGCTGTAGGATCTGCCAGAGAGGGCGAGGCGGCCGCGGACCGCGCATCTACTGCTGCTGCCGGGTTCGAATCGGCCGACCGTGCCTCGCTGTGCTGTGATGTAAACAGGTGCTCGTCGTCTGTCGGACCGGGCTCCTGCACCGCCTGGTCGACGCTATCATAGACCTCGACCGTGGCGCGCGCCGACGACTTGGGCACGTACGCCCGCGGGTGGTGCATTTTGGCCGCCTGCTGACGCCGCTCGCGGTTGCGCTCTTTTTCAAACTCGCGGCTCAGCTGCTCAAAGTGCTGCGTCAAGCTCGTCACCTTCTTCGCGTCGCGTTTGTGCACAAACCGCGGGATCGCCGACTGGCCAGCCTTGCGGTGATTCTTGAGCGCCGTGAGCCCGATGCGGTCCGAGAACTTCTTTTCGACCTTGGCTGGGGCAACACCCGTATCCGTTCCGCTGCCAGCCCCGTCAACGGATATAATCGCTTTGCTGCTGCTGTGCTTTGTGCGGGGTATAACGCCCACCGGCTGAGTATTGGCCCGCACCATAGGCGGCGATACCAGCGGTCCGGCTTTACGGGACTGCGCCGTACCGCGCTGCTCGGGGACAGGCCGTGCTTGGGACTTGGTCGAAGACTGTAGCTGCGGTTGGTGAGACGGCCCATCCTGGGTGGCACTGCTGCTGCCGCCGTTGTTGGCAAGGGACTGGGTAGCCTCGTTGATTTCCGCCGATTGTGCCTTAAACTCGCGGCGGAGCTGCTCGACCTTTTCTGTGAGCGACTGCTGGGACATGAGCGGAGGTGCTGTCGCCCGGTTTGCTTTGGATGGGCTGGTCGACCGGCTGGGAGCCGAAGGAACCGGTAGACTGGATACAGAATCTGCAGCGGTCGCCGTAGACGGCTCTTGGCTGGCTACCTCTGGCTTCTGAGGCGGTTTTTGAGTCTGGCTCTCCGGAGCCGGAACGGGAGCCGGAATGGGAGCTGGAGGAACAGCCAGATCTGCTTTAGTCATTCCTGGCGAAATGGACGTCGCCAAATCCAGCGACACCACCTGGTCAGAGGGTACCACTAGCTCGCCTTGCTGCTGTCCTTCGGGGGCCGACGTGCTACCCTCCGTTGGTTCTGCAGCTCCCGCCGCGGCGGTTGACGCATCTGCCGCAGAAGGCTCGCTATCGGTAGGCTGGGACGTCGGCGGGCTCGACTTCTCATCCGACTCTGTAAAGGAGTTCTGCGTCGTGGCCGCAGCCGTCGAGGGCGTCTTGGCCTCACTTTCCGAAGCAGCTGTTGTCGACGCGCCGCCAGTGACACTAGCACTGGCACTGCCGCCGTCGGTGGACTCCTTGGACTCGGTGTCGGTAAACATCTTCCTAAGCTGGATCACGGTCAACTGCCGCACGTCCTTGTCGGAGAGGTAGTCGGCCTCGAACTTAGCAAACGCCGCGTCCCACTCGGCAATCTTCTCCGCCATGGTGCGGATCGTTGCATTGAGCGGGATGATCTCGTAGTGCTTGGACTGCATGTACGCCCGCTCCAGGCCCCGGACCACCTGGACGTGCTCCTCGTGGGCCTTTTTGGCCAGCCGTTCCACCTCGGTGCGGCAGTCCTTTTCTTTTTCGGGCAAGACACTGTCGATGCGGATACTCTTGATGCGCGTCTTGACGGACATAATGAACCGCAGCCAGCGCTCCTGTGTTTTGACAAAGATGTCGTTCTTGAGCTTGAGGTCGTGGTCAACCTTCCACGTGATGCGTGCGCGGGGGACGACCAGCTCCAGCAGGTCGATGGGGTCGTAGTGGATGCGCACCGACGAGCCGCGGAAGTGGAAGTAGCGGATGTGGTCCTTTTGGCAGTCGTGCGGGCATCCCGTATCGTCCACCAGGCGCAGACCCCGGCTCCAGAAGAGCAGCTCCAGGTACTTGCCGAACGAGTACTTCCAAGCGCTTGGCGACAGAGGCTTGACCGTCAGGTCGCGCTTGCAGATCTTGCAGTAGCTCCACATGTAGATGGTGTCCTCCTCGTCCTCGCTGATGGGGTCGTGGCCCCCGGGCAGCTCTGGCTGCGACGGCAGCTTCGCCTCGGGCTCGACAAAGAATGTGACGCGTGCCTCGCCGTGGACGTAGGTGCGGTGGTGCTGCCACATGTGCCGATCACAGCCGTTGGCATGGCAGAGTTCCTCGGCACCGTCGCACAGGTCCTGCATGTACTGGCCCAGCGTGCAATCGGCGTCCATAGGCCCGTTGGGGTCTGGCAGTTCTTCATAGAAGGCGATGCCGATGAGCCCAGGCTCCAGGCAGGGAATCTTGGTCTCTGTGCACGTGAGGGAGTAGAGAACGACAATGTTCTGGTGGGAGTACGGGTCGAACAAATCAAGGTTGCCCTGGATGTAGTTCTCCCACTGGCGGGTCATTGTCTGGTAGGCGTAAAGGGCCTTGTCGTACTCGGCGTCGTGGACGGCGTGCAGCACTTCCATGATCTGCCGCGGCGCCTTGCGGCCAATCTCGTGCACCATCTCGGGGTTGATGAGCTGGAACTGCTTCTGTGGGCCCTTGCTATCAGCCGCACCCTGGTCATCGTCCCGCTCTTCCTCGATAATGTCTTGGTCGCGCAGTTTCTTGAGGTACAGTAGGCGCGTCTCCTGCTCACGCGCCTTGACGAGAAGGTATGGTTGGGTGAACTTGACAAACGGCGACGCTGAGAGAATCTTGGTCTTGTACTTCTCCACCATATCGCTATAAAACGTCGGTGCTGGCACGTCTTCGTGTACCGTGCGCAGATGGAGCACTTGTGCGTCGGCATCTTGGAGAGACAACAAGGAAGGAGTTGACTTTTCGAGTGGGGTCGCCTCTGGTTGTGTTTGCTGGCCTTCGGCGGTAGGCTCAGAGGTTGCTTCGGCGCATGTCTCGGCCGGTCCTGCCTCGGCTGGTGCGGGCGCCGCCGAGCCATCAGATTGGCTTGTTGTCAGAAGGCCGCCTGCGTCGGATTGTGACGTGTGGAGACTTTCACCGTCCGTTAAGAGCATCGTTGAAGCCGCTGGGCTCCGGTCGATCAGAATCTCGCCTCCAATGCTGGCTAAGACTGGCAGGCTGCCATTTGTCGACTGTCTCGTAGTCACCGACGTGGCTGCAGCGCTACCATCCGCTGGGAGGAGCATCTGCACAACAGAGTCATTGAGTAGACACGACTCGAGCTTCAGGCTGTAAACGACGTAGACCATAAACTCGGTGATCTGCTTCATCCGGGACAACAGCGCAGTCGATGTGCCACGGAGAGCGATCGTGCAGCCAAGGAACTTTTCACAGCCCGACAAGAAGATGTAAGTCTTCTTGCGGCCTGGGATGTCGTTGTTGACAAACGTTTTGACCTCGAACTCGGCGCACCGTCCGACGACGATGGGCAGCGACAACATGTCCATGGACGAGATGATGGGCGTGCCCACGCAGCGTGAAACAGCGCCAATGACGGACGCCTTGACGTTGTACGCCACAGCGATGCCAGCCTCGGCGAGCGACTGCAGTGCCAGCCCGGCCACATTCCGCTGAGCCAAGACGACCTCAGGCTGGTGGTTGCGAATGCGGGCAACGACCATCTTGAGGAACTCTTTTTCCTGCGACATGACGGGTTCGAGACTCATAAACTGGTGCTGCTGCTGGCGCTGGTACTCGATAGGAAAGGAGACGATGAGAATGCGCGGGTGAGCAATTCGCCGCGGCATGCTCTTGAGCGCAAGGTTCTTAGTGAAAATGACACCCGACACGTAACTGCTGTCGCTGGGCTTGCCACCGGGGATCTTCTTGAGTTTGACGTAGTGGCGGATGTCCATGCGGTCGCCTTCACGCGTGTTGGGGTCCACGTCGTCGGCACAGCGTCGCAGCAGCGGGATGAGCGTCTTTTCCCAGGCGGCCGGATTCGGAATGGCCGCATCGTCCAGCAGCTGCCGGAACATGCGCTTGACGTGCTTAAGACTCGGGGCGCTCAGCTTTGTCTGCGTGGTCTTGGCCACCGCGCCCGGAGGCCTTCCAGGTGGCCCGCTGTCGAAGCCGGTGGGACCATCAAATAGGCCCAGCGCCTCGCTCGAGAGGGACGGGCCCTTAAACGTCGTGCCAGGCTTGGAACGTGGCGACCGCAGGTGGTGCTGACCGGCCGTGGCGCTGGCGGTGCTCATGTTGCGGAGGCGGCCCTGCACACGGGAGTGGTTTGCCATGCTGAGTACGCCGTCGTCTTTCTCTTGGCCGCGGCTGGTGAAGCTGAGACCGCTGATGCTCTTTTCACCCCGGGTGCGGTGCTTGCGGGTGGCGCTCAAAAAGGGGCCAAAGTTGGACTTATCCGGGTCGAGGCTGGATGAGGTGGTGTCGTTGCCGGTCATGGTCGCAAAGATGCTCATCTGTTCGTCGCCGCTGGATTCGTCCGACATGTAGGGTGCCAGCTCCGGGTCGATGATGTTGTCGTCGTGGAAGGCGGGCAGCTTGGACTTGCGGCCCATCTCGTCCGAGACGTCCTTGCGGAACGGAACTCGGTCTTCGGCGGGCGTCTTGTGCGTCCAGTGGAAGTTCGGTTTGGAGTGGTGGCGGATGTGGCCTGACGAGGGCGGTCGCGCCGAATTGAGGGACATGAGCGACCGAGAGGAGCCAGGGCGACTCAGCTGCGGCGCATCAATCTCGAGAATAGCCGAGTTTCGGTTGGACGGGTCGCCTTTGCGCCGCGTCGCAGGGATGGCCATCATGGGCGTCGTCGTCGACCGCGAGTCGTCCTCCGCGTCGTCGATCCGCTCGAGGATGCTGCTGTCGTCGTGGCCTTTTGACCGCGACGCAGACGGTGGCAGCTTGGACGAGGCGGTGTTCGTACGGAGAAGGGTCGTCAAGCGCGGGTCGTCGGACTCTTCGGAGCCGCTGTCGTAGCGGCGGTTGATAATGTCGAGGCAGTTTTTGCACACCCGCAGGTTGCCCGACACGCCAAACTTCTGACCGGAGATGGTCGATGTGCACTTCCCGTCAAAGATCCAGCCGCAGGTGCGGCAGTGGTGCTTGCGGCGGAAGGCGGAGAACGGGTCGCCGCAGCGGAAGCACTCCTTGCAGGTCTCGTCGGCCATCCAGAATTCCTTGCTCTGGATCTGCTTCCGCATGTTTTCTAGGCGGGCGTTGACCATCTCTGGCGCGCCCTCATTTGTAGTCGTGCCGGGGATGCGCATCTGGCCCGACTGCAGCTGCTGGGGCCGCTCGTCGTGTGCAAACGACTCGTGGTAGACAGAGTCGTGCGCGGAGGTGCTGATGGAGTTGGTCTCGGCCGTGCCCGCGTCTGTCGCGACCGAGGGCGACCGCTTTCCACCCAGGGCACCCGCGATGCTGAGACGGTCGATCACGACGGGGATCTTGGCGTCGTCGCGCGCCTGCCGTGAGCCTGCTGCAGGTCCACCTTCCGGTATCGGGGCGTTCTCCGACGCATGCAGGTGTGAGCCGTGGTAGAGAGCAGAGCCGCCATCCAATTCATGGCCGGCTGCGGTCGCAGAGGCCGCGTCTGGGAACGAGTTGGCCTGTTTGCCGTTGTCGCGCGGCATGTCGAAGACGCCTGTGCCGCCAGACGTGTCTACAACGGCAGCGGACGCCTCTGCTCGGCCGAGTTTGGGGAGCCCCTGGCTAGTGGAGGCGGTAGGTTTTTGGGAGGATTTTGCTGTCGACATGGTCGTCAAGGACGAGGCCTTGGAGGACACAGGCATCTGCGAGTGGCTTTCGGATGTGATGCCGCCCGAGGAGGAGGTCACGGTCGTGGGCAGGTCGGAGGAGAGGTTGGAGCTGAAGGCGGAGTTGGTGTTGGTGGCGCCGCCGCTGCTCTCGCCGCGTGGGAGGCTCGAGACGGACGATTTTGAGCGCGTGTGTGCCGAGGCGTGCGAGTGTGAGCCAGCAACAGCCCTTGTAGATGGTGCTGCCTCCTGGTCATCGGCGCCGTCGTCGCCGGCCGGATCCGATGTGACGGACGAAGCTGCCTTTCCGCCGACGACGGCCTCTTTGAGTCGGGAGTAGAAGCCGCTCAGGCCCTGCTGCACCAGGTCGCCGGCCGAGCCCTTAGTCTCGGCGACGGGTGCGGCCGTAGGTGGCGAGCCAAAGTCGTTGAAGGTCGTGAGCACATCGGACTGGCTGGCGGACGTGTGGATCTTGTCGAGGGCCTGGGCGAGCTGCTCCTTGTCGACGTGGGACGAGACGGACAGGCTGCCGACCGAGCCACGGCGCGAGCGGCGGTCAAAGGGTATGGAGAGCACAGAAGGCGACGTGGGGGGGTTCTTGGAGGCCGACATGACGGGCGTTGTTCTTCTTGTTGCCGTCTAGGTTTCTTGTTATAGTGATGTCGTCAATATCTCGAGAAGACGGGATGCAAGGCTGGCGTTCCGCAGCAAGCGACGGAGACGCAAATCACGCATGTCCTAGATAACACGCAGGAAACGCGAGGCACTCGGACGGCCCGGGCGGCGTCTCAGTGCTGCTGTTGCCGCTGTTTGTGCTGTCGAGATCGGGAAGTTGGTGATGGTTGGATTCTGGTGATGCAATAAAGAGGAGGGAAAACGCTGTAGACGAGGATCTGCCCCGAGGGCCACAGAGACCATCAAGACATTGCTCTTCTGTGCGTCGGACGGAGAGCAGGATCAGGCGCGTCGGGATGGGATCGAGATGGGGTGGCGAAAACAGCTTTGATGGTGCGGATGGAACTGGTGAAACTGGCGAGATCTCGTGCCAGCTATGTTGAGTGCTGTGTTGTGCAGTGTTGAGGCCTGTGTCGAGGCAGCTTGGGTCAGCAGGCAGGTATCGTCACAGCACCTTCCCTCGCTTCCTTAGCACGCCCTTGGCGCCTTCCCGGCGTAAATCCACGCGGGGTGGCGCGCCGGCAGCCTGGGAGGCAGGAGCGAAGCTCTGGAAGACGGTACTTACGACTACTAATATTTCTGCAGCAAACACTTGTCACCAGTAAGAGTACATAAAGGTACCTAGCTAAGGCGCGTATACACTGGGCTATATCACACTAGGTGGAGCTCCAGAAAGTACCCATTATGTATCAATCAAGACGCCCCTGCCAAAAGGGAAGCTCAATTCAAACGCGGTAGACAAACGCGTCAAACGACAAACGAAAGAAACAGAATGGGCTTCAATCTCAGACGACAGACCGCACAACCCCTTTAACGATCGTCGGGAACGGCAACCGTTCTCCCGCTGCCGTGACGTCAAAGAGCAGAGCCTATAGACTCGACAAAGCAAATTTTTGCGACAATCGCGACGATTTCGAGGATCACGAGAATCGAATCGCGACGACGAGTAGCCCAACGACACAACACGATCGAGAGCGTCCAGGCCACAGCAATGGCTATGACCATGTCGGGCCTCATCCCCAGACTACGGCCACCGCCTACGGGCACCAGGGGCATTCTGCTCAGGCGGGCTGTCAACATCCCCTCCGGCCAACAAGCGCTCCTCGACGACGACGCGGCCTGGATCGGCGGCGATGGCTGGCTGGATCCAAAACACAAAATGGTGCCGGACAAGGTGCTGGAGCGCCTGCAGCAGCAAACTGTCGAGAACAACCTTCCACCGACCCCATCTGAACGAGAAGTCCCGCCTCCAGAGCCAGCATTGGACGGTCCTGTGCCCGAGAAAGTTGTTCCTGCGGCAGCCACAGCAGCCCCTGTGGAATCACCAAAGGGAATCCGGGCAGGAAGTAGAGAAGCAAAGACGTTGAGCCAGGCAGCAATATCGTCCCCTGCCCGACCACCACCAGTTACCCCACAACCGCCGAAGAACACGGTCGACACACCAAGCCAGGCGGGGGCTGCACAGGAAAGAGCAGTGCCGGCTTCGATGAGGGTCGACCGGCGGGCATTGACTCCTGCGCCACGGGCTGCTGCTCCGCCCATGTCTGCGCCGCCCGCAGCTCCCGCCCAGATGGCCGTTGACCCCATCCCGCGGATAGATCCAGCAGGCGTGGAAGCGATGATCCCGAGCGCGGTGCAGACAGAGGAGCCAGAAGCGGAGCGTGAGCCTGAGCCTGGCGCGAGAGCTGTACCAGAAAGGTCCGTGGCATTAGATACCCGGAGCTCTCCTCCACAGAGTGCGCAGCCTTTGCAAGTGCGCGAGCCTTCGCCCGATTGGCGTAGCGAACTGGCCAGTGACGACGACAGCAACGGCAACGATGGCAAAGAGAAAGACAAAGACAAAGCGAACAACAAAGACCACCACGCAAACTCCCAGAACGAGCGCACCGAGCAAGACAAAGAAGAACAGCAGCTCCCACAGCGGCAGCAGACGGCCCCTCCGGCCCCAACTCCGCTCTCCCAGACTGCGATCTGGAGGCAGCGCCAGGCGCCCTACCACAGCCGCTCACCCGACCTCGGCAGTAGCTCGCCGGCACCCATCGATGTCGAGCTGCCCGATATGCTCGAAGAAGGTTCCGGGCTGGGGACGCATGTATTCAGACGTGGCATCTCTTTGGAGACGACCGAAGACCAGCCCAGCAGTAGCCCGACGCCGAAGTTACCACGGTCAAGCCTGCGGCGCACAGTCCCGCAGGAGCCGCAGGAGAGGCGCTGGGTGGACCAGCCTCCAGTTGACGATGCCCGATCTACTTCCGGCAGGCAGAGCATCAACGGTGACAACGATAACCGTTCCGCAGCAATATCCGGGACGACGACGACGAACGAAGGGGCCACAACCAAGCCACATCCACCACGGCGACGCATGAAAGCACCCGTCTTTCCTCCCAGGGCCTCGTTACAGGCAAGACCACCGGTGGCAGGTCCTGGCCTTGTCATCGGCCGTAACCCCAGCAGGCGGCCGTCTTTGGCCCAGCCGCTTATTGCCAACAACGCCGGACTTGGCACCAGCGAGCTGTCCACAAGCCCAATTAGTACGCCGAGCTTCAAGAAAACCGAAGTTCACTCTCATGCTGTCGCCGAGCACACGACTATGGATGTGGTGGAGACGCCCGTCGCAGCCGTCCCCGTTCCAACCGCAACCCCGGCGGCCGCGGTTGAGTCCTCGCCACCGGCCCGGGTGTCTGCCTACAGTACACCAGCATCGCAACAAGCATCCAGCAACGCAGCGTCGCCCGCACTGTCGCGGACGTGGGTGATGCCGTACGAAGCATTTACCACGACGTACCCAGACTACAAGGGCGACCTGGAGGACTTCCTGCGGGCATGCTACTCGCTCCAGCGCAGCAGCCCGGGCGCGCTGCCGAGCTTCCTCTTCGACGACGTCGTTTACGCGTTCTTGGACTACATAGAATACGTCCAGACCAGTGCCTCGGACTCGCCGCAGAACCTCACGCAGTGGTACAACTTGCACGCCACAGCGCTGATCCACAACCAAAACGTCGTCACACGAACCAATGTGGATTCCATCCTAAAGGCGTACCCGGAGGAGGTCAAGGCGATCCAGACAAACGCACTCCAACCGGGCGTCCAAGCCAGTACCTCCGACATCCGCACCGAAGAAGACGCCAACTTTGTTAGCGCACTGGCAGCAGTCACTCCGGATCAACCCGACCAACTTGCGTCTCTTGAGAGCCCCCCACCAGGCCGCCCCTTTCCCTTTGAGGCCGCACACCGCCCCAGCCCTACGACGTCGAGTGGGCCGAGCAACTCGATTCTTCAGAAACTGAGTGGATTTCGTGACTCGAACAGTACCGACGGCGGCGAGTTGCTTCGTGGCCGTTTCGGCCAAAGCCAAAACCAGAGTCAAAGCCAAAGCCAGGAGCACAACCAGGACGCATCACACCGTACTACTGCCTTTGGCCCAACCCAGTCTTCGTGGACTGGGTCTCAAGACGTCCAGTTGGCGATCCCGAGCTCTCCGGTCTCGTCCGGCGATGTCCCAGAGGGAATGGACAAACGGCACTTTTTGATGCAGTCGCATCAACCAGTGCTGTTGACCCAGCCGCATGTGCCGCTGACCCAGGAGCCGGCCGGCCCCGAGTACTCGATCGCTGAGACACCGGCAAAGGCTGTGACAAGTCGCAAGCGGGGTCGCCAGGAGTTCCAAGAGAGCACACCCCGAAAAGGATCGACACCCAGGCACCAGACGACCCCAGCCGCCACCGTCGCTGCCGTCGCTGCCGCCAAGGCTCTGCCAGTGGATGCAGCCGTGCCCAAGAGGCGTGTGCCAGAGCAGGCTATTGAAGCCGAGGACTTCGACCACGACGTCGTCGGCATGAACAACGACGAAGACGAAGAAGACGAAGACAACACCAGCTACTTTGAGACGTCCATGATGAGTGTGCAGTCGGCCGCAGAGGCAAGACAGCCGCCGCCGCCACTACCGACCACAGCGCCGAGCGGCGTCAGCAAGGAGCGGCGCCGTGCTACCATTGCGGCGTCGGACATTGGCATCGTGGCACGGATGGCGGCCGCCGAAGAGAGGGAAGCTGCTGCGCCAAAGCGGGTGCTACCGGCCTCGATGGCGCGGGATGCAGCAGAGGGGAAACCGCCCAAGAAGAAGAAGAAGACAACCGACAAGTCTACAAAACCAAATCTGAGTACTGCCGAGAAGTTCGCCAGATATTTGGAAAAACAATTCGGCCCCAAAGCGCGGCCGGCCTGATGGCCTTTCGTCATCGATAACACGGGAGCATTAGGGAAAGGGCTTTCATGCAGGCGCGTTTTAATTCTATTTCACATTTCTTCCACATCGCTTTTCTTCCGCCATGCGTGGCCATGTCTTTTTCACGACATTACATATAGCGTTATATTCCTTCAAGCGGCATGACAATAATTATCTGTTTTTTTCAACATTGTTTTCCAGTAATTTCTATTTCATATCGTATGCGTCGTGATCTGGACTCGTATCGTACAGTGTGCAGCCCATCCCCCTACGCCTGGTCCTTGCCGCAGCCCACGGCGTCCGCAGTCGTCTTGGCCTTGGCCGCCTCCTTGGCCGCCTCCTCCTCGGGCGTCATTGTTCGCAGCTGCAGCGCATGGATGCCGCCGTCCCGCTTCATCTCGTCGTCCAGAAGCGTGTACACCATGCGGTGCCGCGCGGGCTGGCGCTTCGCCTCGAACGCGGCCGTCGTGATCACCAGCCGGAAGTGCGTCTCGCCCGTCTGCACCTTGTCGGCCATGGCGGCATGGTGGGCGTGGAGGTGGGAGTCGTTGAAGATGTCGAGGCGGGTAGGGTTCAGCGGAGCAAGCTGGGTGGTCAGAACTTAGCAAGTGGACGGCTGTACATATGTTCGTTCTGTGAAGGAGCTTACTCTCTCCCGGATCAGGTCCTCGACGGGCGTGGATCGAGGTTGGGCCATGGTGGCCAGTGTGCGGAGGCCGAGCAGACGGCGGGGTGCCAGGTGGCGGGTCAGCATAGGGTGGTCCGAGGGTGGTCGAGCACAAAAGCAGAGAGGGCGTCCGGATCTACGGTGGTGGTTGCGCCGTGTCGTAGAGTGGGTGGTGGTTGTGGTGTGGTGAGAGCCAAACAGCCGAAATCGAATGACTGGGGTAAACTTTTCTTAGCGGCGGAGGAGGCCGCGGCGCACTAACGTGGGGCGTCTACGGGGCTCACGTCGTAAGCAGCTTCACTCGGAAGGAGCCACAACGGCGCACCTTCCGGCTTCAGCATGCTCTTTCCTTGTCAATTTGTCCAGTTTTGCATCGTTTCGCTCTTGCCTCGCCTCTCATTTCCATTGTCGTCCTCTCGTCTGCTCTTGCCGAAAGAAGCCTCGCGTGCCAATGCCTCTCCGCTTACATAACGCGCATATAAGCACGCCAGCACGCTGGACGCAAGCGTGGCAATGACGGCACTTCCCCATTTGGCACTTAAGCTCCTTGAAAGCCCCCCAAACTGCTTTGCCATCGTTCCGATCTCCGGTTCCCCCAACCGCCAACTGCCGCCCAATCACAGCGACCAATTGCCGTCCTGTCGTCGCGCTGCAGCTTTTTTCGCGCCTCGCTGACCCTCGCCTTGCCTCGTCGCTCTCTTGCGTCTCTTCTTTCCATTGCAACCCACTCACCCACTGTGACCACCATCACCACCACTAAACACTGCATCCCCATCGCTCTTGCCTGCCATTCCCAACAAAACGTGCATCGCTCCTGCAGGTCTATCAGGGAACTCACTCTGTGCCGTCCCTGCGCTTTCCCAAAAGGGCCATCCCCAAACCGACTGCTCCTTCCCGTCCCGCCGGCTGCTCCTGCCTTGCCTCGTACAGTGGTGACAGCCGTGCCTTCCTCAGTTGCATTTGCCTATTTTGTTGATTCCACCTCTATTTCAATATTCCCCTTGCAATACCCACCCACGGCCTCTCTCGCCCGCATCGCATCCAGCACGGCCTTTTTGGCTCTCCGCACTCCGGACAACCCCCTCGGTGATCCTCGGTGTCTCCGCACCCCCCCTTTCTCCTCACACACCCCTGTATTAGCGGGTAGCCTGTATTCTTGATTGGCTTGACCCCCTTTTTGTCTTGTTCTTCTTTTTCCTTTTCGTCTTTCTTTTCCGTCTTCTGTATTTATAGTGTTCTGTTATGCGGCGTTATATGAGTCCACGGCTCGGCCACTCTTCAGTGTTTTCCGCCTTTCAGCGTTTTGCGTCGTCCCCGCCGTCTGCTTCGTTCTTGTCTGCATCGTGTTGCTCGCTTCTCTTTTCTGCTTCCTCTCCACTCCTCTTCGCGCCCAAATCAGCGCCCCTACCCTTGTCCGCCACCGCCACCTCGCCCTTCTCCATCTCCGCCCACTCCTTTGCTGCCATGGCGCCGACGTTGCCGCGGCTCCCCGTCTTCGAGGCGATCGCCAAGCACGACCCCGAGTCCACCGTCGTCGTTCACGCGCTGTCGGGCCGCCGCTTCCGCTATGGCGAGCTGCTCGGCGACGTCCGCAAGGTCCGGGACCAGATGATCGAGGCCGCCGGCAAGACGGACGACCTCAACGGCGAGCGCGTGGCCTTTATGGTCGAGAACAGCTACGACTACGTTGGTGAGTCCTCCACCGAGCACACAGCTTGTGTCTGCCACCCAACTAACTGCAGTCAGTCACACTCCTCGCCATCTTGGCTGCACGGGCCATTGCCGTCCCGCTGTCGCCCGCGTTCCCCATTCCCGAGCTGCAGTACATTGTCGACCACAGCGAGGCGCTGCTCGTGGTGTCCTCGCCCAAGTTTGACACCAAGGCGAAGGAGCTGCTCGCGGCCGAACTCGTGTCCAAGCCGGCCCACGTGGCGCTGGCCAAGCACCTCGGCGGCGGCGTGCACGAAAAGGTCGAGCTCGATGAGCACGCGGACGCCGGCAAGGCGGGCATGATGTTGTACACCTCGGGCACGACCAACCGGCCAGTAAGTTTGGGTCAAGCATGCGTACTTTTAGCAACTGCCAATGCTAACAACTCCCAGAAAGGCGTATCTCTCCCCGAGCGTGTCATGACGGCGCAGGCCCAGTCGCTCAACAAGGCGTGGGAGTACTCGCCTAAAGATCACCTGCTGCACGTGCTGCCACTACACCACATCCACGGGACCATCAACGCGCTCTACGCCCCGCTGTTCTCGGGCAGCTCCGTCGAGTTCCTCTTCCCGTTCAACGCCGATGCCGTGTGGCGCCGGTTTGCAGCACCGTTCCTGCCGGAGACTGAGGAAGCTAAGAAGGACGCCAAGACCGAGAAGAAGGAAATTGTCACATTCTTCACCGTCGTCCCCACGGTCTACAGCCGCCTGCTGGCCACGCACAAGGAGCTGAGCCCCGAGATGCAAAAAGCCACGCGCGAGGCCATCTCTCCAGCCAACCTGCGGCTCAACATCTCCGGCTCAGCGGCCCTACCGACACCCATCAAGCAGGCGTGGTCCGACCTCTCGCAGGGAAACGTGCTGCTCGAGCGGTTCGGCATGACCGAGGTCGGCATGGCTCTCTCGTGCGGCCTAGACGTGGCCCACCGCGTCGACGGCAGCGTCGGCTGGCCGCTGCCGTCGGTCGAGGCGCGCCTCGTTGACATGGACAACGGCACGGTGATTGCGCCCGGCGACGAGGTCGACAACGAGGGCCGGGAGCGGGCGGGCGAGATTCAGCTGCGCGGCCCCACGATCTTTTCCGAGTACTGGCGCAACCCGACGGCGACGGCGAGCGAATTTGCGGCGGCCGCCGAGGGCGACGCCAACACGACACCGTGGTTCAAGACGGGCGACGTGGCGGTGCGGCGCACGGTCGAGGGCGTGGACGAGGCGGCCGCTGCCGCTGCCGCGCCGTCCCAGGACTGGACGGGCGACCGAAGCATGTACTTTATCCTAGGCCGCAAGAGCGCGGACATTATCAAGTCGGGCGGCGAAAAGGTGTCGGCGCTCGAGATTGAGCGCGAGCTGCTGTCGCTGCCGGTGGTGGCCGAGGCGGCGGTGGTGGCAGTGCCGTCGGGCAAGTGGGGCCAAAAGGTGGGCGCGGTGATTGTGCTGCAGACCAAGGGCGAACACGCGACGACCAAGTGGTCGGTGATGGACATGCGGCGGGCGCTCAAGACCCGGCTGGTCAACTACAAGATCCCGCAGCTGCTGCGTGTGGTGGAGCACATCCCGCGCAACGCCATGGGCAAGATCAACAAGAAGCAGCTGGTGGCGCAGGTGTTTGTTGACGACTTTAGCGGAGACGAAGCGACAACACCGGCAGCAGCGCCAGTCGCCAAGGCCAAGGCCAAAACGGTCCTGAAGCGGGAGGCTGCTGTCGCCACGGAAGCAGCACCCGCCGCCGAGGAAGAATCGCCGTCGAAGCGGCAGAAGGTGTAAGGCGCACATGTCGCGTCTAAAAGAGTACAATGTTGTATATAAAGTGACGTATTTATGAGGGTGGATTCGACGACCGATGTAATACGACGTAGATAGATGGCATTTTGGTTACCGGGGATTTGGTTGCGATATAAAAGTAGCACATATTTGGACATATCACATACATTCAACTCTACTTCGACAACACACCTCGTCAAGCTGCCGTTTGTGGCAGGTGCCATCTTGAGGCCATTTATCTCTTTCGCAGAGCGGCTTTCTTCTTTACAGGTCAATCTCCACATCGGGTCTGTAGCCAATCCGAAAAATTGACCGGCGCAGGGCGCATCCCAAGGTGAACGATGTGGCGTTTGGTCTAGATGCGGCAGACCTGAGTTTATTTACTAGCTTGGTCTATTCATAATTTTGTTACGAAGTTTGGACTAGCATCGTCCTTCTCGGCCTACATTGGCTTTCTATTGTTTTCGTTCCTTTCCTTTTACTTTCCTGTTCAGGTCGCCTTTAATATTTTGACAATTTTCTCTCCTTCCTTCTATTTTTTTCTTTTTCTCCCTCCCCTCTCCCCTTTTTTCTTTTCTTTCTTCTTTTTTTCTACTTACATCCTTATTTCAACGCCTCGCCTATTCAACCTTTTTCAACCACAGCAATGAAAAGTCTCTCACATTTTCTGGCGTTTGGCCTGGCCATCGACGCCGTCGCGGCATCCCAGTGCCGCCCAAACCGAAGTCGAGTGTCGTCATCATCGTCCGTGTCGTTGTCTTCCGTGTCGTCGTCGTTCTCGGCAGCCGCTTCGCCCAGTCCGCCCAGCCCGCCGCCCTGCATCAACGTCATCGACGACGGCAACTTTGTCAACGTCATTTCCTCCTGGACCAACGTCGTCCAAGGCCCTGCCACGGTCAATGGTCTCTCCGGAGCCAGCTGCTTGACCAACACACAGCCGTGCGCCGAGATCAAAGTTACTCCGGCCACCGGTGTCACCGACAACGTCGGCTATATCGAGAGCCAGCCGTTCACCCTCGCCCTCGGCGTCACCTACGCGCTCAGCATCGACTTCGCCATACAGGTCGGTGGGCCTAATGCCGGCGTCAACTTTGGCTACACGATCCTCGACGTTCCCGAAATAAAGCCGCGGCGATTCGTCACGTCCGGTGAGCCGGTCGACATTCCGGTCGACGCCGACGACGCCGACGACGCCGCAGCCGGTGCCAAGCAGCTGCAGGCCCGGTACGTGTCGTTGGGGACCCAGACGGGCAGCGCTGTCGGCACCAGTGCTCCGCAGACGCTGCGCATTCAGCTATCCTCGCTCACGACGACGGTCAGGCTAGATGTGACGAACATTCGGCTTCTGCCTGCCAACTGTGCAACCCCTGCCTAGGAGGTGAAGCGCAGGGTGATGATTACTATAGAACTAGGTTACATTTTCTTTTTCTTTATTCGCCATTTTTGTACATACTCAACTCAAGAAATACATGTTGTATAAGACGAATGGACTGCAAAACAATAACAATTCAGGTTTCTGCTATTTATATAACTATATGTTTTTTATGGTTTTTTTTCTATTCTATTTTTGACGTAGTTATTTTTTCTTCTGTGTTAAACATTCCAGTTTTTATACACACATCGATTACTGCGGACCAACTTCGCCAAATCTTCAACGACTTAGGAGGTGAAGGTAAAACCCACGAGCACAATAAAATCCAACCCCGCATCGCCAGTATCACATATCGTCATCTCTTCATCAAACGTTACAGCCTATCATCAACCGAATATAAACATTCAAAGTGCCCCAGAATCACCCTATATTTTACGTTCCTCGGGGATGCCCTTAGTGTTGTGCATTTCTTGACTTACTTCCGCAGTCTTCTTGTTCTGTCTGCAGTACGTCGATCCTTTCCATGCTACCCTGCATTTTAAGCTCTCTGTTCTCCAACTATTGTGACGTTTCCTCGGCATCCCTATTCGCATCTTCCATGGCTATAAGCTATGCCGAGGAGTTAGGCATGTATTATTTTCTCCTCATCACCACCATGGCCATATATATAGAGCACGGCCTGCTAAAGACGTTTTGACAAATTGCAGCCATGGCTTAAGAAATGAAGCAATATCCTAGACATCGCACAACACACTAAAGAAATGGCAAAACCGGTTGCACTCATTACTGGCGCATCGGTAAGCCACGATACGATACCGCAACTCGGTCACCAAATAAACTGACACCTCTTCTTCTTTTTTTCAGTCCGGCATGGGCGAGGGCTTCACGCGCGACCTCGTGCGCCAGGGCTGGCGCGTCGCCATGGTCGACCTGCGGCCCAATGAGGCGCTGCTGGCCGAGCTCGGCGGTGACGACGCCGTCAGCTTCCACGAGGCTAATGTCGCCGACTACGACAGCCAGGCGCGCTGCTTCCAGGCGGCGTGGGACCGCTACGGACGCCTAGACCTCGTATGCCTGAACGCGGGCATCATCGACCGCAGCTCGCTGTACATTTTGGGTAACTCTAAAGAGACCGACACTATTCCTCCCAAGCCGGACTTGTCGTGCACCGACGTCAACGTCAAGGGCGTGTACTACGGCACGCTACTGGCGATCTATTTTATGCGCAAGAATAAGGCGCCGTCGCCTGAAGGCGGCAGAAACATTGTCGTGACGGCGAGCGCGGCGAGCCTTTATCCGCACGAGTGCTACCCCGAGTACAGCGGAAGTAAGGCGGCTGTGAGTCGAGTATTCATCAGATAATGTCTTCGAAAGGCTCGACGCTGACATAACCAGGTTTACAACTTTGTCCGCGCCACGGCGCGCGTCCTCAAGCTGGTAAGTCTCCTGTCCGCTCCTGTTGACGATTGCTGTCTGCCTCCCCTCAACTCACTCACCCACCCCAGAAACAAAACATCCGCATCAACTGCATCCGGCCCGGGTTCGTCATGACGGGCCTCACGCCGCCGGGCATGCTCGACGCCGTCAAGCTCCAGAACGTCACGCCGCTCGCAACCATTGTGCGCGCACTCAACCAGATCCTGGGCGACGAATCGCTGTCGGGCGCCGCGCTTGAGTGCTCGGTCGACAAGATCCTGCTGACTCCGGAGCCCGAGTTTTTGAACGGCGAGCCGTCGCAGCGGGCCAGTTTTGTGTGGGAGCCGAGCTTCGCGGCATTGCACGGCGAGCCATCGAACTTGCCGGACGCGGAGGGGTTGGCTTCGTAGGCCAAGGTGAGGTATGTCTCCAGTGCACGCGACGTTTGTACGCTGTGGAGTGTCGGGCTGGGCCTCGGCCTCGGCGGCATTCAAGCAAGGCCGTGTTGGTCGAGCCCGATGGCTACATGGACTTTCAGGACGACGAGGGCGGGAAGTGGGGTGGCGATATGCCGACGGCCGCGTGGCAGCGCAGCCGGCCGCAGGCGACCGTGCGTCGTGATGGGACGTGCCAAAAAAGTTGGCATAAGTACCAGAATAGGAGACAGGCCTCCCGGAACGTATTTTGTGCAATCAAACAATTCTTTTAATTGATACACCAATTGCCTAGTCTCTTCCGTAGTACCGGTCCTGCTGCTCCTGGGTGGCCACGGTCGGGCCGGCTGCCGTAGTCTGCTTAACGCGACCGGCTAAAATCTCATCGGCCCAGGCACGCATTTCCGGTGTGCGCACCTTGGTCGCCGAGTACGCAAACTCTTCCAGGTTGACGCCGTGCTTGCGCTCATACTCGGACATCTGCAGCAGCATCTCGATTTTGTCAAGGTCCTGCACAAAGTCGCGCTCGGGGGAGGCCGAGCCGGGCACGCCGTTAACGGTGCCGCTCTCAAACTCGTGCCACACGGCGCGCATCTCGGCGGCCGACGCGTCGTCGCCGCCGTGTGCGCTGCCTAGCAGCCGTTCGACAAAGAAGTCGACCGTAATGGCCTCACGACGCGACTTTTCGTCACGTGGGACGCCGTCGACCGGTGTAATGTCGCCAACGACGGTCTCGGCGACGTCGTGCAACAGCGCCATCTTCAGGCACTTGTCGAGGTTGACAGCGGCACGGACGGACGGCGGGGCAAAAAGCACCATGATGCCCATGCGGTGCATGTGATCGGCAATGGACTCGCCACTGGGTTGTCAGCATACAAGATGCATGAAAATAAATGAGAAGGGGGGACATGACACCCACTCGTTGATCCCGTGACGCAGCCAACCTTGCCGCTTGGTCGTCTTGAGCCGTTCGAGAATGTGGAAGAAGGTGATGGGCGATGTCACTTTGTCCGGAATTTGGATGTCGTGGGCCGCCAGGGCCTTCTCAACAGTCCACACATCGTCTGTTGGAGGGCAGAACATGCGGAAGCAACCGCGAACCTGACGTCAACTCATGCTGCATAGAAAAGAGACGGGAGGAGTTGCAACGGACCTGCAGAGTCGCGCGTCTTATGGCCCGCCATTTTGGAGGCGTAGTGGGGTGGGTATGTGTTGCTGTTAGTGGCGGAGGAAGCGGATCTGGAGAAAGACGAAGAAGAAAAGAAAAGAATGCAGATATGCAAATCGAGATGGTTGTCGATGTCGAGGGGCCCGTTGCGATCACGTGTGCGTTTCCCAATGAAAATGAGGAAAGAGCCACCAACGGGGCACTATTTGGTCTTTCCCTCAGGCCCCTTTGTGCCTTCCCTTTAGGCCCTTCAGTCCTTCCTTCAGGCGGCCCAAAGCCCCTTCCCGTTTTAGACTACCCAAAGCCAAGCCCCAACTTCCTCTTTCAATAACCCGTAGCTTCACCTCGTCTGCCTCTTTTGTCTTCAGCCGCACGCCATTTTCACCATCTCCGAACAAGGGCGTCGGACACGCGCCAGCCATGCGGAGTTCACACGCCCACACGCTGGCTCTTGGCGGTTCGCAGGCCTGCCGTTGGCTACAACATGTCTTGGAAGACCTGAGCGCAGTGCCAACGGCATGTTCCGTTTGGTTGATGGCGGTGGCAGCGCCAGGCAGACAGACGGTTGAAAGGCATCTGCTCTGTAGTCTAGACCTTTTGTGACCTATTCCGGCCCGCTGTGGGCTATTCTGGGCTGCCAATGTCTCTCTGGCACTTGGGCCTTAGGGCTGAACGGTGATCGTGGCCGTCGGCCTCCCAGCCATGCAAGTGGTCGTGGCCGCCAAGCGGCAGTGGCTGGATGTCCGTCGAGGCTGAAGCGCCGGCAAAGAGAAAGAAAGACACAGACGATGAGTGATCAGGATGTGATCCGTGTTGGCTGTCTGCTTGCCGGTGTTTCTTTTCTCATCTTTCGAACCGTTGATCATCTTACATCTCATCACCAATATCAAGTCGCTTATCTCAGTCTTGCAGAGTTGCAGCAGACAATGTGACTGCATCTGACGAGAGGCGACGAAGAGCGACAGAAAGAAGACGACAAGAACACACCATGTACAGTTCACGGCCGGCCAGACCGCCTTCTGCGGCATACCAGTACAATCCGCAAGCCGTCGACGACGTCGACGATCGAGACAACCAGGAAGCCCATGGTCCCCAAGGCGGCTCGAACATCCACAGCGATGGCAATATCCAAAGAAACAACAGCGGCAGCACCTACGACCCGCTTGAGGTACGCCAGGACTACGCCTACGACGGTCCCTACGTCGGCCAGGCTCCTCACGATGGCGTCCATGGGACCTATGGTGACGGCGGTGGCGACCCGATGGAGGGCGGTGTCGACGAGACTGCCGACAAGCTCCGGAAACATCCGCTCCTTCTCGCTCCCGGCAGTAACTACAAGCCGACGCCGCTGCGGTGGCCGTTCCTAGCGACTTTGATGGCCTTTATGGTCGCCGCCATCGCGTTGATTGTGTACGCGCACGTGGCGATGCCCGACTCGCAAAGCACGGCCGTTGTCCGGCCAGGGCGGCGATCCGTTGTTTCGGTCGACGTGGAAGGACTTCCGGCAGTGTTCGGGCTGAAAGGGAGTGTTCTCGAACGTCAGGCCCTGGTGCCAAACGACAGCCGTGTGGAGTCGTCGGTCCTAGCACCAGCGGTCTCGTTGACATCGTTGGTGCCGTCCACGACGCCATCGACAACACCCGTGGTGACATCAACAACGTCCGAGGAGAGACGGCCAGTCGATGACTCGGGCTTGACTACCATCTCACAGGGTACGACGTCAATACCGCCTTCCACGTCGACCTCCACAACGCCAATCTCTACATCAACAACTAGTACTGCAAGTACAGCAAGTACAAGTACAACCAGTACAAGCACCACGAGCACCACGAGTAGTTCAAGCATCATGAGCACCACGAGTACTACGAGTACAACTAGTACAAGTATAAGATCCTCAAGTTCAAGCCCCACGAGTTCAAGCACCACGAGTTCAAGCACCACGAGTTCAAGCACCACGAGCACCAGCAAGACAAGCACCACGTCTACAACCACCACGCCAACGACCGTCAACAATGCACTCACGCCAACCATGCTCCGCGGTCCTCTCAACGGGCTGACAACGTCCACAACAAGCAGACCCACCACGCCGACGACGGCGTTGAAAAAGACGGGCGTCATCATTATCACGACCAGCACGCCCATTGCCACCATGACGCCGACGTCGACCATTATTGTAGTGTCGACGGGCATGACGCAAGTCAACTCGACCATGGTCATCACGCACTCGTCGAGCGTCCTCGTTACACCGTCGGGTGGCGGCGTCGGCGGCAGCGGGAGCGTCACGGTCACGTCGGTCGTCGTGACGGACACGACGGCGACCATTACCTTTGCGACGGCTACGGTGACGTCCGGGAGCCCATCCGGCTCCGGCAGCGCCGGCGCGGGTGGGGGCGGTGTCGTCGTCTCGACGCTCTACGGGACTAGCGAGTCGGTCGGTCCCGCGTCGTACACGTCGACGTGGGTGGAGGTCGGTCCCATTACGACGGGCGATGGCCCGCCGCAGTATGTACCGACGACATCGCTGGAGACGGTGACGTCAGCCATGTCGGTGCCGTTTACGACGACAGAGACGCAGACGACGGCCGGACACCCGTACATTGTGTATGGCCAGGTGACGATCACGTCGTCGTACACCATTGCAGGAGGGAACAACAACAATGGTAACGACAACAATGGAGGCACGACCAACGGCGGGGGCGTAGCAGGAAACAACAACGCTGCCACCCACCCGGTCGAGGCACCTGTCACCCACATCGTCACAAACGTCGTCGGCGGCAAGGTCGATACGATTGTGCAGACGGTCGCGCCACAGACGCACGTTGCGACGGTTGGCGGCGGCCTGCAGACGACAGTGGCCGGCGGTGTTGTCGAGACGATTGTAACGCGTGTGGGTGCCACGCCCGTGACGTATGTCCACGGCACACCTGTGACAGCGGTTGCCGACGGAAGAGGCGGCAGCGGCGTGGTCGTGGTGGTGACGCCATCACCGACGGCGGTCGTGCAGACAGCAGTCGTCACCCAGACGCCAGATGTCAACGGCAATGGGATCGACAGAGTCGTCGGAGTGACTGTTGTCGATGGACAAACCGTTGTGAATGGAGCAACGGTCACAGTCATAAATGGAGCGACGGTCGTCCCCCAGTTCTCGACTGTTGGCGGCTTGGCGGTTACCATCGTCCAGTCCATCGATGTGACGACTGCGGTAGTAGCTACAGGCGCAGACGGCCTGCTGACCACACAGGTACAGGTGGTGCCGACACAGGTGACGTCGGTGGCCACAATCGGCGGGACGGTCATGACTGTGGGCATGCAAACTATCGACCTGCAGACTGTGGCTGAAAACATCGGCCAAACGGTGGTGACGGTCGATGGAACCGTCAAGACAGTCGGTGTAGCCACCGTCGCCGTGACCGGCACGGGGTTCCAGCCCATCACGGTCACCGAGGTGACTCTCATCAACGGCACACCCTCAACGACGGTCGTTGTCACGACGCCCACGGTCTCAGATCCGCTGACATTTACCGTTGCCGGAGGCGCCGTCCTCTCCGACTACGAGAGCTACAGTGTCAGCATGTCCGGTGGCTCGCTGGTCACGATCGTCCGCACACGTCCGCCAACAACGATCGTCACGTCGCTGTCCGGCCACCTGACAACATTTGTTTCGACGCCGCCACCATCCACGCTCCTCTCGACGGAAGCATCATCAACGTTGGTGTCGACAGCCGTGTCCACACCGTCGTCGCAGTCGGACTCGCCGTCCTCGCCGAATCGAGCCCATCCGACCCCGAGCAATGCCCCGATCGTCGTCGTCACAACGCATGTCCTCAACCTGCAGCCTGCACACTACTTTGTGGCCACATTCCTTCCGGCCTTTGTTGCCATCCTATTATCCCTTCCAATACGCGTCATCGACCTCAACGCCAAGATGTACCAGCCGTTCCACGCGCTCTCGGGCAGCAGCAGCCGGCACCACAATGCCCCCGGCTCCGAGTCGCTGACGCTTGCCTTCTCGGGGCTCTCCAGCAGCATTGCTGCGCCCATATCGGCCGCCTGGAAGCACGGCGAACCGGTCCCCTTGCTCACGACTACCCTCGTCGCCCTGTCGTCGTTCCTGGCGCCGCTCGCCACCGAGGCGCTGGGCCTCAAGTTGCACGGCAGCTGCAGCGTGACCAACGAGAGCGGGTGTGCGGGCGCGCTGGGCGTGTCCGTGGCGCCGGCGTATGCGCTCGTGGGCCTTCTGTCTCTCATCCTGGCGCTGCTGCTGGCCCTCTTGATTTTGCTGCAGCGCTGGCGGACGGGTCTGCGGGCGAACCCCTGGAACCTGGCGGGCATTGCTGCGCTGACAGCCTGTCCGGACCTGCTACCCGCGGGTGCACTACAGAGAAGCCGCGCCGTTGCCACCGAAAAGAGCCTGCGGCGCGCACTGGAGGACCGGCGCTTTGCCTTGGGCTTTTACGAGACAGCACACGGGCATGAAGCGTTTGGTATAGTGCCCGTGCATGAGGAGGCACGCCGTGCCGAGAATCGTGATGATGACAACGACAGCGACGATGATGGATTCGGCGGCAACCTCCACCTGGGCGGCGGTATCGATGGCGACGACGCCCGCTCCGGCCAGCCGTTCCTCGCGCTGACCGTCGCCTACCGCGCCGCGTTCGCCGTCTTCCTTGCCGCCCTTCTGACCCTCGTGCTCGTCTACCACATTGTGGCTGCGGGTGCGGGCGGTGCGGCGGGCACGGTCGACCCGACGGCCACACGGTTTGGCGAATGGGTCGCCACGAACAGCTTTGGTGTGCGCTTCGCCATGGCTGCGCTGGGCGTGGCCGTCTCCTTCTGCTGGACCACGCTTTTCCTCAGCGTCGCCGCCGTCACGCCCTTCCAGGCCATGGCCACACCGGGTCGTCCGCAGCCGCCCGAGCGGTCCATTCTGTTGCCCCTGCGGCCGACCAACGAGATTTCCGGACTGTGGATGGCCCTGCGGCTGGCGTTTGGCGGCGGTCGGTTTACAAGGAGTGGCAGCAGCAACGACAATGTGCCCCTCCGCCACGCCGTCTACCTCGGCCTTGTTTCTCTAATGACGCTTGCCTCCGAGTTCCTGCCCGTCCTGCTCGCCAACGTGCCTTACAATGTCACGCAGACCCTCCAGGCGTCCGTCGTCTGCGCGCGCCTTGTGGCTGTCGTACTCGTGCTGATGCTGCTGACGCTGCTCGCGTCCTTTGTGGCGGTCCGCTGGCCCGCACTGCCCGCCGACCCGCGCACGATTGCAGGTGCCATGTACTACGTGGTCGACTCGCACGTGCTGCCGGCCGCGCTCGAGGGCATTGCCGACACGACCGGCGGCGCCTGCGTTGCACTGATGGACACAGCCGAAAAGACGGCCCGCGTGCGCCAGCTCGGCCGCCGTTATTATTATGGCGACATTGTGGGCCGGTCGGGCCGGCGGCGTCTGGCCGTGGACGCCGATGTGACGCTGCTAGACCCGGTGGTCGATGGCGACGCCGGCGGCATCGTCGGAGGTGGACCACCGCCAATGGCCACGACCGCGTTCAAGGGCGGCGCCTTTTACGTGTACAACCACGAGGCCCGCTACCAGCAGCAGCGGCAGGAGGACGAACCACCGTTTATTTAGGAAGATGACATTGATGGTGTTGCATTTTTATTATATTATTTTTTGGTTTTTTAGAATATCTTGTTAATTTTGTATCTTTTTGGGGGCATTTTTTTGTATCTATTTTGGGTTTTTTTCTCGTCTTCTTTTTTCTGTCCTTGTGTCTGTTTTATTATTTTATTGTTTTCAATTATTGGATCAAAGCGGTTGCACTTTCAGGAATTAGCAAGCATTATCACTACATATAGAAGGTATTATTGGGATATAAGACACTGCTGATTTACTCTCACATATCCCGCGAGGATTCTGTCTCGCATGTGTTGTCAGTCTCAGGTGACAACTTGGTTACAACTTGTAGCTTGCAGCTCAGCTGAATGCCACCGAAAAAAAGGATCGACACGCCAACAGACCTCTTTACGTCATTGCAATCACGCCTTTCCCCGCGAATCGTGCGACGCTGACACAAAGAAGCTACGGCACTACAAGCACGAACACGAGCACCGCAAAAACCGCTGAAATATGTCCTATCCCCGATGCTTCTCTTGGCCGCGCCCGTGTCCAAACCTCGCCTCATCTACGACCATACATAAATCAGTTGCTCACCTCAATTGATTTCATCTTTATCAACTGACATTCATCAACGTTTTGCAAATACTTAATTCATTTCCACCACTCTCACCACCGCCACAATGTCTCACCACGTCCTCGTCCTCGGCGGCCACGGCAAGGTGGCCCGCCTCCTCACCCCGCTGCTGCTCCAGCGCGCCTGGACTGTCACCAGCGTCATCCGCTCGCCGGACCAGATCCCTACCATCGAGGCCCTCGCACCCGATGCCGCCGCCCGCAAGAACCTCCACGTGCTCGTCCACAGCCTCGAGGATCTTGTGCAGAGCCGGGCTAATGCTCAGAAACTGCTCGACCAGGTCCGCCCGGACTATGTCGTCTGGAGCGCCGGCGCCGGCGGGAAAGGCGGGCCCGAACGCACGCTGGCCATTGACCGCGACGCCGCCACGCACGTCATTGATGCGGCCGCTGCGTCGTCGTTTGTCACGCGGTTCCTGATGGTCTCGTACCTCAGCAGCCGCCGCACCAAACCCGCCTGGTGGGACGACGACAACTGGGCCGCGGCGCAGCACGTCAACACGGCGGTGCTGCCGACGTACTACCAGGCCAAGGTGGCCGCTGACGAGGCGCTGTACCGCGCGTCCGTGCGCCGCGGCCCTTCTTTTGCGGGCATCAACCTGCGGCCGGGTACGCTGACGGACGAGCCGGCGGGTCCCATTGAGCTGGGCCGCACCAAGGGTGCCAGGGGCCCTGCGAGCCGTGCCTCCGTGGCCCGCGCGGCGGACCTGCTGTTGGCCCACCCGGACACGCAGACTGCTTGGATCGACCTGCTGGACGGCAACGAAGACCCGGAAGCGGCCGTCAACCGTGTTGTGCAGACCCACGTGGACGCCATTGAGGGCGAGCCCGTGACGAAGGAGTAGGGTACGCACGACCATAGTCACGGTCACTATAAGTACTTGCACATGTGCTCGTGCTTAAATGGTTTGGTACAAGAGTCTTATTCATACAGTACAGTACAGAAGACATATTCATACATACATGGATATCATACACGTTTGATACAGGCCGAGCACAACCCGTAGAAGCAAAGGGAATCAACCATCGCAACATACATTCAAAGACAAGGCAAGGCAAGGCAGGCAGACAGAGAGCACATGGGTAAATCGGAAGGCAAAAGGACAAATGCAAGGAAGCAGATATTGTGTTCCATAAAAATGACTATTTTTCTTTTTTCTGAAACTAAAAAATATTAAAACCCATTCAAAGACCCGCCCAGGGGCCAGAATAAAGTCTTTTCAAATCAGAAAAAAACCCAGGGGCAATATCGTTTTCCTCCACCTGAACAAAATGCCTCGATTCGACTCCCCGTACTGTAATGTCGCAGGGCAGAGACTGGTTGTGGCTATTTCTTTTTTGCCAGGCTGAAATCGGAGGAAGCGATGAGGGCGCCCGGGCTGTTGCATAGCTTGTTTGGTGTGTGTGGGTGTTCGCGTGTGTTGGTTGGATGGTGGATTGTTTTGCGCGCGCAGTCGAAGACGGTAATGTTGGCGAGGTTTCAATTTTGGTGACAAATAATAATGGTGACAACAAAGGGGGGAGAAGGTGGTGTGCGGTTTGCTTTTTTTGGTAGACAATTGAGAAAAAGCCTTTTTTTCGAGACGTTCGATCCATCTGCCGACCGCCTTTGTTTTTTTTCGGTATGTGAAAACAGGAACAACAAGAGTAACAAGGACGCCCCTTGCCGAGTGCCGGAGAGACGCAGCAGCTGTAGGGCCGGCTTCCGGGACACCTCGCCAAGACACGATTTGAGAAAGGTAAAGGGAGTGCGTGCGGTCGGCGAATAGTTGATGAAAAGGGTGTTGTGAAATTGCAGATAATAATTTTCGACACGAGGGAATAAGGAAATAAAAGTAATAACAAAGGAAATAAAAATGAAAAAAAGCAATCGCTAATGCCATGACGCTGATGAAAAGAAAATAAGAGATAAGAACATAAGGAAATAAGAAGACAAGATAAAAAAAATATATCAAAATCCTGTATGCCAGATGCAGAGCAGAGCACATTCTTTTTTTCTCTTTCCCGGGAAATAAACGCACCCACAAATTTTTTTCAAAACCGTTCAGAAAGATAGGAACTTTGGGAATAGATAGTTCGCAAGATAGTTTGGTGTGTTTTGTAAATCCTGTTGTTGTCCGCAGGAAGAAGAGGGTGGTGGTGGTTGGTGGGTGTAGTGGTACAACAAGCAGAATTATCAGACACACATCCCCCATCCTCTGGAGGATGGGGTTGGAAGGGAGGTGTGAGGGTATCAAGAGAGTCTAATACCTCGGACCAGCTAAGGGGAGGCATCGCAGTAGGTGTAAAGAAGACAAATGACGCAGGTGGGGAGCCAAGCTCCCAAAGAATAGAGATGTCGAGAAATAAGGAGATGATGAGGTAAAAATATGTTTCACCACTCCTCTTTCTTAATGCGCTAAGTGAGCATCGAAGTAGGTCGCGTATTGCGCAGCATTGTGTACTTGTTGCTGGTGATGCTGCTGGTGCTGCTGCTGCGGATGCAGCTGCTGCTGCGAGTGCTGCATGTAGCCGGCGGGCGCGGCGTGGTTCGGTTGCGGTGTCGGCGTGACCGGGCACCTTGGCGGGAGCGCTTGGTAGATCTCCTTTCCTGCGGGACCGTTGGCGCCGAAGCAGGCACCGTCGGGGGTGATGGGCGGCGTCATGTAACCGTCGGCCACACCAGGCACAGCACCCATGCCCTTGTGAGGCGTGCTGTAGACATCGGCGGCAACGGCAGCAGACTCGCAGGGCGGCGAGGCCCGGCTGTTGTTTGCAGCCAGTCTGCTGTTGTTGATGGACGCGGCGTGGCGAGCCAGGAAGTCGGTCAGCTTGGCGGAGACGCCCGACAGATGCGAGGAGGCGTACTTGCGCGACAGCGTGGCGGACGGCTGGTGCAGGTTCTGGGACAGGGTGAGCAGGGTGACGTTGTCGGCATGGTCCCACTCGCCGTCGTTGACCTCGGGGCGGCCCAGGATGGCACGGCCGAGGGCCAGCGAGGCGCGGGCCATGGTGGACGGCTTGGTGGAGACAAAGTCGCGGTGGTACAGGGCGATCTCGCTGATGTAGGCCGCCATGTGCTCGACCTCGCGGTCGTCCCGCTCGTCGGCGATGACCAGCTGGGCGAAGAAGTCGACGGTGGGGTGGCCAATGTTCCACTCAAGGGTGTTGAGGACGTGCATTTCCATCTGGGTGAACATGCCGGCGTCGTAGAGGCCGCAGCACATGTTGTTGAGCTCGTTGATCTGGGGCACGCGGTCCTTCTTGTCACCGTACTTGGCGGCAATCAGGAGGGCAGCGCAGCCCACGAGCTGGTAGTGCTGCTTGTAGACGACACGCTTGGAGCAGTACCGGTCGAGCAGGTTGACGGTCAGGAAGAGGGTCTCGGGCAGCAGGGTGAAGGCGGCGTGGGCCTCGACAATGAAGTCGATCAGGTACGGCCGCATGAACCACTGGATCTCGCGCTGCATGTCGATGAGGTTGACGTCCGGAAGGGTCTCGTCCTCCATGTGCCGCATGTGCTGCATGATGTCCTCGAGGTACTCGTCGGAGGCAAGCCGGGACAGCTCGTTGCCAATCATCTCTTGCCGGTTCCGTGCGAGCATCTTGGCGGCCTCGCGGGACGTCATGCGGGGCATGGCCATGGTGCACTCGTCGGACTCGACAAAGAATGTGTCGTCCTTGGTCTGGTGGTAAGCCATATTGGGTGGTTGTGGTCGAGATTGCGTTTTGTCAAAAAAAAAAGTTGAAGATGTTGTAGAGAACGTCGGTTTCGAGCTCTCCAGGAAGCTGAAAAACAAAAAGAGGTCGGGTGTCTTCGCAGCGAGTTGGTCGCCGTGATTCGAAAACGATCGGTGGTCTCTTTTGAAGGAATGTGGTGGTGATAGTAAATTAACTGAAACTGAAGCCGGTGGAAGCGGTCGGTATCGATATTTGTGATAAGATGCTGCAGAGAGCGAATTATTCCAACCAGTCGAAATGGTCTATTAGAATATTAAGGAGTGTGAAGAATTAAAAATAAAAGAATGACGGTGGCGACGAGGCCGGAGGTTGCAAAGCAAAAAAAAAAAAAACGAAGGAAAGATGAGGATGCCGGTACGAAGAAAAGGACGAAAGTGGAAAGACAGTCTTGCTGCTTGAGGTTCTACAGGTCGAGCGGTTATATATTAGCATCCAGACATTGGTACGAATTCCTTGTTCAAAGTGACGAAGGAAAGAAGGGGGTGAAGTGGGAAGCGTTCTGAAAGGAATCCGGCGGGTGGAGCAAGGTGAATCAAATCAATTAACGAGCGTGACAGGAATTTGAGGGTTTGGGTGAGGCAAACGGCAGCGAAGAATGCGGTCGCGTATAGGAGCCAAGGGTCAGCGTTTGCAGGCGCGTTTGCCAATTTGCCAAAAGGTCCAGTCCGTCGGTCTGTGGAGGAACCAGGCTGAAGAAAGGACGGCGATGGACGACCAGGGACGAGGGACGGTCTCGATGAACCCTCGATGGATCGTCAGGTACAGGAACCGGTCGCAGCTGCAGCCTCGAGAGCTATGTAGATCCGCTCGCGAGATCTGGTTGGTGCCCACGATGACGAGAGGGGAGAAGGGAAGCAGGGGACGAGGGCGGGTGGGGGTTGAGAGAAGGACAGGTGCAGAGGAGGAAAGGGTGGGCGAACGAAGGGAGGGGGAAGATGAAGGTGGTTCAAAAAAACGTGTTGAAGAATGCTGGGTACTTTGGGATGTGGTGCCCTGTGCTGAGGATTTGCCCTAGTGTGCCCTTGTGTCGCCTTATGTCGCCGTCGTGTGCCGTGTGCTCTTTGGAGATCCAATTTGGAAGGTACGGCGTCAAAAATGCGTGAAGATCATGTCACGCGTCAAGGCGGTCTGCCACTTCGGGACTCTCGTTGGTTTTCTGCCTTTTCGCTTTCTGCCTCTTTTCGCCTTTCACACGGTCGTACAAGACGCGTTGGCAGTCGAACAGCCTTGGCGTCCGTTGGGAGTTTGCCCGTATCAAACGATCGTGAACATTGCTCCGTCGATGGGCCAGTTGGAGACGGGCGACAGGAGACAGGAGACAAGACGTGGGGGATTCGACGCCAGATATATTGGCCGTTGCGGGACAGCGAGACAGCGAGCGAACGTCGAGGCACGCGATGTGAATCGGACGGCAGCGACAGATCACGGCAACAGATCACGGCGACAGTGACACGGTCGATGGAGATATTGGCTTGCGGGGACGAGAGACACACGAGACACGAGACATGACAGAAGATACCACCAAAGGGAACGTTGGGGGCGATAGCAGGAAAGGGGAAGGGTGATGGTGGTGACCGGGAAATTTGTGTGGGGAACGAAAGGGAGGGCGAGGGGGGGATTGCTGAGGGAGGGAAAAAGCGATCAATGCACGGCGTAATCCTTACTTACCGCCACGGTGAGAAGACTGTGAGAATCTGCAAAAGACAGCACAAACGGCGGGAATGACACAATTCCAAGGCACAAAGCGTAGGAGCTACGAGTTAACGTGTCCCACGAGCAATGCAAGCCTGCAGAAAGGGCCGGGTTTGATTTGATAGACGCGAAGGTGGAGAGAATGCCGGACTGGCACGCAGCTATTGGAAATTGATGGATCAGCAGATGAAGGGGAAACGGAAGAGGTGGTGACAAGAAAGTGACACAATTCAACAGCTGGTGAGTTGTCACTTTGGCATCGAGATGCGGATGAAAGTGATGAAAAAGTGATGGGTCGTTGGAAGCGTTCCTGTCCTGTTCCCTGACAAGACCAGGAACCAAGAACGCTGCCAGGAACACCAACACCAACTGCAGACCATTATGTCGTCGTCACCGTCTACCACGCCGTCTACTCACCTCACGTTCAACGCCTTCAACGAGGAGAGGGCTATGACACGATCGAGGCGATCATGTAGAAGAGCCCAGGGAAACAACAAAAAGTTTGCGGCTTTTTGTTGCTGGCGATTTTTGTGTTCTGTTTGTCGAGGTTTCAGGGCGGTCGTTTTCTGAGTCGAATCGGTCGAATCGAGTCTCGTGAGAGGCTGTCGGTCGAAAAGAATGCTCGAAAGTGAAAGCGAAAGGGCGGCCAGGGAGGCAAGCAAAGGAGGCTCTAAATTCCTCGGTCAGTCGATTGTCGAATTTCCCAATGGGAATGTAGGCCGACTAGCTGGTAAGGGGGAGGGGAGGAAGCGAAACAAGGCTTTTGAAAGGGCACAAAGAGACGACAGTGAAGAATTCCAGAAGACTCTGAAAGGGAGAAAAAGAGAGATGCGGATCTGAAATCAGGGATAGATGTAGGTAGGGGGCAAAGGAGAGGCTATACGTACGAAAACAGGGACGAAAGAACAGGAACCCAAAAATGCTATATAAAAACGAGATGGCCCCAAAGAAAACAACGAAGCTCGAGAAAAAAAGAGACGAAAGAAACGAGAATAAGGCTGATTTGCAAAAGGAGAAAAAAAGACGAAAAGTCGAAAGAAAGCGAAAGCGGATTGGCTGAGAATTTGGGAGCCAAAAAAAAGGAGTACGAAGGAAACAGTTCGATGACGGACGTTCCTTCCCCTTTTTAATCGAATCGAAAATCTCGGTTGTTCGTTTGACTTCGTTTTGCTGCACCTTGCTTTTGTCGACCCGAGTTTCCGGTTCGAGAGAAAGGAAGGACCGGCCGGGCGATGTGTCTGGACGGGCGGGCAAGGCAGGACCGGATTTGCGGATTTGCCTGGGGACGAAGGAGAAAACTAGTCGGGCCTTCCTGGGGAGAGAGGAAGGAACGGTCGGCGAGGAGGAGAGGAATGGAGAGAGAGAGAGAAAGAGAAAGAGAGAGATGGAGAGGGATGAAAGAAAGGAAGGAGCAAAGGAAAGAAGAGGAGAGAGAAAGGAGAGGGAAACGAAACAGGAAAAGGGAAGAGGGGAGATGGAGAATTAAAAAAGGGAAGGGGAGACTGGGGTGGATTTGCGTGAGAGCGTGTGGTGGACAAGGAAGTAGCGAAGAGCACAAGCAGGGAAGCTGCCACCGACACCACATAATTACGGGATACAGGACGGGCGCACAGAGCAGTCAGGGACTCAGCGCTGGCAAAGAAGGCTTCATTCACACTGCACCACAGAACCACACGTAGCACACACCAACGCCAACCAATAACTCCCATTCTACGACTCTATGGGACCGAGTAACTCAACTTGGTGCACATCTCACCTAATACTATGGAGCCCGCGTAAAGTGGGAGCGGGCTGGGTTGACCGGGGGTAGGGGGTGGTGGTGGTGGAGGTGTGGTGGAGGTGTGTGTGCTTGTCCTGAGTAGGGGGTGTAATTGCGTGAGAAGGCCCGTAGAGGCCGTAGGGTGGTCCAGGGGGTGGACCAGGGGGCGTGTGCATACGCTGTCAGAGGGCAATGGGAGGGCAATGGGAGGAGTGGGCGAGATTGGCTGCAGAAGGCCCAGAGGTGGACGAGGGCCCAAGTTCAGCTGCAGACGGAGAGGAAAAAGCAACTACATTGAGCAGCCGGGGGATGTCTTGAAGGGACAGAGAAGGAAGGAAGCAGGAGAGTCAGGAGAATCAAGAGAGCCAGGAGAGTAGGGAGCAAGAGAGCACAGAGGGAAGAAGGCATCGATGCATCCAGCCAAGGTAAAAGACAAGAAGGCAGAGCGTGGGATGAGATCCGGAGCACATCGTTTGCAGTCCATGCTTTTGACACGCGCAGTTGCACTGCCGGATGGTCTGTCGGAGACACAAAACCTCGTCTCCTCTCGTTTGCTCCTTCTCCTCTCCTCACCGGGCGGCCGATGGAGAGCCAGCCGATGGCCAGCCAGCCAGGAGCAGGCCAAGGCCAAGGCCCCAAAAAGTGGCCCAGCACGCCGCTTCAGCAACACGCCCACTCCAGCTCCATCTCCACGAGTCCAGCCAGCCAACCAGCGCGTAGAGCAAAGCAGCCAACCAAAGTGCGAACAAGCCGTACCCGACTAGGACCAGGACCAGGCGACGAACAAGGGGAGCCAGGAGGCGATGGTGGAGAGAGAGAGAGAGGGGTGAGGTGAGGTGAGGCAGTTCAGGAAGAGAATGCGAAAAGAGGAGAAGGAGGAAGAGACGAAAAGGAAGAGGGGGCTACGTGAGAAACGGACAGAGGCATTGGACTGGACGCAAGTTCACAACTCGAGTTGTGAGCGCGTTGAGTTCACAGTGAACTGCAAGGTGAGACAAGAAACGTGACTGCCAATCTCGAATTTTGCTGCTGAAAAAGGGGCAAGGTGGAATTGGGCCTGCAATATTATGTAATCCGACTTCAGGTACGTTACGGCAACTACGACCACTGGACAGTACTTGTACCACTGGACTGCAGCAATGACGAGCCACCAATACGCCATCTCACCATATTTGGACATCGTATCGAAAGGAACAAGAGAGGACAAGAGAGGAGGGGCTCGAGTCCGAGTCGCTGCTCATCGATTCGTTAGCGCATGGCTCTACACTGCCGCTTCGCCGTTCTCCGTATGTCGTAAACAGGCCCGCGTCAACAAGTGGGAGAGAATAAAGAAGAAAGAGTGCAAGGTTGGTGAGATCCCTTGGCGAGCTTGCTTGGGAGGGCCTTGCTGTGAGAGGGGAAAAGGGAAGACGATTGGCAGCAATTACGGAGATATTTCAAACGCGGTTTTTCCTCTTGTCTCGTTTTGGCCAAATCTTGGGTGTGTCGTCTGTGTTTTTTTCGCTCGGCGATGGAGACGTGTCGAGAGGCGTCACGAAGTCTTGGAAGCGTGAAGCGTGTAAAGCGTAAAAAGCGTGTAAAGCCGTGTTTAGAAGCGTGTTTTTTTATGTAGCCCTGCCCTTGTCTTTGGTGTGTGTGAGCATGCAGGATCAAGCCTGTTTGGGCGCCTGCTGGGCCTGCTTGTCCTGGCACACTACGACGATGGAGGGATTGAGATCATACGCTCGCCTCCACCCCTCCCCTCTTTTCATAGCTGTCTTTGGTCTGGTCGGTTTCGTTGGCGTGCCCCTGGCGCTGCTGAACGTCTCCGTATCGACGTTTTGGCCGACTTTGGTGGACTTTGGTGGACTTGGATGCAGAGCGCTTTTTGCGTGGAGCGTGGCGTACTGTAAAGTGCTGCGGCAGACTCTCGCGAGCGGGGGCAGGTGCGAAGGAGGGAGGGACGGGCGAGGGTGAGTGGGTGAGTGGGTTGGGATGGAGAGATGGAGGGCTGGACATCTCGAGGTCCAAGGGCCTCGAGGCCCCCAAAGGGAAGCTGCGACCGACGATTGGTCAATCGGGCCCGAGCACGTCTTTCACGTCTTTGGCGAGATTGAAAAGATAACTCACCAACGACACGCCGTGAGAGCGTGTACACCGCATTTGTGTGCGTGTGTGTGTACATCGAACGCGTGCTCGACCCTGTTTCGGCAAGCCTGTAAACGAGGCAATGCTCGCGACAATGTGAGATGGCTCAGTGGCTCAATGGCTCCCAAGCTTCCAAGTGCTTGCATGCATCGCGTCGACAAGCTCCTTCCCTGCGAGAGGGAAAGATGGGAAAGGCCCACGGTGGAGCGGGGTGTCTGGCGTGTGTGATGGGCGGGCAGGAGCGCCCGAACCAGGACTGATGACGGAGGACGGAGGAGGAGTGACAGAGCGGCAGTCAGTTTCCTCTTTTTACACGTTTGTGGGTTCGCAGGTAGGTTCGCGCTTTCCTGGTTTGCTGGTTGGCCACAAGCCCGTTTTGCAAGACGAATGTTTCCGGGCCTGCCGTTCGAAGATGCCCTGGGATCAACACACGGCTCCCAGGCTGCTCAGCCTGCCGGCAACGTCGCCAAAGACAAAAGAACAAAACAGAGCCGTGCGACTCTGGCAGACGTGAAACAAACAACAGACCAGGTCGGTATGCTTTGAGGTCGACATGATTTGTTTGGATATCATGCCTTCTCTCTGTTGGTGTCCGTCTCTTTTTTCTTCTTTTTTTCTCTCTTTTTTCTTTTCTTCTTTTCTTTCCGTCCTTCATCCTGTTCGTCGCCAACCGGCTCGTTGTTCGCGATCTACTCTTTTTTCTTCATTTTCTTCTTGTTCTTTTTTTTTTTCGCCCGACAGGTCCGCCGCATAATATTACTTCTCCGCTGTGGAGGAGAAAACTCTGCTACGATGCTACAGAAAAAAAAAATGAAGAAAAATCAAAGTGAAAATTTGCTTGAAGCCATCTCCATATTGTGGATGTGAACTACTGTATGGGCAAATGTAGGCAAATGGACGAAGAATTTTTCATCGTGACGCTTTGCAGTCGTTCTGTCTTTCAAAACATTTTAACTTTTACTTTGTTCTTTTTCTCTTCTGCACACCCTTCTCCATACTGCAAATGCAACGCCAAGCGTGGACAAGAGCGGGAACAATTGAAACACGGCACAGGGAAAAGAGACAAAGCGCAGAAGGATTTTTGAGCAACTTGCAGGGGAATTGAAGAGTGAAAAAATCTACGAGACGCATCCAGCCAACCAAGTCGCGTCGTCTCACTGGCCAGCATTAAATAAAAAGGCAAAGAAAATCAAGAAAATCGAAGAAAAAGAAGATGCCCGGAAAATAGACAGAAAAACCACGCGCCACTGCTACCCATCGGAACCGCGAAGACCCAAGACGCGGTCCGGGGTGTATGAAAAGGCGACAGAAAAGAACGTCAATTAAAATGAAGAAGAAGGGCAACGTAAAGAAAAAGAAGAAAAAAAAAGGAGAAAGAAAAAGCAAAAGCCTTCCCGGCGGGCGGGACGCCGGAAGTTATGGCTGGCCACGAGCAAAGGGAGAGCGAGACATTGCCGTCCGGCTAGGGAAGAAGGGTGACAGTTGTGAAGACAAAAGACAGAAGACAGAAGACAGAAGACAGAAGAAGCAAGAAGCAAGCCACGAGACAGCAAAGCCTCGTGGAGCTCCCAAGGCGATATCAAAAATATTCGAGGCAAGGGAGCAGGAAACGAGCCGAACATACGGAGTACGAGGAAGGAAACAAGCCAACACCAACAGGCGCAAATGCTCTGGGCGGTCGTTGCCATTCAGAGACATGGCTTCTCCCGCTGGGACTAGGGTCTTTTGGCGCAGCAACAGGGCGGGGCTGAACTAGGATACCTACGAGGTAGACAACACTGGCTGTCTTGGTATTTGCTCTCCCCCGCGTGGGATGCAGAAGCCTTTCGTTTGTTTGTTTTCTTTTTGGTCTGTTGGTTCGAAGCTCGACGCACGAGGCATTCTACAAGGCGTTATGTTTAATAGCTTTCGCTTGTTGTGACCCACGGCTGGGAATTGCTGGCCGGTTTTGGATACATGAGAGTTGTTTGAAAGGGTTCTCGGAAGAGCTTGAGAGCTTAGGAGTCTGGGAGCTTGTAGACTTCCTCGTGGCTGGCAATATAGCCTGTCACTACGGCACCTTACGACCTGTAATATCGCCGTGTCCCATCGATCCGTTATATCAAGACTGCTAATGGCAAGGGAGGGTCGAGAAAATCAAATGTTGTTCTCCATCGCCGTCGACATTCTTTCGTTGGCATCTTCACCCTCAGTCTCGACAACTCCACAAAGAACTGACAACAGCCTCATGCGGAACAGACTAGACACACGACATACCTCGCACGAAATATGACAACTATCTGCGTCAGGGCGTCTAAATTGTCGACGTAATACGGCTTGTGTTTCTCTCTTATTTCGTGTGGAGAAAATCAAATAAGATACAGCCGGCAAGGCCAGGTCCAGCCAGGCCCATACTCCGTACAGGCTCTTACTCCGTACAAAAAAAAAATACAGTGGGGCGGTTATTTGCTTTGCCTCCTCTTTGAAGTGCTTCCTTTTTTTGTCGTCACCTTCTCAGCTTCTCCACAGACGGCCCCCAAACGCCCAAAGACCCCCCTGTACGTTAATGAGTGTCGAGGCAACGCTGCTGGGCAGGTCTTTGACGGCCCATCACAGATCACAGGCCAAAATATCGAATGACAAGAGACAGGCTGGAAGTAAAAAAAGCAAAAGAGAGCAAGCGAAAGCCGGGAAAGCCATGAGACAAGACCCAAAAAAAAACGCATGGACCACTGTCTCTACGACACATTTACTTTTGGCTTCGTGTTCGTCTTTCCTTTCTTTTTCCTCTTCCTCTTTCTACGTCCTCTCCGTCACAGCCGCACGCCCCCCGACATCTTTGATGCCTCTGTATGGCTGTCTCGTCGTGCCCCAGCATAGGCCCCTGGAGCCCCATTAATGGAGACTGCAAAATTTTTCGTGTCGACATCCCTTGCTGCAAAGTATTAGAAAGAACTGGGCCTCTGGGCCTCTCTTGTCCTCTTTTCTGCAAATGCCCCATAATCCATAAACATCGTCCACACACGAAGCACCATTCAATGTATTACGCGCAGTTTTTGCTTCATTTTTTTTTCCTTTTCGTTTCGGCTCAACTTTTCTCTTACGTCTCGCTGCTCCTCATCACCATCTCCACCGACTCAAGAATCACCGAGAATGCATGCAAATGGAGGCAAATGGATACTTGTACAGACGCAGGCAAAGCAAACAAACGCAGGCACACGAGCAATTTACACTGCACGCCCCATGCCCGCTTTTTGGACTCTTTCACCCTTTCACCCTTTCAACCCTCTTGCCTGGTCTCCGAGACAAACGAGGCGTTCAGACAACACCACGAACCAGACAGGGTACAACATCACTGCTTGTTTTCTGTGTGTGTTCTGTATGTTTTCTGTTTGTTTGTCGATGCAGTCGAAAGGCATCACGACGCGGTTAATACACACACGTAAAACAGCACACGCGTATCGAGTAAATAAAATCTTGTTAAAGATGATACGTCTCTCAAAAAAAGAAAAGATGGCTTGGGAACCTTCAAGATCGTCGTCGAACGATTTCCACCTCCACCCGCCCACGCTCTCCCACGCCGAGACAAAACAAACAGCGCCTTCCTCCATACAAAGAAAAACCAAGACATTGGGTAATTGTGAGACAAACAACCGGTTAACCAAAGGGAACTGTTCCCCGGGTCGTGTAGATTGAAAAATACTGGGGTTGGATACCGCCTCTCACTACCACATTGGATGGGAAAAGAAAGCACTGAGACAGTGACCTACAGAAGGGGACACGCAAAAAAAAGAAAAGAAAAAAAAGCCTGGCGTTCGGCTGCTGTTACCCACGAACCGGCCGCCTTAAGATAGAGCCCAGAAAGGCCCCAATGGCCCAAACAGTCTCAAAGTGCCCTAAAATTCAACGTCCTGTCGTTGCACCGTTCACAAGCGAAGTTGACCATCTTTGCCCCATCACAAAACGCAAATCCGCCAGTCGATCACCATCTACCACGAACGACAAGCGATAAACTTTTTTTTGTCTCCTCTTACTTTCTTACTCTTCCCCTGGATTTTGCGTTGCACGCCCGTATTGAGCAGGTGGCATGTCTCGGCGGCCGATTGGCTACGACGGGCCCTCCTACTCTGCTACTTGTCCCCTTTTTTTTGCTCACCTAACAAACAGCGTCCTCATAACTGACTTGCAGGTTGACGATCAAGAGGCCGCTCTCCCAGTCTCCCTTGGAGTCCACACAAATGGGACCTTCAAATGCACAATGACGCTCTCATACAGGTGGGCGGAGAGCGTAACGTGCTTTGAGAAGGGTCTCCAAAATTCTCCTCTTTCTCGTCTGTCTCCTCTTTTTGTCTCTCTCCTCATCTCACGCGTTAAGTGGCCACGCTTTGGCCCCAATCTACGCGCCGCGGCAAACAACGCAAACAAGGCAACGAACCCAGACAGAGTTAGATGCTCCGGCCTGTCAGCTTGCCCCGGGGAGGGCCCTGGCAAGGCCGAGCCACGATCACGATACCGTCCCTTTTGGGATGTTCCTTTCCCCCTCGAGCCCCTCTCGGATCCCCTCTCCATCTTTTTCAGTTTGCATTGTTTGTATTTGTCTTGTGAGCCTGCATGCAATCGCATCTGACCGGCCGGGCTGGTCACTTGTTGCTGCTGCTCCACCCCCCTTTGCTGCGTTGCGTTTCTCTTGCATGCAAGACATCGTCATGCGTTCTCTTTCTTGCTTTTCTTCTTCACTTGGTCCTTGCACACCTGGACAACGAGAAGAGGCCTCGGTCTGGTCGACTGCGGCCTGGCCCCCGGCAGACGGTAAATAGTACCGTCAAACGAGGTGCTCGAACGAACGCGGCATTGTATTGTGTAAGAGGCCGCTCAAGGTGGCCACAGTTCATTGTTCAGCTGTGAAAATTGCAACAAACAACCATTGGGCGATCGACACGTGAAGTGATAGACAACCCTGAAAGAAAAAGAAAAAAAGAAAAAAAGCAATACAAGAATACATCAAAATCGGCAAAACATACGTCGTCTCGGGTCGTTTACGCGTCTGCGTCCAGGGCACGCGATGTTGTTGCGCGCGTCTTCTTGAAAGACCAGTGTGGTGTGCCAGTTTCTGGGTACACGGTTCCGATTCGACAAATCGTCGAGACCAAAATAAAACCGATAGAGAGGGGAAAAGGAGACGGCGTGGTGGACGGCGCGTGCGGATCGCCATTGAAACCGGAAATGCAGCCAACGAGCGGCCGAAGCAGGGCAAAAAGCGGGACGGAGAATACGGAGAATACTTGTAAGTCAGTCAGTACAAGTACAAACAGTACTTGTTGGGCTGCGTGTGTTGCGTGATAGCTGCTTGTCGTTCGTCGTCGTGCCCAGCCAAGATGTGATGAGAAAGATGCCAGGCTGAAAAGGAATTAAAGAGAGGAGAAAAAAAGAGTGGGGGGTTACATGTTGGTGATGAGTGGAAAAGCAAGGAAGGGCAGACGAAGGAAAGAACGGCCGGGGTGCTCGAGCAATATGCTGCATCAGGAAGGAGAGAAGGGTGTCGCGGAGAGGAAGGCGTGTTCCCTGGCGACCCATCGTTCCTTCCTTCAATACAAGCACAAAAGCGCAATTACCCTTACACATTGTCTCTGAGATCAAGCTCGATACAAGCTCCGTCTGTTTGAGGTGCCCCAACGAGGCAAGTACGAGGCAACTACGACTGCGAGTTCAGGGGGGCGGTAACAGCGTCCCTCTACTCTTCTTTGAGCAAAGCTTCGAACAGTGGCCTTATGCTCATGGCAACATCCGGTCAAAGCTCCCAACAAAACCCGTCACGGTGTCAGCCATATCCAGCCATGCACCTCGTGTCGTTTGCTCAGCTCGAAGAGTGGAACACAAAAAGAACGGACGGAACGCGGTGGACGAGCTTTCGATGAAAATCTTAAAGACACCGATCTCGTGCTTTAGTGCTGTCTATCAAAAGGAGCCAAACACCAGGACCATGGGCGCAGTTTGATACTGAAAGACTGGTCCTTTTCTGGAAGGAATAAATTACCCCTGTAAAGAACCACGGGCCAAAACGCACCAAAAACCAACACCAGAGACTCACAGGCCATGCTCTGCCCACGGCCACAGGGCGGACAGAACTAGCAACCAGACGAAACAGCCAACGCAGCGCCAGACCAGGCCAGGACAGGCCAGGGCCCAGGCCGAGAAGACGATCTTGGTGTGCTGACGGTCTCCAACCAACACACGAGCTACAGATGAGCTACAGAGAGCTACCCAAAGACGGAAAACACGAGCGAGCCAGTCGCGACTGGTCTTCGAGATTCTCCACGTGTGGGTGAGTGGATGAGAGGGCACAAGGCAGGTTTTTTTTGTGGTCTTTCGGTCGAGTTCAGGGTGGCGGTAGTTTTGCGCAATCTCACCAGGAGGTCAGGCTGGGCGGGGTGGCTTGGACCTGGGCCAGCCGACCTGGAAAGGAGGCACGAGGAACGATCGAGCTGCAGGTAAGAAGACAGAATGAGAGATAGGGCAGATGCAACCGACGACGTACGAAAAAAGACCCACTGGTGATCACGGAGCACCACCAGTGACTCTCGATCTACTCCGTAAGAGGAGAGGGAAAGAGAGCGCGTTACTCTCACGAGGTTGACGGACAAGAACAAAACATCAACGCTCACGCTATCCCCTTCCCACACAGACTCTCACGTCAACTGCTGCCATTCCTTTATCCTCGGCATGAGGCAGGTGCATCCCGCCGTGGCGGACCCCCTTTTTCGTCTGTTCCAGTTCCAGTTCCAGTTCCAGCTCGCCCCTGTAGTATGACGAAATGCTTCTCTTCAATTATTGAACACACAGCCCCCTCCCAGCTCGACCAACGCAAGGGATGAGCTGCAAAATTGGTAACGACAAACCGGGAAGCGGACTCGAAGAAAAAGAGGAAAGACTTCCTCGGCGTCGCTCATTGCAGCATAGCTCGAATCGGATATGCCGTGATAGCGCAGAAGGAGGGGCGTTGAGGGCGTGCTGAGGCGCTGGCTCGGGCTGGGCAAAGAAAAGATACGGAGTAATTTACTGCACATTGCAGATACGACTACTCCGTAACAGCGACGCGGCTAGCCCTCTTGCTGGAGATATATTGGGAGGTGGCAGAGTGAGAGAGGGGAAGAGGGAAAAGACGAGAAGAGGCAGCACACAACTGACTGTCAGATGCTGTATCTTCCAAGAATCTTAGCTTACCAGTCAGACGCAGCTCGCGTGCTTTGAGGCGGGCCCGAGAGGCGGGAACGACGTGCAGTTCTCGCGTCTTTGCCCTGTGACTGGCTCCCAACCCCTGTCCGCCTGCTAGCTGTGGCGGTCGGTGTCTTTGAGTTTGAAGTGTCTTCTGTCTTTTCAGTGTTTCTTTTCTCTGCCGGTTCTTTCAATATGCTCTGTCCTTTCCCAGAGGTTAGATACGGTGTAACTACATCGTAATACTCTGTACGACGTATCTATATCTTAAACGCATCTTGCAGTGGACAACGCATCTCCTGTCTTCTCCCTCTCCCCTCTCTCCCCTCCCCTCAATTAATTTCACGACGAATCTAACCAACAGCAACGGGCATGGCTGGGCGAAAGTCGGGGTACAGGCGTTTCTTTGTTCTCTTGCCGCCTGCTACGCCGCTCTCCTCCGCTTCCTCCGCTTCCTCCGCTCTCCTCCTAAGCTCGCCAGGTATTCCATACCCCGTACTTCGTTCTCGTCCTATCTTGCCCTTTTCTGGAGGATTACGACCTTTAGTCGGCCCTTGGTAGGGTGGCTCGGGTGGCAGCGTGTGTGTGGGCTCGCCCTTGGTGGTCGCTTTCCCCCTCTTCTGGCTGCATGGAAGCAGGTCTTCGTAAAAACAGGGGGACAAACGACAGCCAAATGGGAGCAAATGGAAGTCCCAATCGAAAAATGGAGCGCAGTTGAGCAGGAAGCTAGCTTGAGCAACCTGGCAGCTTACCTGTTTGCTGGGCGCTGGCTGGGAGCCAACAGTGTAAAAATACACCAAAATACAGCACTGCAGAAAGAAGAGGGTGTGGACGAGGGTGGACGAGGGTGGTCGGGGGTGGTGAAGGGTTTCAATGGAAATGAGCAGCAGCAGCTGGCCTAGGCTATTTTGGGACAAGAGTCGCCGTCGTGCCTTAAGGCTGAAAATACGTGAGGTACGACGTAAGTACGACATACTCCGTCGTCAGTGAGCGTTTATGAGAGAGCAGCACTCGCAGTGAGAAAGCAGGAAACTGCATCTCACCTTCCCTCGGCTGGCTCGCCGACATGGGACGACTGCTCCGCAGCCTCCCTCCCACCTTCCTTGCTTTCTGGCGGCGAAGTGCCCTTCCTTCCTATCACCAACAGCATAGCGAAAGTACAAGCACACTCGCTCCTTCCCTCTTGCAGCTGCAGACATTGCCTTCACCTGCTTCCGCCCCCAGTCTGAATGGCTCCGGCTCTTCGTGTCTTACTGTCGCTGCTCTGGCGCAGGCCTCTTCGTTTTCTTCGTCATCTTTTCGAATATGGATCTCTCTCTGTCATCGAGTAAAAAAAAAGTCTTTTGTTCCGGTGGCCTGCTGGGCCTTCTTTCGTTTTGCTGGTCTTTTTCGGCTTGTGCTCACGCTCCTTCCTCTTTCCCCGTCAGTTCCTGCCTCTCTCATTGGTCCGGACTATCCCAGTCCATTCAAAGGCCCCCCCGTCCCTCTTTCCTCCCCGCCCCAGTCCTGCGGCAGCTTTACCCCTGGTCACTAGCCAATGACAGGCCACCGTACTGTCCCAAAAAGGGAAAGAGCAAGGGGGTGTACGCATTTCGTTCTCGAGCTTTTTGAGCTATTTTTTGTTTGGAGCCCAGCCGAGCCAGTGAGAGTGCGTTTCTCCATGAGTGGATCCCGCATCCCGCAAACGCGCACCTCCCAAAACGCGTTTCTCGTCCTTGCTTGTCTTGCTCTCTTCCAATGAACGGCGGCGCTAGAGCCTTGCAGCAGGTAAGATCACATATCGCCATTTGTGGGAAGGAGCGATGGCTCCAGCACGACGTAATGTCTCCATCTCCTTCCCCTGCTCGCTAGCAAGAGCAGTCTTAACCAGGGCCCAGACAGGCCAGGCCAAAACTCGGCCCAGATACCTAATTGAAATAACCAGACAACCCAATTCTCCCCTCCCCCCCAAACAAGTTGTCGAAAAAGCCTCCGCCACAATCTCGATGCGTTCCCGTATCTACGCCGGAAAGGGACAGGAACCGCGTATTCGGCCAGACCAGCGATGTGCCCTGTCGTCAAGCCTTCCAAACGCACTTGATGCACCGAAACCACAGCTTCTCAATCGCGGACCAAAGCGGCGATCCCTTCCCAAAGCTACCCGAGCCTTTCTCTTCTCCTCACAGCAATTTACGAGTGCCTGGGGCTGCAAACACAAGCTCACAGGAAACACGGGAGGCTCTTCCCCTCGCTTTCCCATCCTGGCGTAGCCTCGCCTCGCTTGGTCCTTTTGGCTCTTTCGGTTTCGGCGGGCAGGCAGAGCGACGATCCATGGAAAATCCATCGAACATCTCCAGTTGTCCGATCGCACGCAGGCGGCAACACGGCGGTTTCCGAACCGTGTGCGACGTAACGCATCTGTCAATATGCTTGCAGCAACGACGTAACAAACACTCTTATGTCTGTATCACTCGACGCAGGAGACAGGAAGCACGAAAGGAAAAGGACGAAGAAGGCTCTAACTCCACTTCTTTCCGGCTTCCTGGTCTTCCGAAGCGCCCTGACGGGCTTCGACGCGATGCAACGTCAAAAGGTAAAGAGAGCGTGTGTGATCGAGTGAGAAAGAAAGAGGCTGGGAAGATGCTTGTCGAGCACGATTGGGGAGAAATCGAGACAAAAGGGCCTCTGTCGCTCCCAGAAACCACCACCGAAATTGCGGAGCCAGTGAGCCAGGCTACTGTAGCCAGCAGCAGGGCAGCTCGCAGAACGGCCGGAAAATAAAGACACGAAAACCCCTGGCTCTGCATGCATGCTTCCATGGTGGAGAGCACTGCTTTTTTTTTTCAACGCGCTCTGCCTTTCACGTGTCCGGGCGACCTGATTGGCCAGCAAACGCTTCTTGAAATTGGACATGGGAGAGAAAAATACTGTGCATGCAAGGACACACTGTTCTGCTGGGATGTGGGATTGAGATTCTGAGATGTGCGAGTTTTGCGTGCTTTTGTCCCACGCGACAGGATTGTAACGGTGCCCTTGTCAACTCTTTTTTCATCACTATCACTTTCACGCCCATCTGCAAGTTTTATTAGAGAGTCCCAGTCCAGGAGGCGAGATGATGAGAGGACAAAGGAACGTCGGACATCGGGCGGCGGGAACGGCTTCGCTGCAGCTAAACAGCGTTTAAGATTGTGTGCTTTGGGCGTCTACTTGTAAGACTACGGAGTATTTAACAAGCAGGATACAGAATATAGGGAGCCTGCCGCCATGTCCCACGCTGAGCTGTAGCCGTCAGGAGTTTTCCATAGGGACAGGTGAGAAAAGGCTACGAGGCAATTATGCCCGTCATACTGTGCGCACCCCGGGACGCCGTGCATGTCTCAGACATGCTGCAAAGGAGGGGAGACAGGCGGGATGCAGAAAAGAGAGAGAGAGAGACAGAGAGAGACACAGAGAGACAGGCACATTGAAGGCGAAAAGGCGGAGAGAAATAGGGGGAGATGAGTAGGAGAGCGTGAGGGGGGGGACCTCGTCGTCTTACTCGTAGAGTTTCGAGGAGAAAAGGAAGGATACAGACGCAAGGCGAGGAAAGAAAGGCCGACATCTGCACGTAAAAGACGGATGAGCATGACGGACGGCAGCAGTGCAGCAGCAAGCGAGACAGCCCCCTATTGTGTACGACGACGGATCGTAACTATCTGACGGCCGTCGATGTCTGTATTTGGCAATCGTTCAGCTGAACCCAAGCAGCCAAAATTGCAGCAATAGCTCACGCATATGAGCACGCATATGAGCACTCATAGGCTCGCATCCTTTACGCACAGCGACGATACGCATTTACGATGCCTGCAATGTGTCTCTGCCTCTGCATGACTGGCTCGGACTGGATTGCATCTGCAATGGCATCTGCAGCTGGGTCTACACCGCCTCCGTGACCACTGTCGAGCCGTGATCGTCCCTATCTAGGAGCATAAACAGTCGGCGAATGGCATCGAAATGAGAGACACACCAGCAGTAACAGACGGCGCGCTTCTTTCGATTTTCTCGACTATTTTTATTTATTTTTTCTTCTCCCCATTTATCTCCATCGAGTAGTACGTGATTCAAGGAACCCTTACCGAAGATTCGACCCAACAACTCAAATCAATAAACCCGAACGCCACGATGCTACGCTGCAAGATACCAGCGCTCGATGCGACTGGCTTTCACTGGCCATTAGCTCTTCAAGGGCAGCGGCTGGCTCAAGCTGGCTGAAAAGGAGCCCTGCAGACACTTGCAGCGTCTATCATCCCTTCCTGTGCCCAAAAATACGGAAACAAGGTGAAGTGAGGCAATTTCCGTCTGAATAATCTCGTTTCCAGGTGCCTCCCCAACGCCAACGGCCTTCCATACAGTGCCTGCAGACAGCTGAACTTCTCGATTGGGCGCGGCTTGTCGGACTCGCCTACAAAATACTCGTAAAATACGCGGGCCCTGATGGTCCCAACCATTCACATGTCAGCCAAAGAGAGCTCCCTCTCTCTCATTTGTCCCCCTTTTCGCAGTGCCATTGTCTGCGTGGTTTCAGACGCCTACCATTCTCTCCTCTTACCCCAAAGCAGCCGTCCACTCGTCATCGAGTCGGCAGAGAAACTGCCACAGAACTTCAGCCAGGCCGTTCTTTGGCTGTTTTTTGGCCGTCCTTTTGTTCCGTTCTTCTTGCTTCTTGCTTCTGCTCTTTTGCCTGTTTGAGCGTCTCGTCCGGAAGGAAACTCCCATCACAGAGCTAGCAAGCTATTTTCTCACCCGCAGAAGGAAGACAAACCCAGCTCGCGCTCGAATGTCCGCCGCCTCGCCTGTCTTTTGCCGTCCTCGCCTCTTGTCTTTATCTCGTGTTGATGCGTCCTCTCTGTATGCATATACCCGGTGCCACGTTGATGAAGAGGCGATAGACTTCAAGAAACCTGGAAAGGACGAGCAAACACACATGGTTTGGTGCTTTCCCTGGAAACGGTCCCTTTTTTTTCGGCGTGTCTGGTTTTTCTGTTTCTCATATCGTTCGTCTTTGCTTAGCCTCTCAGGCTCTTTATCCGAACCGAGTCGCGTTGCAATGGAAACGCGTCGAAGCCGTCTTCGATCTATATCAGTTCATGCGTTCGGATATCTTTACTGCTGTTGCCAATACATCCTGCATATATGACTTCAACCGAACCTCTCACCGCTCAACGGCAAGCGCCTCCATTGCATTCGTGATATATGCCGCTATCGTGCTGGCGTCGTCTTTCTCGTAATAGCACTTACATTTCCTGTCGAAGCCTGTCGTTATGTCTTCTGTTAAAGCACCAATCTTCCATCTTCAGCCCGTCCACTCTCCAGGGGCACAACCACATGGCCATTCTTCCTAATTGCAGCGATACGAGAGGCAGAGGCACACGCCGGCGGATGATATAATTTCGTTGCGCGGCATTGTGAACAGCGCTGGCGTGCTATGAGAATAAAATGTCTGCTATTGCATCAGGGATAGGGGCGTCGTCTTGCCTCTTTCCCATCCTGTCCTTTCTCAAAGAAGATGGTGTGGACAGGGAAGGAGCGGGACGTCGGGCCAGGGCAACGACGACTGGGGCAAAACAGCACACAAAAGACCGATTTGAAGATGCTAGTTGTTCTCGTCAACCAATGGTTTGCACCTGCCCTCTCAAATGGCAATTCATGCGTGCTGCTCTCTGTGACTCCTATTTTTACCAGTAAGACTTACTCCGTAGACTTACACACTTACACACTTACACACCCCCTACTTCATAGCGGGCAAGGGTTTGCTGCTCGCACCTTCCCACCTTGATGCGCTGGCAAAATTGCATATTACACTGTGATTGATAACGGGCGCCAGGTGCCAGGCGCCAGTAAGAGAAGGAACGAATGACGAGCAAGACAGAAAGATAGAAGATATCGAAATCCCAATAGAACGAATGAAGCAAAGAAAGAAGGAGGCTGGGAAAGGAAAGCGCGATGCCCCGTATCTTGCTCCGTCCAAGCAGGAACGAGGGGTAGCCGAGGAGAGCTCCTGCCCGTCCAGGCAATAGAAGCGCTTTCCTAACTCTGCCCATGACGTGAAAGAATATGCACATGCACCTCACAACAGGCTGTTGCCGCTCGTAAAACAGACAAACCCCAAAAAGACCAAACAATGCAGATCGAAAATGGTGGCCCAGCATTCATCGAGGTATCATCGCCGCCGCCGCCGCCGGACAAAACGGACTGCCTTGCTGCAGAGCCTCCGGAGGCCCCTCGCCTCTCCCCTCTTTTTACATGTTCGTGCATGCCGCTGCTGCGGACAATCCCACAAAATGACCAAAACGAGAGAAGCGAAGGAGAAGCAAAACAAGAGACGGGCGCATGGAAACATGGAAAGCATGGAAACATGCGGCAGCATATGCAAGACGAGTTGCCGCTTTCACGATTTGGGGACATGGCTCCGGATCCCAAGCCAGCTGAAAGCGGTCCGAAGAGGAAAAGAGAAAAACAACGCGCCGCGCACACGACAAAAATAAAGAAAAAAACGCGGAAAACACGAGAAACACGCCAGGCAGCATCGCATCCTCTGTCCCGATCCAGTGGGACGCAGGCAAAAGTCCGACCTCTGTAGAGTGCCAAAGCAGCAGGATAGCCCGGCATGGCGAGGAGAAGCGGTAAGGGAGACAGACCAAAAAGCAAAATGCGCTTCCAAGCCTGCTTTGAGTGCAGGCATGATGCGGCCGACTGGAAGAGGTTGGCGATGCCGAGTCTTCCTGTGTCCTTGCTCTCTTTTGCCTTCTGACGACATTCTCCCTTGCATCGTCGCCCTCCTCCACCTACTCCTCCTACTCCTCAGCCTCCTTACCCTTGTTCTGCCTCCTCACCCTTGTTGTTCTTGTCGGCTGACCGCGGGCGGCCGCTGATGCTGCAGAAAGCGGAAACAGGCGGGCGTTTCTGCTGATGATCCTGCCTCTCTCACCACCTCGACCATCTCCGCACTTTCTCTCCATTGCCTTCTTGCCAGCCTCGTGAGCCGAGAAGTTTTGTCCACCAAAACGCCAAAAACCCTGGCTCTGGAGAGGGGCTCATCATCGCCACCGCGGGACAAAACTGCCAAAATGGCTCGTGAGAGAGAGGGGAGGACGCCGAGAGACGCAGTTCGTCACCAGCCCCCTCAAGCTCCCCTCTCCTCGTCAGATTCTCCTGTTCGAGTTGAAACTCGCTCTTTCTGGCAGTGGCCAATGAACCGACAGATGCAGGCCTGACCAGCCAGGCCTCTGACCTCCTGGACCCGTTCGTGGAGTAGTCCGGGAGCTGTCGTAGGAGGCGACCCCGCTGAATCACCCGTGAATCACCCCTGTCTGACTTTCGACTAACACAAACATTTCTCTCTCACCTTACAACTCCTCAAAAGAGGCATTTATGCGTCGAAGAAGGAAGACATCTGCCGTTGAGTTGAGCTTGTTCACAAGATCACCTCGGACAAAGAAGCCAGGTCAAGCGACCTGGTTATACCAAAACGCCGGTGCAATCGTCCTGGTTGGCTGTTGGCAAGAGAGGCCTTTTGCTCGGCCCGGCACAGACCAGGTTTGGGGGCGGCCAGCGGGCTTGGCCAGGCCAGCTGTCACAACTGCCCTGTGCGGGATACCGTGTCGCGCAGGGACGAGCGATTGGCTCTGGGGTCTGCCAGCGCACAAATCCCTATCAAATTTGTCCAGATTTGACGCTCTCAACCTCTCATTCGGCTCGTCTCAACCACAGACACGGACACAGACACAAACACAGGGCAGGCCAGACCATGCCAGGCCAAATCAAAACCAGACCGAGTTCGCTACAGCCAGCCGTGTGGTCACCACGCTCGCCATGTTCACGATTCAGGAAATCCAATCAAGCGTGTGCTTGTGTTGCTGCATCCCACCGACCTGGAAAGCTCATGATTTCTTTACTTCGGTTCGCGTGCTCCTCGAGAGCATTGGCGAGAGGTGACGACACAGAGGCCGGGCCTGGCCTGGCCTAGCCTTGTTTGAGTCGGCCATGCGAACGAAGGCCACGCATGACGAGCACGATGGCGAACACGATCGAACACAATGACAAGCTCTCATAACAAACAATCCTCCTCAATGCACATCATCGCACAAAGGGCGGCCAAGGTCTAGGACCAGGCCTCGCCCAGATACGACTTTGGAATGCGGTGGAAAAGCCTTCAAGCATTGACAACCCAACAAAGTCATTACGTTTAGAGGAGAGACAGACCAACAGAATGGGCCATCCAGTTCAACCTCTCGAGTGCAATGAACATAGTTGCACAAGAAGTCAACGATACAGAGACAGAAACAAACAACCTGGGCGTTTCCATTAAACACCCTTGCCCTGGAGATGCCCTGGGCGCGCGACCGGCAACGTGCACCCAAGAAAAGAAACAAAGTTAAAAAACGACAAATCAGAAAGATGAAAAGAAAAAGAACAGAAATCTCTAATCGTTCTATTAACCCCCTTTGAGTTATAATAACAGAGAGCACAGACAAACAAACGACCCAACGAGCAACGAACAGTCGAAAAGACAGCCTTCCTGCCAACTGCCAAATTGAACCTTTCTTTTTGCTCTGCCTACGAGTAAATTAAAAAACGGCCAGAGCGTGCTCGCCCCAGTCTCTGCAGGTCTGAAATATACGGAAGTGCGACGTACCCCGTGTTCCGGCGCAGGCGAACCCACGGAACACGGAAACAGAGGACACGCGCTGGGACGCGGGACAGACGCGGGACACGAGACAAGAAGCCATGGGAGCCTTGTTTGTGGCTAGAATAGTTCTCCTTCATTTGTGCAGCACAACCACACACGAAGGACCACCACAAAACCAAAAACCAAAACAAGCGTATGAGCCATGTCGAGAGATGTCTGAATCCAGGTTTTCCTGTTGTCGTCGTTGACCGTGCTGGAAACTACAGTCGACAAAACGGGCACGATGCATGAGCCGTTTTGTCGGTCCTTTCGTCTGATGGACGACCCCGACCCAACAACACCCCCGAGCCAAATAACGGGTGTTTGTGTTTCTACTTCCTGCTCTTTGAGGTTGCCGGGCCGTTGCGGGACGGCAAGAAAGAGAGAGAAGGGAAAATGCAAAGACAAAACAAACTTTGAATATGCAAAAAGGAAAACAGCATATTGAATACGCCCTCAGCATCGAACTGCTGGCCAGCCATCTTTTCATTTTGAGTGTGCCTCTCCTTTCCACCCCCTTGCGACAATCTATGCTGCAGGCATGCAATATCGAACAACTCTAGAAGATCTGGAAGAAAGGACTCGTCTGCTTGTTGGCAGTGTTTCGAAACACGCCTTTGCTAAATTAAGAGCTTTCTTCCTCTTGTTTTCCCTCTTTCTGCCACCTTATTTATGTCGTTTTATGTACGTGCATATGCATACTACTTTATTGACGTTCCATCGATGCTCTTCGACATATCGACAACACAAAACGGTTGTATGTATGCAATTAAAGACGACCCCTGCACGGAGGACGGAGGGCGGAGAGTCGGCGAGTGGAGAAGGTCGTGTCGTACGTCGTGTCGTACGTCGTACGGACCACCAGAAAGAAGAAAAAAAGACGCTTGTTGCTTCCCCGTTGCTCGGGCCCCTTCTCCGGACCCGGCTATATTGTGGTTTCGGGCAATAAGCAGAGAAAGAAAAGGGAAACGCTCTCCGTTCTCCATACGACAGGGAGCAAAGGATCGACAGGGAGACACATCAACGAGCGAGAGACGAACGGACGATGCAACGGTAGGAAGGGAGAGGCAAGTTCAGGCTTGGGCTTGGCCAGGGCGTCTGGGCGTCAAAGGCTAGGCCAGGCCAGGCCAGGCTACAGCTCCTTTGGCATCTCTCGGAGTACGTTACGAAAGAACGTCCTTTGCCCGATCATACGCAACACAGGGAGGTGAGGTTGCAGAGTGCCGAACAGGGCTTTTGTTTGTTGTCCAAGAGCAAAGAAACAATAATAATAAAAAGACGCACCGAAGCAACGAGCCGTTGAATAGAAGGTCTGTGCTGGCGGAGTTTTTTTTTTTTTCGCTATCCTTCTCTCATCCTTCGAAGGAGGGTCTTTGACAAGAACAGCGGCAGGGGTAGGTAGGTCTTTGACCAGGGGTGTGTACAGAAGCTCACGGGGAAAGATGGAAGAGCTCCCTCAACCTCTGCAACTACCACGCTCGCATCAAGATGTCTGCACAGATACTCGCCAAGAAGAACAAAGGAAGATGAATATCTGCCGATGCATCGCGCGTCGCCACGATGTGTCTGTCATGCAGCAGCGCGTTTTTTTTTTTTTTTTTTTTTTTTTTGAAACGGCCGTCGTCTTGGTGTCGACGAGACAAAGAAGGCAAAAGAGACGGTCGAAGTGGAAGAAACAACGTCCATGGCAACATATAGCATATATGCAGTTACGAGATAAGTTCTTATAGTGACCGACCGCATGGCAAACATCCAGCCCCCGGTTGCAGTTGTTGTTGCGGACAACGGATAATTCAATCGAAGTGCAGCTATGATAAAGTGCCTGTACGGGATAGAAGGCGCGGGAAACAGGTGGCCAAAGCAAAAGGGAGAGAAAAGGCAGATAGATTGGTGTAGAGTGTGGGAGGGTGTTGGATAGAAGGTGTTATACACAACATACAGAATAGAGGCATATCAAAATGGAATAAAGACAAAACCTCAATAAACAAGCCATCTATCGTGTGCCTCCCCATCGATCTGCGCGTATCTTGGCCCTTGCCTTTACGGCGTACATTTTGCATATTTACGAGCAGGAGACTGTCATATTTCAAGAACAACCTTAAAACCGTGTGGACCTCTCTTTGTGAGACTGTGGTTCCCCGGGGAAAGAAAAAAAAGGCCGGGGTAAAAAGGATAGCACGGGGCAGCTTGTCAAGAGAGAGGGTGTGCACTTTACAAAGGGAAGGCATGGACCAGAAGACGCGAATTGCTGGTTCGTTGTTGTCGAGACAGACTTTGTCGAACGAGGAGCAAGTCTGGACCGAGGAAATAGCACCCCATCTGCTATGGAGGTGTATCTGTACAAATACAGATACAAATAGAATACGAAGGAGGTCAAGAGTCTGGGACCGGGTTTTGAAAGTCTTGAAAGTCTGGACTGTTTTGTCTCGCGTTTGTGTTTTGCTGTTTTTGCCCGACTGCAACCGCCGGCCGACGTTCTCTTCGAGATGGAGATGTGGAGAGAGGACTCGTGACCTTGGCAGAGAGGAGAACGCGAATTGGTGCTCAGCTTGCTCGACGTCGCAGCCGAGTGGCTCTATGTCTGCACTGCCGGCGTTTCAGGAGGAGGGAAAACGTGAGGTTAAATGGCTCAACTTGTCGTGTATATGTACTTGTACCTGTACGATGTACGATGTACGATATACGAGATACATAGGCGATGTTTAAAAGAACGTCTGCGACAAAGTGGCGAGACTGCCAAATGCTCATCGACTACGACGTGCTCCGCGCAGACAATCCCAGTCAGGACAGGAAGACGGCAGAGCCAGACAGAGCCAGACGGGCCAAGAACAGGCACAGACAGACACAGACACAGCCAAGTCGGTGGACGCAGGGACTGTTGCCCAGATTCGGACAATGCTCACACATGCAAATTCAAATTCTCACCGACAAGGCTTGCCTGTGACAAGAAGCCTTGTCCTCCTTGTCCCTCCTCGTCTTGCTTATCCTGCTTGTCCTCCTTGCCCCTATTTTCTACCAGCATTGCGCGGTACACAGAAAACCTGGTTGAGAGGCCTGCTCTCCCCTTCTTCGTACTCGTAACCTCCCTGTCAAGTCAGCGCACAACAGGCCTGGCCTTGCCAGCCCTGGCCATCCCTGATCCTGGGTGGTCCTGGGCGCTGGAGGATTCCAAAGCCTGCAAATACCTGTGCAGAGGCACAGCAGGTGTGGTCCAGGTGTGGTTTGGCGTCTTGTCTTATCGAGACGCAGTGAACCAACAGCTGGGGAGAGAGATAGAAAGAGAGAGATAGAAAGAGAGAGAGATAGAGAGAAACGCATCGACCATGCGCCCCTATTTTTGCTCCTGGACGCTTCCCAGCTCGCCCTGCCAACCTGGACGCTGTCGTTCATGAAACCCGGTTCTCTTACGGGGTTTTGGCGGTTCTTTGCGGGCGTCGGCGTCGGGTCCGTCCTATCTTAAGACTACCATTTGTCAAAGATAGGAGGAAACAAACCAAAAGAGGAAGACGAGAAGACGTGACATGGAAAGGTAAAACGTTCTCACAACAACGCAGGGACCGAGTGGTTTGCGGGTGACAACAATGGCACTATTCCCTATGTCGTACTCTCACAAGAAATGGCTCGCGTTTGAAACGCCTTCAGCCTCTCGGCCTCTGCTCACGTTTCTCGTTCTTCAGTCGTTTCTTCCCCCAACGCGACGCGTTTTCACCGCAAGATCTTTGGCGTGGACATCCTGCCGGACGCGATGCAGAAACAAAATAAAGAAATAAAGAACCAGGAAAAGCCACTCGCGTCGAAACGTGACAATTAAATGGCGCGCGTCGGACTGAAGGCTGTCATGCAGGTAGGCTGCAGGTAGGATGCACAGCTGCAGACGGGGATGAAGGCGCCTGCAGGCCGAAGGCTGGGACGCTGTCTGTATCACTGACGAGTGGGCACCTCTGCCGGCATTGATTCGCTACAGACCCAGCCCAAAGGTTTGCTTTTCATGCACTGCCAGAGGCAGCCCTGTCGTTCACGATGCAGCTTGCTTCTGCTGCCTGCTTGCCTGCCCGTTCAGCCCGTGCACAACGCAGTCTTCGTTTCCATCTCGTTCTGTTCGATTTCGTTTTTGTGCGTTCCACCAGGTTTCCTTTTCAGCACTGATTACCGATCGCGCGAAACCACAATGCAGCTGGAAAGGGGGGACTGGGGGAGAAGAAGAGTGCTGTGCGCTGTAATTTCAGAAGCAGGGGTTGTGATAGGGCCACAACAGCCCGATGAATGGCATACGAGAGGGCCTCCGAATATTGCTTGAAGACGACGTCGTCAATAGAACCGTGATGGGATGAGGGCGGTAGGGCACTGAACAGGAAGGAAGAAACAAAGAGAATACAAAGAACGAAGAAACAGCCGCTGGGGAAATCGACACCATGGAAGAGGGAAAGAACGACAATGACAGAAAAGGAAAGAGAGAGTCATTGCGAATTCCGGATTCGGCATCTGTTGGCAACAGAACAATAGCTTCAACAAACAGCGCCTTTCCCCTTGGTCTTGGCCTCCGTGAGTGGAAGGAGCAACAACGCGCTCGCTGCCTGAAGACACCATTAGAATGGCCTTGTCTGGGTTTGCCAGTCCTCTTTCTTGTACAGAGTGGAGGCAACGCTGCACACGGGACGGAATGCAACGGTGACAAGGCGATGGAAGCAGGCCAGAGTGGAGGAGACGGGAAAGGAAAGGGGCGTCAGAGAGAGAGCCTTTTTACGACATACAGAAACCCATCTCCATCACTTGTCATTTTAGACGACGGAGCATCGAACAGAGTATCGACTGCGCGTGTTCATCTTCCGAAAAGAAAGAAGACATACGCACGAAAAGCACGCGATGGAGCATACGCCGTACGCGAAAGGAAAACGAAGAGAAGCGAGGCACAAATGGCACAGAATGACACAAAAGACAGAGGATGGGTTGTAAAGGGTCTGTTCGCCGGCACGATGGATGAATGGGGATTGGTCTCTTTGGTGGGTGGACAAGGGTGAAGGGGGCGTTGGTCATACAAGGACAAACTACTTTAACATGACCAGGGTGGTGATGAAGGCCAGAGGACGACCGTGGACGGTCCTGCAACGGCTCCACGGGACGGAGATGGGGACAAGAGGAGGAGGAAGAAAAGTCGCTTCCAAACCAAACGAGCCGCACAGACTGACCGGTGAAAAGAAAGAGGGAGAAGAACAGGACAGAAGAAGACAAAAGAGGCACGGAATGGAGGGCTCTAGGACACCCGAGATGGAGGTGGATAAAAACAGGCACAGTCGATGGGACGTAGCGAGGAAGGTAGAAGGGAAGGGATAAAAAAGGGAAGACAAAAGAAGACAAAAGAAGAAAAAGAGAGATCGAAATGCTGACGATGAAAACCACTTTACGCGAACACGGAACGACAGGGAAATAGCACGACGCAGATTGTCAATGTCGTGGAATGATGAAAGAAAGGGTCAATTAAAAAGATAGAACGATGTCATAGAACGATATTTTTATTTATTTATATTGTTGAATGGAAACCATTTTAGGAATCCCAAGAAATACAATAAGGATGTTTACGTCAACGGAGTACAGAAATGGAAGTTGAATGAAGCTATCGCCAGATTATAGTAACGAAACGGGGACATTTAAAAAAATTATGTAGCTGTTCTTTTCTTTCTCAAAAATATAAACAAAAAAAAAATTGACAATTCTTCCTCTTCTCAATATTGAACCCTGCCCCCAAAAAAAAACAGTTGCCATTCTCCTTCCGGAAGACACTGTGGGCTGTCGGAGGCATCGTTTCTTTGTTCTGTTTTGGGCGGGCAAGCCAACCCAACAGAGGCATCCCTTGCTACCTTTTTGGCGATGTTTTCTGCTTTCTGCGCCGCCCTTTTCATCTGAAAACAGGCATGGTCAAGCTATCCTTTTTGCTGTGCGCTTTGCGCTTCTCTTTTCTTCTTTGTTCTCGTACAGCTGGATGCAGACAATTGAGTAGTCGTGTAGAATGAGCAAAAGAGAAGATATCTCCCCCCATGTCGCCCATGTTTTGTGATCTTGTCTCGTAGCTCGTTTCAATAACAGAAAGAGAGGAAATTACAGAGAATTGGATCGTCACTTACCCTCTGTGTCACCACATCTACCATCTACAATCTACATCTACAATCTACAATCTACACCCGTTTACGACGCCGGCATGCCTCCTCGATCCAACGCCCGGCGCATCGCCACAATGAGCTCGCTCCAAAGGAGGCAGGATGGCTCCGGCCAAGGCGACAACACATCCATGGAGGAAGCCCTGCGCCAGCTCACGCGCGCCATCCGCCAGACCGGTGCCGCCTCGCTGCCGACGGGCACGCACCTCGACTACACCACGAGGGACATTCCACCGGCAGTCGACGACGCCTTCCGGGGCCCTGGGCGCGTGCTCGGCCGCATGTACGGCAGCAAGACCAAGAGCGACAGCAGCAGCACCAGGAACAAAAGCGACAGCAGCACTGCCGCCACCCACGGCTCCAGCCCCAGCTCCAGCCCGTACAACCTGCGACCGCGTCGCAGCGGCAGCACCATCAGGCGGGCCGGCAGTGGCAGCACCACGCGCGGGCGGGATGACGTCGACGACGAGGATCTGGGCGAGGGAGGCATCGACGACGATGACGAGTACGTTGACGAAAGGCCCACCCAGACGACGCACACAGCTGTTGTTATGAGCGACAACGTTGGCGATGATGGCATGCGCCGCGTCGATTTGCAGCTGCCTGCGTCGCCCGACATGGTCACCGTCGTGCTCCTGCAAAAGAAGGAGAGGAAAACTGCCAAAAAAGCGGCACCGAGCCCACAGTCCACCAAATCAAGCAAGAGAAAGGGGAAGGGAAGGGGAAAGCGAAAAGCGGCAGACGAGCGGACAGCCGAGGCGACGCCGGAGCCAACACCTGAGCCAGTGCTGCCGCCCGAGTTCCATCTCCCAGAGGAACCGCCTCTTCCCGCTCCACCTCCCCCGCCACCGCAGAGCTCGCCGCAACAGAGCCCGCTGCGCAGTCCTTCTTTTGCTGCCAGTCGGCTCACACCCATTCCCGAAGAAGTGTCGTCCGTCTCTGCCACTACTGCTGACACCACCGCTGCTGGCACTGCCGCTGCTGCCACGGCCCAGCGCCTCTTCGCGGCCGTCCGGGATGTTGCTAGAGACAATGCGTTTGCCGTGAACCGCGGGGCGAAGGAGGTGGACACAGAGTCTCAGATGGACATCGAAGTGGACAGTGAAAACCCGAACGGCGACGAGAACTTGTTCGACGACGAAGACGCATACAACAACCTAAACGCAATGTACGAAAATTTGTCCGACGACGACGGCGCCGGCTATGACCGCCTCCAAGACGTTGTCAACCGCGCCCTGGCCCACCGCAACGAACGTCTTGAGCAGGCACTGACCTACTTGCGGCGTGAGAATGCGACGAGCGACCCGCAGTGGCACACGCGCGTCGTCAGGATAGAGGAGTTCGTGGAGCTACAGGGCGTGGGCGAGGGCGACGAGGACTATCGCTACGCCGACGTCGATGAGGGCCTGACAAAAGCTCTCGCTGCGGCCGAGGCTGCACTGGCGGCTGAAGACAGCTCCTTTGACGAGACCGTCGACGCACAACGCGCACGTCCACCGACCATCCTGGACGCTAACACGCAGCAGCTGCTCGACAACGTCAAGCGACAGCTGGAAGCACATCGCACGTTCAATGGACCCCGCCGCCACACTGACGTTTCGGCCCGTGCTAATCTCTTGGTAAGCGCCGACGACATGCCACCGCTGTCGACCGATCCAGGCCAGAGCCAGATCCGAAGCCCGTCGCTGGCGACAATGCTGCAGACGTCTGGACGATCGTTTGCAGCACGTTTGTTTATCCACGCCGAGGCAGAGCAAACGGTGCGAAGAGACGAGGGGCAAGCCAGAATCCAGGGCCATGTACAGAGCAAAGCAGCCAGCAACCTAGACGATACACCCTTGGCACGGCTCGAGACACACCCATACACCGTGCAAATGGGCCGCTACCGCCGGTTCCGGCAGCACTGGATGCAGCAGGCGCGCAGCGTCGCTGAGACAGCAAACAGCAACAGGCGTGGTTGGGCGACTCTGCCGCCGTTTGAGGGCGCGTACAGTTTGGGGCGCGTCGGTGATGCCGCCGATGACAATGATGACGAGGCTGGCACATCATTCTGCCGCCTGCCACTACCCGTGCCCATGGAGCACGACCGCCGCCTGCTTGTGCTGCTTCGTGGTCTCAGCCGTTTGATGGTCCGTCGCTTGGACGTGGCGCCGCGACCGCTGCTGACAGAGATGCACCGGTACATGGAGCAAGGATTGCGCGGGGGTGAGCAACCTGACGCCCCACTGCGCCTGCGGGAACGATATGACCTTGAGCCGCAGTCCGCCACGCAAGCTGCAGGCACTGCCACCACCAGAACTGTCCGACGCATCAACGAGATTGAGGCCCGATGGCTGCAGTTCTTGCTGTCCGACTCGACCAACGAGGCACTCTCGGCGCCACTACCCTGTGGACCACACCTCGACGAGGATAAGAGCGTCGATCCCGATAACGCTGAAGCTGTCGAGGACAAGGTGCTCGAGGAGGGCAGCCGCGCCCTGTACCATGTGTTTGCACACCGGTTTCAAGCGCTGCTGGACGATCCTGGCCGGCAGCTGTTCCGCACAGCCGACACGCAGGTCCCAGTGACTGTACTGATGCGAGCCATCAACGGCGTGCCGAGCGACCCCGATGCCAGGTTAGAAACGACGGAAAAGACGCAGTTTTGTCTCTATGATGTGCTGCATTTCCTGGCACGTCTCAGCCGTGCGGGTCGGTGCCGGTTCGTGCACCACCCGTTTGAGCGGACGCACGGTATCGTTCAGCGGCCGGAGTTGGACGTGCACCCAGAGCACCGTGTCCACCCGTCGTGGATGTCACGCACATCGTCGACGGGCGTTCTAGGCAGCACCGAGGATAGCGCGGACGAGGCCATCGGCGCGCCCCGGCGCTCGATCGACATCGACACCAGCTGGGCCGAGACCCTGGCCAGCGGGCGGGCGGCTGAGGGCACCCCTCTGTCGGCTGACGTTCGCACATTCTTCAACGCTCTAGCGTTCCGGTTCGGTCTGACGCTGCGGGCGCTCGAATTGGAAGAGCGGCCCCGGTGGAAGCCATACTTGCGCCACAAACGCGATGGCAGAAGCGACGCTATGCAAGCATCCATCCGCACGTGGCACAATACATACCACACGCTTCTGCACCAGAGCGGCGCTCTGCTGGAGGCCCAGGCCGAGGGCATCCCGACCAGCTTTGCCGACGTCATCCGGATGGCTGACCCGGACAAGTTTGTCGAGCTCGAGGAGGCAGACGCCGGCGGGTTGACCGAGACAGCTGCTCGTGTCATCGTGCGCAACCACCTGATCGACGAGGCCGCATCGGGGCAGGCGACGCCGCTCGCCGGGTGGCCGGCCACCGCCACCACCGGCCGAAGTCCTAGCCTCTGGGACTGGGCCCATCCCTCCATCATCGGCGTGGCGCCTCAATACTTCCACATGGACCGCTGGCCGCTGCACCTGCAGACGCCGGCAACGGCCGCGCGTGTCGTCGACGAGGCACGCATCGCGCTGGGTGGGACCCTGCCAGCGAGGACCCGGCATCACCCGAGTACCTGTATCTGTGGTCGGGGCCGGGCTATGGGTACCAGCGGACGACGAGGGTCGAGCCGCAGTACCACCTGGGCGACACGGCGCTGCAGCGGCAGGTGTTGGTGCGGGACCTGACGCGACGGGTGGCCGATGCGGTGGGCATCGATCTGGACGCGGAGAGAGACGAGGAAAACCGAGGAAGAGGGTTCTTGAGATGGCTGGGATCGAAGTTGCCGTTTGGACGAAAGCGGAAGAGGAGCGAGACCGAGGACGAGGACGAGTTGGACGACGACGGGGGTCGGGTCGAGGTGATCGACTTTGAGACGACGGAGCTGCCCGCGGTCAAAGACTATCCAAAGAGTATTGACTGGATGTCGCTGGTGAAAGGGCGTTTGGCCGCGATTGAGGAAGAGCAAGAGGACGAAGAGGAAGAAGACGAAGATGGAGGAGAAGATGGTGACGATTTGATGGATGTCGATGGTATTGCGGGCGAGGCGTAGATGGCGTTGGTTTTGTATTTCTGATGTTGCATTTATTGCATGCATTGTTCGTCGCGTCGTGTTCGCTAGCCGTCAGGCGTATCGAGTTGTTGATTGTCGTCATTGTTGCGTGTGTAGAGGGGAAGACGCGAGAGAAACGAGGGGGAAGACGATGCCCTTGTTGATATGTCTGGGGAAAGTGCTCTGATTGGTCAATTTCATAGTCTTTATTTACTTTGCTCCTTCTTCTTTTGAAGAACTCTCGACAGCTGCACGTGACCGCAGATGGCTGACTCTTCAAGACAAACCAATAAGTGAGCACCAGAGTTACGACGTAGAAAATGGAATCCAAATGCCACAGCCGATCACAGACGGGGATGTCCGTGTCTTTCGGAAATGCCTCCGAGCGCACAAGACGTACGTCAGCCGACGAGTGGGTTAGGCAAATGCCGAGAGGTCCTAAGGGTTGGGGATTCCTAAAGTCTGGGGATTTAGCGGGTTTTAGCGTGCTGTGGGCTCCTCAGGAGCTGTAAGCGCTTCGGTCTAGCGCTGGCCCGAGGCTGGCCGGCGGCATTTGTCGGTATAACCGCGGCGAGCACACTACGGTCTGGGCTGGCTAGTCCAGGCTACATCGGAGGAAGGAGCGTGTAAGTGACAACAACGGCAAGTGCAAAGGGCAGCTGGTGAAGCTTTATATTTATTTTGGAGTTCACCATTTACCTTCTTTATTTTGTCACTTGCGACTCTTTAAACTACTCGGCGTTCTCCCTCATCCCACACATCCCAATCTTCATCATCCTACACCCCCGAACCTCACCATGCAGCCTCTCTGGACGCCGCGCGATACGACCGCAACCAACCCGGCCCGGTTCATCGTCCACCTCAACAAGACATACGGCCTCGATCTGCGCACTTACCATGATCTCCACCGCTGGTCCGTTGACGCCGCCACGCAGCCCGTGTTCTGGCGCGAGGCGTACGGCTGGCTGCAGCTCGCGCCGCCCGGTCAGCCACCGCCGGGGCCCATGCTGGGCGAGGGCGTGGACCCGAACCTCATGTTCCCGCCGCCGACTTTTTTCCCCACCGACCGCTTTAACCTCGCCGAGTTCTTGCTGCGCGACGGCCCCGCCGACCAGGTGGTTGTGCACTTTGCGCGCGAGGGCCGGCCCGGCATCGAGCGCGTGACGTGGCGCCAGCTGCGGGAGCGGGTGCGGCGTGCACGGAGTGCCATGGCGGCCTCGGGTGTCGTGACGGGCGATGTCGTGGCAGCTGTCGTGTCCAACTCGGTCGACGCCATGGTGCTTGCGCTGGCGGCACTGTCGCTGGGCGCCGTGTGGTCGTCGTCGTCGCCGGACCTGGGCGCGGCCGCGATCGTCGACCGCTACGGCCAGGTAGCGCCAAAACTGGTCTTTGCCGACGACGGATACACGTACGCGGGCAAGAAGGTGGACCTGGCGGCGCGGCTGGCAGAGTGGTCGGCACAGCTGGGCGCGGCGGGCGGTGGGGCTACACTGCAAAACGTCGTGGTGATCGACTACAGCGGGCTGCGCCCGGACGTGGGCACCATCTACCGCGGCTGCACGTTTGCCGACTTTTTGGGGCGGGACACGGGTGCGCCGCTGGACTTTGCTCTGTTGCCGTTTTCCCAACCGGGCTTCATCCTATTTTCCTCAGGGACGGTATGTCGTCGGGCCGAAGAGTGTTCTTGATGGGATTTATGGCTAACAATTCAGACTGGAAAACCAAAGTGCATTGTACACTCGGCAGGAGTAGGCTATTTTCTCCCCCCAAATATTTTGTGCTCTTGTCTCTTGCTAACATAATAGGGTGTCGCTATAAAAGTCAAGACCGACATGATCCTGCAGCACGACATCCGGAAAGACGACGTCGTGTTCCAGTACACGACGGTAAGTCTACCTCTTCCTCCATACAAAATTTGTTCCAGGACTAACTGATAGACATCCTGGGTCATGTGGGTGCTCAACTTTGTCAACATCTCGTCGGGCAAGTCAATGCTGCTATATGACGGGTCGCCATACCATCCGAAGCCGACCACACTGCTGGAATTGGCCGAAGAAGTTGGGTAAGTAGTGACGGCCGACCATATCTATTCTCAGAGGCTTGGAGACTGACAGACAGTGTCACTGTCTTTGGCACGTCGCCACGGTATCTGGCCGACCTGCGGAGTAAAGGCATCGCCCCGAGTAAGTCGCCCCCTTCACCATCTGGCACCCCTGCTCTCTTTCTTCATACTGACTGGCAGAAAACTTCAACATCCCCTTCCGCACCGTTACGTGCACCGGTTTCGTGCTCTCTGCGGAGCTCTACGACTGGTTCTACCGCGAGGGCTTCCCGGACTCGACCCAGCTCGTGTCCATGAGCGGCGGCACGGACCCTTGTGGAAACTGTATGTCCTCTCCCAACAAACCCAAAACATGTATTCCTGCTGACAATACTAGTCGTCTGTGGCACACCCCTCCTGCCCGTCTACAGTGGCGAAATCCAGTGCAAGGCCCTCGGCATGGCCGTCGACATTATGGACGCCGCCCAGGACGCGCCCGTCTCCGTCGAGGCGTCGGGACAGGCCGGCGAGCTTGTTTGCACGCGGCCCTTTCCCAGCCTGCCCGTCGCCTTCCACGGCAAGGACGGTCTCGACCGATATTACGCCTCCTACTTTGAGCGCTTCGGGCCCCGCATCTGGTGCCACGGCGATTACATCCAGCGCCTGCCCCAGACTGACGGCCTCGCCATTCTTGGTAGATCGTAAGTCTGTCCTCGCCATACTCAAGTCCTTTCATCCTTCACGTTCTCATCCTTCACTCACGCACTCACTATCACTCCTCGTTCTCACCTTCATTCTCATTCTCACTTCTCATTCACTCCTCGCTTACTCACTCTTCATCCGCACTCACCATTCCATTCTCTCACTCACTCGTTTTGCTCGCTCATTCGCTAACACGAGCCCACCTCAGGGACGGCGTCTTGAACCCCTCTGGTGTCCGCTTTGGCTCCGCCGAAATCTACGCCGTCACCGAGACTTTCCTCGACATCGCCGACACCCTCTGCATCGGTCAGAAACGTACCACCGACCTCGATGAGCGCGTGCTTCTGTTCGTCAAGATGCACCCCGGCCGCGGGTCTTTGACTGCCGCCCTCGCCGACCGCCTGCGCGCCGCCATCCGCACCAAGTACAGCAGCCGCCACGTGCCGCGCTACATCTTTGAGGTCCGCGACATCCCCTACACCGTCAACGGCAAGAAGTGCGAGATCAATGTGAAGCACATTGTCAGCGGGCGCAAGGCCGCTGTCAGTGGCACCGTCGCCAATCCAGAGGTGCTCAAGTTGTACGAGCAATACCGGGATCTGCCAGGCGACAATCCCAAGACGAAGCTGTAGGCTTTTGGTGGTTGCTCCTCGCTTCCTGTACAGAATGTAGAGATCATTTGAGTGCTAGTCAGTCAAAGCACATGTTTCAATTAAATCATACGTAAACTATCTCTCTCTCTCTCTTTCACACTGTCCTTTGGCCGCTAGGTCGGCCGCTGTTTGGCGTCCAGCGCCCTCGAGCACGTCGGCGGTGGTGACGTAGGCGCCAGCAGCAGCCCACTCCGCCGCCGCCGCCAAACCCATATCCGATGCGCCACCTAAGGTGGGTAGTCAGGTTTGAAGTAATACTTCAAGGGCAGTACGGTTCTCGACGTCCTCCCAGGGCACAACATAAACTTACCGGTGATGACGATCGTCTTGTCCTTGAGGGGGCCAAGTCCGGGGCGGTTGCAGTGGCCATTTTTTCTAGAGGTGATAATGATGCGTTCTGTATTTATTTGAATAATATTTTACTGCATTCAAAAACCGTCTCTGATGCAATGACCCGCACTTCTCATATTATATCAACGACACTCAAATATCTCGAAATTGACCCGAGTGACGGACTTCTTCATGAACGCGAAATAGGCCTTATGCACTGACTTCCCCTTAACTGACGCTCTCCGGCGAGTCAAATACATTACAAATTTTCGAAAATATTCAAGATATCTATTTTCCCACCCACCATCCTTGAGATGACCCGACGAGTCAGGTCGTAGTTCAGTTGGTCGTTCTCCAAATACTTCACCAGAGATGGGTGTAAGAGAATACATGCCCTTTGATTGGCCATCTCAACATTGAGGACCCAGTTTTGGGAAAGGCCCACTCTGGACGCTGGCCCCGCTAAAAAGTTCACTAAATGGGGTCAACTCTGACCTCATGAGTTCAACGTTCTGACAAGCGCAACAGACCACCTCACTCGACTTCGCGACCTCGCCGGACGACACAACAGACACAATGGGCTCGGCCGCGTCGAAAACAGCCCGCGCGGCCCCACCGCGCAAGTACCCGACGCGCGCTACGGGAGCGTCGCCAGCTCAGACACAGACACGAGCTCCAAGAGCCAGACCACAAGCAGCAAGAGAAGCAAGCCAACCAGAAAGCTCTACACAAGAGCAGCCCTCGGGGCCACCACGGCCACGCGAGCCAGAGCCGGCGGCAGAGTCGGCAGCAGAAGCCAAGACGGACGATAAGGGTAGGCTTTTCTTCCCCCTTTCTTGCCTCTTTCATCCTGCTAACGTTTTAGACATTGACTTTGCGAGCCGATTGCGCCAGATGGGCATTGTCCAGCCGAACCCGACCTACTCCCCCTCCTCCACCGCAGAGCCCGTACAGCTGCCGACGTCAGGATCGCGCCCGACCGGCAGTTCCGAGGTCCGGGGCCACGACGACGACATTCTGCGGCAGATTGAGCGCCACAGACAGCAGTACGCCCAGCCTCCGCCCCGGTCCTCCTCGGCGACGGCGCCCCGCCCCAACACAACTCTCTCCGTCCTCGAGGCCCGTCGCCGAATCCAGGACCTCGCCACCGCCGACGACGAGAACGTTGCGCAGTCTGGCCGCGAGTTGTTGTCTGTTCTGACATTGCGCGACGCCTTGGTGCTGCGCTCCCGCGGCGTCGACCCGGCCACCATCGAGAAGCGTCTGCGCCTCAAGGCCGGCGTCATCGCGCGGTTGGGTCCGCGTGGTCTGGTAGAGGCTCTGAATGTGGCACAGTCCACAGAAGAGACGGCACCAAAGATAGAGAAAAAGTGATGAGAGGCTGGCCGCAAACAGGTTGTTTCCCCGCTCTTTTTTTTTCTTTTCATGTACAACATGCCATGTAGAGTATCTCGAAATATCACGAATTTGGACGAACTGTGCACGGAAAGTGATGAACGGTCAAGTTGAGTCGTGCGAAAGCTGCTTGTTTCTTGTGTTCATTTTTACGCCGTCTTTTCTTGTTCTCCTTTCATGTTACTGCACCCAGCTCCTCCGACGTTCCTTCCGTCCATGTTCTTTGTCCTTCCTATTTTGTTGTGCTGTTCGCGCAAACAAAGGAAGGCGCAACCGCGCGAACAGCTCCTGCCTTTGAACATTGTCTACTGTCGCTCCTTCCCTGCACCTTTCCTTCACGACCGAACACCGCGATACCATTGTTCACCAATTCGCATCTGCCCCTATTCGTCCCCCTTTTCCTTCTCACTCACAGACATCACCACCACACAGCCGCCCTCTTGTCCACGCACAACCCTCCTGTTCACCGTCCCGTCATGGCCCTATATAAACAACCGACGATGCATCTCTACGGCCTCTTTCTTTTTTCTCTTCTCTCCTCACCCGCTCCGCCTTCCTCAAACCATCTTCCCTTCTTCCTTACCCCAAAACCTTCGGCAACATGCCTCCCTTCCTCCTCTCGGTGGGCTTCCGAGCCGAGTTCCTCATCGGCTTTCAGGAAACCGATCATGATGAAAATGACCACTTTGCTTCTCTAAGCAAACTACTGAACAATGGGGAATCTCACGCAGATCCTCCACCGCCGCCGGTCCCAGGCTCACAGCTGATCCGGCTGCCGGTCCGCAGCAGCCTCGATAGCCACGATCGCGTGCTATTGAGCGCCGTTGTCAATGCCATGGGTAAGTCGCTCGCCATCTCCGAGTTTATCGAGGAGACCGACCCAATTTATCCATTGCTGACAGTCGACTCCGCGCGTGCCCCCATGTTCGCCAAAAGCCAGTTTTGGTTCACCCATAGGTGGTTCGTGGCCTCGGCCACTACCGCCTCTGGTCACTTTGTGGGCCCACTGGTCCCAGTCATGCTCCCCCCGCCGCCCCGTCCCGGAGGTAGCCCGCAGGCACCGTCCCCCCTCCTCACGTACTCCTGGCGTCCCGTCGCCGTCTGTACGCCCGTGTTCATGGTCCCTGATCTCCTTCCGGACATGTTCACGCTGCCCAACCATCAACAAGACTTTGCTGCCCGTTTCTCCGAGGCCCAGCAGCGCTCCGTCACGCTTGTCTCTGCTCCCCTGCAGAGCCTGCGTTCGTCCGTCCTCACGCAACTCAACGATTCGTGCTCCTTTGTGGTGCACGTTGGCTTGGGCTGTCCCAGTGAGGAGAACGACCCGCGCCGTCTCCTGGTCCTGAAGAAATTGGTGACAATCCTATGGTTGGGTGGTGAGGCGTACCTCGCCCAGCTAGCAGGTCCCAGCGCCTACACCGTCACACCCCTGCTGACCGAGTCGGCAGGTCTCCGTGTGCGGCCTCTTGGCTTTGAAGGCTTGCTTTTCAAGATTCTGGACGACGATCAGGGCAGTAATGCAGCGTACGACGAGTGGCTGTCCCCTTTACTGGGTCCAGCCCCCGTCCTCGCTGATGTCCACAAGCATGCTTTCCAACGCAGCCTGGTGGACTATGCCCTGCGCCAGGAGACCCCGGGCGACACGCACCGGAGTAGGAGAGTCCGTTTCCGTTCCAGCAATTCCAACAACGGAATCTCGTCTACTTCGCCTGCGTCCGCTCCCTCTTTTCCTTCTTCTTCTTTATCCTACATTTCCTCCATCGAACCCGCCCGTCGGGCTGCTCTCTACGTTCAGTACGGCGTCAATGACGACCTCACGATCCCCCACGAGCTTTACCTGCTCTGGCGTGCCCGTGATGTCGACACCATTGCCAAATTGATGACGCCGTACTTCTGGAAGAGCCCGTCCAGCGTCCCGCTGCAGCATTGTGCGATTGACTTTGTCAATCTCCGCAATGACGTGCGTGACGAACGACGTTCTACGCACCACTCCACAATTGCCTTCCGCTTGTTTCCCCCGACGCTTGATCCACCGATGGTTCTGGCCTGGACGCGCCTGTCTGCCGGCTTAGCGGCGCAGGCGGCCTTTTCGTCTCCAGCACAGTTCCTGAAGATCTGCAGCCGCTTCTACAGCGGTCCGAAGGGCGACGGCAATAGTACGAGTGGCTCCAACAGCGACGACGGCAACGATAGCAGTGTCGGTGGTGGTGGTGGTGGTTTTGGTAGCAGCGACTATGGTGGTAGCTCCGGCAATGACGGTGATAACGAAAGTAGTGACAACAGCAGCGACAGCGATGGAGCTGACACCGTACGTGGTGTCGAGGACATCAATGTCGCTCCCGGACTGTTCATTCCGTCTCACCAGGCTTCCATCGTGGCCCCGCCTACCGACAACTGGGTCCCCCCGCCGGGTCTGACGCTTCCGATCGCGCATCCCCCGGCCCCGATCCCAGTCCCCGTCATCCAGGCCCCTGTGGATAATTGGGTTGCCCCCCCAGGTCTCGCGCTGCCCATCGCCCACCCCCCAGCGCGCGTCTGGGCCCGCCCACCCCGGCCCCGCTTACGCCTGATCACCAGTTTCACGGACACAGAACGCGAAACGGCCAACATCGCGTATTCTTCTTCGCAGATCGACGCAATCATGGACTCCTTAGACAACCACGCCGACGGGTCTGAAGGTTGGACTAGTGACAGCCTGCCCTGCACGTCGGTAGAAGACGAGAACACTCCTACTCCAACCGGAGCTCAGCCAATGGATCTCACATCCGGCGAGTCGGAGTGCTCTTCTTCTTTCCAAAGCGAGCACGAGAGTGAGTCTGTATCCCAGAGCTCTGAGCCTCACGAAGATGATGTCAGCATGATCAACGAATCCGACAACCACGCCGACGGCACAGATGGCTGGACTAGTGACAGCCTGCCCTACACGTCGGCGTCGGAGAGCAACTCGTTGGCGCAGCCAATGGACAACACATCCTCCGACGAGTCCTCTTCCTCCGAGTCCTCCTCCGCACCCGCTTCGTCTGAATCCCACAGCGAGTCTCAGAGCTCCGCTTCCCGGGATGTTGAGGTGACTATGACCGATATCGACAACCACGCTGACGGTACTGACGGCTGGACCAGTGACAGCCTGCCCTACACGTCGGCGTCGGAGAGCAGCTCGTTGGCACAGCCAATTGACATTATGTCCCTTAGCGAGTGTTGTTCCGCTCAGGAATCGTCCCAGTCCCACAGCGAGAGCGAGAGTGATTCTCAGAAACAATCCGATTGCCAAGGTATCGACGTCACCATAACCGATATCGACAACCACGCCGACGGTACCGATGGCTGGACTAGTGACAGCCTGCCCTACACCTCGGCCTCGGATTCTGAGCCTCACAACAACCAGTCTGTGTCCCAGAACGCCTCTTCCGATCGTGCCTCCCACGACGGCAACGACCAGAACGACTCCCCACCACCACCCTCCAATGGTGCAGACATCCCCGGCGCGAGCTTCACTGAGGACACCCAGAGTGACTCTTCCAGTAAAGGCTCCCCGATGGATGGCCGTATACGCGACAACAGCAACGACCTTGACGTCGAACCCTTTGACGTCTGGGCCTTTGTGCGGTGGCTGAACGTTGGCAGCGAGACGCTTGAAACCCTTCGCCGGTTTGTCCAGGATCACAACAATGTGAACCAGGAGGACCAGCCTTTGGCGGACGGCGCGCTCCCCTCCTTTCCCCGGTAAGTCGTGGCAGAAGGTCTGACAAGAGATGTCTAACTGTCAATTCTCAGGTATCGATCGGAAAGACAATGTCATGGGCGACTTTGAAAGAAGAAGAGTAAGTGAATACGAAAACGAAAACGACCAAAAAAAAGTTGAAAACAGAAAAACGACAAAAAAAAACGGGACCAAAAAAAAATTGAAAACAGAAAAACGACCAAAAAAAGTTGAAAACAGAAAAACCCCAAAAAAGACAGTTTGAGAAAATGGTTTTGCTTTTTGGCTTTGATTTCTAAGTTCTGATTTCTTGCTTTCTGCTTTAGACTTGCTGCTTTTTGATTTCCAGCTCCCTGCATCTTTTGCATTTCCTGCATTTTCTGCTTTCTTTGCGAGTGCAGTTTTTGTTTGTTTTTGTTTTTGCTCTAAAGCACAGAGCTCGTTCGCTATCTTTGCTTTCTTGTCTTTTTTTTTTTTTTTTTTTTTTGCTTCTTGCTTCTTGACTTCGATTACTAAAACTTAGAAAAACACAAAAAAACTTGAAAATAAAAAAACCCCAAAAAAACGAAACCCAAACGTTCCCTTTCATGCAAATGTGACAATATACAGCCACTTAAGTGCCTGGTTAACAAATTAACTTACCTATCATGGGCTCGCAAATAAGCTTTGAGATATACCACGAGAGGCGTGAGATAGTATGGTTCACTGCAACCATCGCCTCCCTCTTGTACAGCCAGCCGGACATGAAGTTGGCCCTTTTGGTCTGGTTTCTTAGAAATAGCTGTATAAGTCAGCACGGGGAACAGAGCCGGAAGCTCCCCGATACTGACTAATAAGGGTGTTTGGAGAGAAACTGGCGCTAGGCACAGGGCGTTAGGGAAGGAATACCTTCAAAACGGCAGTCCCATTCTGCCGAGCCGCTGTTAAACGCCCTGTAGAATCGATTGCTGATGAAGCAGGTCTGTTTGTTTTTCTTTGTGGAGCTGCTGAACAATGATACGGAGCCGTTCAATTACTCAACCTTCCAGGCGGGCGGACAAAGCAGACAAAAAAGTTTTGCAAAATCGGTGACAGGCGGAAGAGCCGCTGGTGGTTTGCCGCAACAGGCTCCTGCCCAGGAAATGCTCTGATCGCCACGAGCTACGCTGTTACGATTGGGTGGAGCCGATCTCGTCGTGTAAGTGCCCAGTGAAGGAAGGAGCCTGGCCCCTGGCAATGAGACGGACATGATTTCTGTTTGCTTGTTCGGGCTACGGTCTTGTCGCTCTTTCCTTGTCCCTCCTGCTGCGTCATTGTGAATGGTCCCTCCCCCTCCTTCCCAAACGAAAAAGCACGCCAACATGGCACCTTCCCGGTGCTCTAACGACTACTAATTAGAGTCGCACACGGCTTGCACCTTCCCCCTTCGCAAGTCTTGGTTCCACTGATATCATCGCCCCTCACAAGGAAAGCGCTTGGCGTCCGTTCACAAAGGGCTTCGTCGATCGCAACTGCCTCGACTGCCATTCTTCATTACAAATTGGATCCCAATCCGTGATTCTATAAGAGGTCCCATTCTCCCTTTTCCCTTCCCTTTCTTTTTGCCTCATCCTCATCTTCATCAATCCTCAACAATCCCTCAACAAACTCACCACCAGACAGCTTCTCCAGACCACCCACCACCACACATTAGCCATGGCTCCCAAGATCTTCATGTAAGCGTCGCATTCGATCTCTGTTCCCAAAACGCAATGTCCACTAACCCGATTTTCTAGTACCGGCGCAACGGGTATGCAGCAATCTTACTTGCGATTTGATGGAAGACGTGCAATGCTTCGTACTGCGCATCGTCGCTAACATACGCAGGTTACATCGGCGGCGACGCCTTTTACGTCCTTTACAAGACCCACCCCGACTACGATTACACCCTGCTTGTGCGCAGCCAGGCCAAAGCTGACGAGGTCGCCAAGGCTTACCCGAACGCCAAGAACGTCCACTTTGTCTTTGGCGACAACGACAGTGCCGACGTCATCTCGGCCGCGGCCGCGGCCGCCGACGTGGTCCTCCACACGGGCCAATCGGCCGACGACATCCCGTCGGCCAAGGCCATTATCGATGGCCTCGTCAAGGGCCACACGGCCAGCAACCCGGCCGCCTACATCCACATCTCCGGCACGGGTCTTCTGACTTGGGTAGGTTACCCCGGACCGTTTCCATCTCTCCGTCTTATATCGTCGCCCCCGACTGACTTTTCTAGTACGACCTGGAGCACAAGCGCTACGGCCAGCCGCCCCTGCCCGACCAGACGTACAACGACTACACCGGTGTTGAGAGGCTCGTCTCTGGCCTGCCCGACACCGCCCCGCACCGCGACGTCGACTCTGTCGTCCAGGCGGCCGCCCGCGAGCACGGCGACGCCCTGCGCGTCGCCATCGTTGGCCCGCCCACCATCTACGCCGCCGGCCGCGGCCCGGGCAACCAGCGCAGCATACAGGTGCCCAACCTCGCCGAGTACCTGCTCAAGAAGGGCTACGCGCCCGTTGCCGAGGGCAGCGGCGAGACCACCTGGAACAACGTTCATGTCTACGACCTCAGCGCGCTGCTCGTGAGTCTGGTGGAGGCCGGCCTCGACCCGGCCCAGCGCGACAACGTTGGCGGCAACACCGCGCCTGGCGGCATCTTTGGCACGCACGCCTATTACTTCTCCATTGCCGCCACACACAAGTGGAGCGACGTGGCCCGCTGGGTCGCAGCGGCCGGCGTCGACCAGAAGCTGGTGCCGTCGTCGGCCACGGTCAAGCCCGAGCCCTTTGACGTCCTGACGTCCAAGGACGCGCCCGGCTTCCCCGGGGGCAACATCACGTGGGTCGCCAACTCGAATGGCGTGGCGGAGCGCGCACACAAGCTGCTGGGCTGGACGCCAAAGGGCCGCAGCCTCGAGGACGATGTGCCGCAGCAGGTGGCCGACGAGGCCAAGCGCCTAGGCATTTCGGCCAAGTAGACAAGAAGAGGGGTATGCCCTTTACTTTTATGCGGGGAATCATGGCAGTTTGAATTAGTAGTAAAATGAATTGAAAAGCTGGTGGCCAGAGGCCCATGCCTCCTATTATATACACATGTATGCGTCATCTGCCACGTGCCATGCCATGCTACACCTAGTCCACCGAGATGTAGACCATCAACTGCACTTCGTTGTTCATCATGGGCTTGAAGCCCAGCTCGCGCCACGCCCGCGCCGTGTCAATCTCCAGCACGTGCGGATCCTGCGCCGAGACGGCCGCACAGTGTGCCGGGATCGGCTGCCCGCGCATCGTCACCAAGAAGCTGTCCGCCACCGTCCGTCGGCCCTCGGCCAGCCCGGACACGTACAGGCCCACTACGCCGGGCGCCTTGAGCGATATCTGCAGGGCGACGCGGCCGTTGTCGTCACGCTGGCTGTAGGTCGTGCTGACCACGGCCGCCGCACCCGCCATTTTGCCGAGCAGGCCGAGGTTGGCCACATGGAGTTTTTTGTCACCGCCGTCGCCGCCGTCGAACGAATGCACTTTGTACACGCTCACAATCTCGTACTGGTAGACGTCGAGCGCCAGCGTGAGCAGCGCATCGGCACGCACGGGCGTGCCGGTGACTTTGCCCGACGTGTGCGCGCGGGCCACATACAGCGTGTCCGAGCCGCTGCTGCTGTTGTTGTTGCCGCTGACGCTGGCATCCACGCCTGGCACGCGCGCCAGCGGCACCACCTCGTGCACGCGGCGGTCCGACACGTTGAACACGCCCAGAATGCCCGTGCCTGCCGCGTTGCCGTGGTAGCTGCCCACCTTGAGCAGCACGTTGTCGTGGAAGCCGACGTACTGGTCCAGCGAGCGACCCACGACGCTCGGCCGGAAGATAACCGTTTTGTCGTACACGCTCGTGCCCGTCATCTGGTGGATCAGGCCCAAGTCGTGCTGGCCCGGCGTGTCGGTGATGTAGATGGGCCCGCCGCTGACGCAGCGCGCCGCCGCGTGGAACGTCGAGTAGCCGTGCACCGTCTGGAACATGTCCCAGTCGGGCAGCACGTTGAGGTGCTGCGTGAACAGGCTGTTGTGCGCGTTGGTCCACACGTGCCAGGGGTGCGACGCCGGCACGTCTGGGAAAAAGTCGTCCGAGTTGCGCACGAGCACGGGCGGGCGGTTTTGCGGCAGCTGAGAATAAAACAGAATGTTGGGCGTCTGCGACATGCAGCTGACGGCGCGGCTGCCAAAGTGCCGCAGCGTGGCCACCGTCCAGGCGTCCTGGTACGTGGATGTGAGCGCGCGCCGCGTGGCCGCCGACGTCCACGTGTCCATCATAAACTGCGCGTCCGTCTTGACGCCGTCGACGCCGCAGTCCACTAGAAATGCGTAAAAGTCGTTGTAAAAGCGCCGCACGTCGGGCTCGTCCACGACCGTCATGGGGCCCGCCATGGGCAGGTTGCGCCGCTTGGGGTGCGCGCGGTCGACGACGCGCGTCGCGTACGTGCGCGCCAGCTCGCCGCCGGCCGCCGCGGGCGTCAGGCCGCCCCAGTAGCCCAGCAGCGCGTGCCAGACGGCGACGTGCTCGATGGTCGGGTGGCGCGCGCGCACGCGCTGGACGGCGTGCTTGAGCCCCAGCGGGAACTGCTGCGGGTCGGCCTCGAAGCGCGTCCACGTGTACTGGAACTGGCCGTCCGGGTGCGCGCGGTCAATGGACTGCCAGTTGTCGTCGATGATCAGGTTGGCGATGCGGATGCCGTGCTCGGCGAGCGCGTCGACGGCGGCCACGATCTTGTCCTCGGACAGGTTCTGGCCGAGCGCGTTCCACGTGCAGAAGCCGAGGCCGTCGTACCAGTTCTCGAGCCACGCCGGCTTGACCTCGTCGGCAAGCGTCTGGATCTCGTCGGCGACCTTCTTTTTGTCGTTGTCGGTGCCGTCCGCCGCGGCCGCAGTCGTCATCTGGTCGATCAAGGACCGCGCGTGGTACATGACGGCGGCGTTGGCGCTCTCAAAGCTGTCGCCGGCCGCCACCAGCACCGTGGCCGTCTCGGCTTTGAGGCTGTCGCTGCGGACGTTGAGCAGGAGCTGACCTTTTCCTTCGTCCCCTCCCTGGAAAAGACCTTGCACGTGGTCGACGCCGCTGACGGCCAAAAACACGAGGTGCCGCCCGTCCGCTTCGCTCAAGAACGAGCACAGCACGCCGTCCAGCTCGCGGTCCAGCGACTGCCGGCCGTGCCGCGGCGCCAGCCAGGGCGCCCACAGCCGCACGAGCGAAAACCAGCGCAGGAAGCGGCCGTGCCAGGGCGTGCCGATGGGGACGGTCGTGTAGGCCGACTGGTCCTTTCCGTCGTCGGTGACGGCCTCCACGGGCACGTCCAGCACCCACAGCTGCGTGCCCGGGGCCTGGCTGCGCGGCGATGTGACGCGGAAGGCCGGGTTGAGGTCGCCAATCAGGTCCTTGAGGTCGTCAGCGGACGAGACCGATCCCTGTTCTCCGGTCAAGGCCATTGGTGGTAGATTGGGGATGCTGTCGTCGCTACTAGCTGCTGTCCCTTCTGCTTCTTTTGTTTGGCCACGCACAATGATGGTGCCGTCGCCAATCTGCTGCTCGTCGCCGACCCATCGCCAGGGCGAAGCATTGTCGTCGCTGCTGTTGGTCTGCCGGAACTTGACCGTAAAGTGCAGCGGCCCGCCACCCGCAGTCTTGATCACGGCGCGGTAGTAGTGCCGCACCGCGGCCGACTCGCCTTTGCTTACGCCCTGCAGCGCCCAGAAGGTGGGAGACGCGTTTGTCGTCCTGTTGCCGTCGTCTTGGCCGCTCTCGTTGACCAGTCGAAATTCCGTCGCCGCCCATTCTGAGCCGTCTTCGCCTTCGACACCCGCAGCTCGCTCAGTCGGCGAGTGCCAGAGAGCAACCTCCAGGGGAAGGGTCTTGTCACCGTCCTTTTGGTCCTTCTGCTCCACGACGGCGTAAAATGTCACGTCGCTGCCGCTGGCCACAGTCGTGACCTGACCAAGCGGCGGATGCGTAGCAATTGACACCGCAGCGCCCATGGTCGCTGCTGTCGTCGACACTGTTCCGCGAGGCCGCGCTGTCGAGGGCCGCTTCTTGGGCAGAAAGGCCGCAAACTCCTCCACGAAGCTGTACTCGCTGTCGGTCATGATGCGATGATGCGATGATGCGATGCGAGAAGTAAATAAAGCCGTGTAGACTCAATTGATCAAACTGACGGACAAGAGGCCTTTCGATGCACTCAATTACTCGACACTGAGCTTCCAAGTGTCTAGATGGTCAGCAATGGAATCAATGATGTCAATGGTGATGATCACGTCAACGGCTGTCGTTGGTATGGACGATCTTCTTATACCTTTCGGTTGTTGTTTTCTTCTTTGTTTTCTTCTTCTTTTCTTTTCTTTTTTTTTCGTTTCCCCCTCAAGTCGAGGATATGCGGTCAGTCGTGCCCACTCCTCTCGCACATGACCATTGCTGCTCCATTGTCGTTCGCCAGCAGCCCGTCACGAGATGAGAGACACATATGCATGGCTCCAGCGGTCGTCGGCGCGTTTGTGCAGAGGGGGGATGCAAGCTCCGGCGTCGCGGGGAGTGAGCCGTAGCGCTGCGACTATGTACAGTGGGGTGGTCGAAGCACAGTGGGTGGGCTGGTGATGCGTGGAGGTGGAATCGTTCCAGTCTTATCACGTGCTGTGTCACATGCATTCACCGGCCCAATGGGCGTCGAGGTAATTTGGCTCGGTCGTTCCCGGGCTGCGCCTTCCGTGCTCTGCAAAGTCCCCACATGCCACTCGCCCACAGTGCGCTCTGGCCTGACGTGTGAGGCACCCAAAAATTGCTCACTAGCTCCTTCCCTCGCTGAGCCGAAAAACACAAGACGAGCGAAAAAGTGCATCGACACACTTTCCTGTGCGCCTTCCCACCCATTCCGCTTTCCGCCTCCCTCCGCACCTTCCTCCGCCCACGGCATAAAAGGCATCGCTCCGACCACCACCTCGCTGCGACCAATTCACCACCCACCACCCTCCTCCCCCCGATCCTTCAGACAACTCGCCCTCCATGGCATCCAGACGGTTGGCTCTGAACCTTCGCCAGGGCCTCAAGGTCCCCCGGGCCGGCCTCTCGCTGCCCCCGCTGCGCCGCGGCCTGGCAACCCCGGTGTCCTCGCCGGCGCTCAAGACGCAGTCGACGACCCTGAAGAACGGCCTGACGGTACGATTAGACCAAGATGGAGGTCAATTGGCACAGGCACGGAACATAGACTGACGAGATACATAGGTCGCCACGCACTACTCGCCGTACGCCTCGACGTCCACGGTCGGCGTGTGGATCGATGCCGGCTCGCGGGCCGAGACCGAGGAGACGAACGGCACTGCGCACTTCCTGGAGCACCTGGCATTCAAGGTGGGTAACTGGCGGCAGCCGCAATGGCATCGACACCGAGACGAAGCCGAGCACATATTAAATTAACGTCTGATAGGGCACCTCCAAGCGGACGCAGCACCAGCTCGAGCTGGAGATTGAGAACCTGGGCGCGCACCTGAACGCGTACACCTCGGTAAGTTGTGGTGGACATTGTCCTTGGCCCGAAGACAAAAGACGAGCAACCCTCTAACGAAACGACCCAGCGCGAAAACACCGTCTACTTCGCCAAGTCGCTCAACGACGACGTCCCCCAGTGCGTCGACATCCTCGCCGACATCCTGCAGAACTCCAAGCTCGAGGAGTCCGCCATCGAGCGCGAGCGCGACGTCATCCTGCGCGAGTCCGAGGAGGTCGAGAAGCAGCTCGAGGAGGTCGTCTTCGACCACCTGCACGCCACCGCCTTCCAGCAGCAGCCCCTCGGCCGCACCATCCTGGGCCCCCGCAAGAACATCCAGGAGATCACCCGCACCGAGCTCACCAACTACATCAAGAACAACTACACCGCCGACCGCATGGTCCTCGTCGGCGCCGGCGGCATCCCCCACGAGCAGCTCGTCGAGCTCGCCGAGAAGAACTTCACCAACCTGCCCGCCTCGTCGCCCCAGACCGGCGCCTACCTGCAGTCCAAGAAGCGCTCCGACTTCATCGGCTCCGACGTCCGCATCCGCGACGACACCATCCCCACCGCCAACATCGCCATTGCCGTCGAGGGCGTCAGCTGGAACGACGACGACTACTTCACCGCCCTCGTCACCCAGGCCATTGTCGGCAACTACGACAAGGCCCTCGGCAACGCCCCGCACCAGGGCAGCAAGCTGAGCGGCCTCGTCCACAAGAACGACCTGGCCAACAGCTTCATGAGCTTCTCCACCAGCTACAGCGACACCGGCCTCTGGGGCATCTACCTCGTCTCCGACCAGCTGACCCGCATCGACGACCTCATCCACTTTGCCCTCCGCGAGTGGTCGCGCCTGTCCATCAACGTCACCCAGGCCGAGGTCGAGCGCGCCAAGGCCCAGCTCAAGGCGTCCATCCTGCTGTCCCTCGACGGCACCACCGCCGTCGCCGAGGACATTGGCCGCCAGATCATCACCACCGGCAGCCGCATGAGCCCCGGCGAGATTGAGCGCGTCATCGACGCCATCACCGAGAAGGACGTCATGGACTTTGCCAACCGGAAACTGTGGGACCAGGACATTGCCATCAGCGCCGTCGGCAGCGTCGAGGACGTGTTTGACTATGCGCGCATCCGGGCCGACATGAGCCGGAACTTTTAGATGAAAAGGAAAGGGGGGAGGGAGAAGGGAGAAGGAAAGACTGGTTGTATCGTCTGACGGTCGTGAGAAATCGAAACCAAAAAAATGAGTTGCTATTTTTCTTGTTCCTCTCTTTGTGTATGTACTAATAGGCGGCGGCAGGCCACTCTGGGCGCGGGTAGAAATCTATATAGAAGAGCGCAAGTGCAGCCGACCGACTGTTTTCTTTTTTGACCATGTTTCCGTGCGGTGCGGTGCGGACGTGTGCAGTCCTTTGCGCCTTCCACGGATTTTACATCGTGCTCTTGCTTGTTTCGTGATTGCCTGCGTCGTGCCTACTCTTGCCATGTCTTCCCAATAGCTCTTTCCTCGTTACAGACATCGGGAAGGCGTGACCCTGTAAGTCGACCTCACAACAATGTCATTCTTTTCGCTTTGCCCCTATTTCCCATTCCCATCATCCCCCTTCTCCTCTTCTCTTCTTTCTCTGCTTTTCTCTTCCCACCATCAACTCTTATCCCAGCCTCGTTTTTGGTCAACCTACGACAACAGTCACCTATCTTCCTCCCGCAACACCACGCCTTACTCAATTCGCATTTATTCCCTTTTCCCTCCAGAACGGCCACTCCTCGTGCCCTTGCCCAGCTCGACCCGTCCTCGCCAATCTTTGTCAGTCTAGTCGGCCGTTCTCAACCACACTTGTTTTATTCATGTTCCATCGCCCACTCTCTTGCCGCTGAAAACAACTCTCCTTCTTCCTTGTGCGTCTCCGTTCCCACTCTCTGCTGTCTCTGGCCTCGTGCCGGACTCGACAGCACTTGGTGACAGAGAAATGGACGCTGGCCGACGCTTCCTTCGTCTGGTGCGTGGCTTCCCGTTCGGCCTTTCGCTCCGCAAGTGCATCGGTCTCGTCGTCATTGCAGCCGGCACCGCGCCAACGCTTTTCAAGTACTTATACCTCGCAACGGCCGCGGACGCCTACAGTGCCGATACTACTCCCCCCGCCAACAGACAGCCCTACAGAGTCATTCCGCCCTTTGAATTCACCTTCCTTGCCACGTCGTTCTGGCACTTATATAAAACCCAGGGTCATTTGCGACCCAATTTGCCCGACAAACTCCTACCTTGACAAGTTGGAATTCCCGCATTACTTAAGTCAGGCCTTGTGTGACTTGAACGGGGCTAAAACCCCCACCGATTACGTATCAAAACAAGGGACGGTCTACAAGAGAGGCGACTGGGAAGCCAGCTTCTGGCTGTGTTTCGTCCCCACAACGTCCGGAAAGGCAAGCAAATCTTTCGTGTACGTTAACAACCATGAGAGGATCGACGACGGCGTCGAGGCTGGCAATTGTGACGAAGACAATGGGCACAATGGCCACGACGAGAACGACGAGCACAACGAGCACGACGGACGGGACGAACTATAGCTCTTCTCCAACCGCAAATGGCAAAACTTCCAGACGCTGGCATATGTACGAGTGCCCAGGCTACAACACTTACGAGGCCAGGCACCGGATGGCGAAAAAGAAGCCCAACGGCAGAAGCCGCAACCAGGAAGTGGAACACGCCAGGAAGTGCCTGAAAAGAGCCATCCGACTCGAGAATTCCGGGGTTTTGTACAGTTCGACGGCACACAACTCCTCGCGCGTCTATCGGGCACGTTTACCAGATGAGTAGTACCCATGTGTTTGTCGGAGTTGTTGCCTATATGATGAAGTTGGCGAGCAATTTGACGACGGCTTCGATGGGGATCCCAACCACAGCTCTAATGGCTTTGACGAAGGATGCTACGACGGCTTTGACGAGGACTATGACCACGGCGAAGCCTTGTCGGTGGTTTCAACATCTGGTTTTCGGTCGTTGGCGTCTTCTAAAACACTGTGCCGACTAAATGTCGGTTTTACGACTTGTGGTTGGGACAACTGTCTGGGTGATATGGATGGGGAAGTTGTTTGGTACGCGGGACGTTGATGGGATAGGATGAGCAGTTGCAGTCGTCGACAATATGTCTGCCTCAGCGTTTGATTTTCTTTGTTTATACCTTTTGTTTTTATTTGTCTTCGGAAACAACTCTTCAGCGATGACAACCCATTAGCGACAACAAAGCCTTTAGCGATAGCAGACACAGAATAGCGAATCACATTGGAATTTCCAATCCAAGTCCACGGTGCAAGAAAACATGACAAGGAAGACTGAAGACCACGACGCTACAGAGAGGGTGGCCAGTAACTGTGGGTAGTGTTGTGAGACGGGATGGTATATGCTCTAGCTGTAAGAAAGCTCTAGTCGCGGGACACGACATATAAAGACAAGAGAAAACGGACATGAGGATTATGCAACGGCCAAAGAGGCCAAAGGAACAAATGAGGGTACGAAACGGCACCAAACCGGCACAAAAAGGGAAACAAAAATACAGACACAGGATGTAGGCCTCTCAACATCTCAACCCACGTCATGCCTTGGCGGGCTGGTCGGGTTGGTCGCCCTCCTTGCCCCATCGCCGCGTCTCGTCGCCGTCTTCCCAGTCCTTCTCGACGTAGCCCAGCTCGCGCTTGACGCGGTCGACGGTGGCTTTGTCGCCCGTGTTCTTGCCGGCGTTGTCGCTGATCTTGACGGCCGGGCGGCCGTTGGCCGAGCTCAGCTTGATGACGATGTTGAGTGGCACGGACTTTAGGCCGGTCGTCAGGTTGACAAAGTCGTTGGTCAGGAACGTGCCCACACCAAAGGTCGGCTGGAAGCCGGCGGCCTCGGATACTTCCTTGTACTGCAGGCACCGCTCCAGGTTCAGTGAGTCCGAGAACACAATGACCTTCTTGTCGGTAATGCCCTGGGCGTCGTAGAACGCGCGCATCAGCTTGACGTACTCGGTCGGGTCGCCCGAGTCCTGCCGCACGCCGGTGAAGATCTGGGCGTATGTCTTGGCCTGGGCCGTGGCTGGTTGTGACGGTGCGTCGTCCGACGCCGAGTTTGCCGACGTGAACGAGTCAGCCGCCGATTTCGTTGATGTAGACGCCAGCGTCTGACCGTCCGCGTCTAGGCGTCGCAGCGGCTTGCCAAACTCGCGCAAGAACTCGGGCGTGCCGAAGGTGTCGGTCAGCGCAATGCCCAGCACGCCCTCGCCGAAGCAGCCCACCCACCGGCACAGCGCCTCCTCGGTCGCCTGGCGGTACTCGCCGGTCAGCGCGGCAATGCCCATGAACCACTCGTGGGCAACGGTGCCGACGGGCGGGATGTTGAAGCGCATGGCCAGGTGCACGTTGCTCGTGCCGGACAGCTTGCCCGGCAGGCCGCGCTTCTCGGCTTCGCGGCTCGCCTGCACGAGCCCCCGGAAGACGAGCGCCTGCGTGTGGTAGTCGCGGCGGCGGCGCGTGCCGAACTCGGACAGCACGCAGCCGGCCTCGAGCAGGCGCGTGCCCTTGTCAAAGGCGAGCTCCTGTTGGCCGTCGTAGTTCCAGTCCGTGTCCATGAACTTGAAGTACGCCTCGGAGGTCAGCGCCAGAATGGGGATCTCGTAGAGGATGGTGTTGACCCAGGCGCCGCGGATGGCAATGTCGACGTCGCCGAGGTCGTCGGGGGTCTCGCTGTCACTCGGCGCCACGGGCACAAAGGTGATGGTGACCTCCTCGCGCGGGTTCAGGCGAAACTCCTTGAGGAAGTCGAGGTAGGCGGGCGTCAGGTAGGGACAGTGCAGCTTGAGGAAGGCGAGCTCCTCATCGGACAGCGAGATGTTGCCGAGCTTGCGCACTTGGTCGCTGAGCCATTGGTAGGCGGTGCGCGACAGCTTCTTCTCGGGCGTGCGGTTCGTAAAGGAGTAGGTGACGGGGACATCCTTGTAGTACTTGAGGACGGCGCATTGCATCGTCAGCTTGTACAAGTCCGTGTCGAGGAACGAGATGACGCCCTCCGGGTAGGGCGACGAGCTGTTGAAGTCCATGGCGGCGGTGGTGGACAAAAAAAGAGAAGGCGAGTTGTAGACGGAGAGTTCAGGACCAGAACACACGAGCAAATGGTGCGGAACCTATTATGGGAGCCTCGCGCGCGCAGCCTCGCTGGTAATTGCCCAGCGGAGAGGGGGTTCGTCAGGGTGGGGGTAGCTAGCTTTTTTTTCCTTTTCTAAATTTCTCATCAGAGAGCATAAGCCTGGTGAGCGGAGAAAAGGAAAACAAATGGAGTGATTTTAAAACAGACGAAAAAAAAAACAGCGAGAGCAACGAGTAAAAAAAAGTGAGACGAAGGGGTTGCAGAATAAATAAGACGAGAGGCAGACGAGAGACGGACAAGAGACAAGCAAGGACAGCCAAAATAGGCGACAACGGAGAAAATAGGCGACTGAGGCGCGCAGACGAAAAAGACTGAGGGACGATGTAGTGTAAGCCGGGCAAAGCTGCTGGGCCCTATGCGTGTGACCTCTCACAAAGTCCGCTGTGCGAGTGCGCCTGGTCCGAAGAAAAGATGCGGAAAACGACTGGCCACGAGGTGTGCCAAAAAATACCAGAACGAAAGAGTGGAGGGCAAAAGGAAGCAGAGAGCCGCCGGTACGACAGGAGACGGGGATTTCAAAAGTGAAGCCAAAGAGGAAGTCGGTTTTGCTGCGAGACGACGCAACGGAGCGAGATGACGCACCACGCAAACTCCGACATAGGAGAGCAGGAGACCCGACGACAAGCAACGGCAGGAGCGAACCGCACGGTCGGCTAAAATATGGTGTGATGCCCTGAGCTCCGCTGGGATTGTTTTGTAATATTGCGCTGTAGTTTTCGGAAACAGTCGTGTGTATGGGCAGGTGCGACTCGCACAGGCGTACGCGTACAACGGAAGGCGCGGGGCAGTCGCAGGATGGCGATTGAACTATGGGAAGTCGCTATCGGGCGGGACTCATATGCCGGGGCAGGAGCAGCAGGTAATACGACGTAGGAACAGAGCAAGAACACAGGAACCAGGGAAGGAACAGCCCACCAGGGTACTGAGTGCCTCGCTGCCTCTCAATTGGGCAAGCGCGGGCGGTGAGGGGTGTGCGGCCAGGGCGGTGGAGCCCAGCAGAAAAAGTGATGGCAGAAAACGGATTCGGGCCCCAAAAAAAAAAAAAAAAAAAAGAGCGACGGTCTCTGCAAAACAAATTGGCTGCCGCTAAAACGGGCTTCACTTTTGCTTTGCAGCCTCTGCACGACGTCCTGCTCTACAGCCTCTCCTCGATTTCGCCCAGCCACGGCACGCACGACATTCAAAAAAACGCTGCCACACGGTTGAGGCGACGAGGCGAAGAACGACGATTGTCGAAGAAGAAAACAACAAGAATATATACATCCATAAACAACACAACCCGAACCACAACCACAACCATGGATATCCACCGGTGTCGATTTGTGCCGTTCCAGGCGTCGGCCATCAACGCCGTGGCCTTCTCGCACCCGCACCTCCCGGTCGACAACAAGTACAGCCGCGGCGCGCCCGCGCGGATGGCCATTGGCCGCGCAAACGGTGACATTGAGATCTGGAACCCGATGCAGGGCAGCTGGCTGCAAGAGATGACGATCCCGGGTGGCGACGACCGCAGCGTCGAGGGCCTGGCATGGGTGGTGGGCGACGACGAGGAACTGGACGACGGCACATCCAACGGCAACGGCAACGGATCAAAATCCCGCTCTGTCGTGAGCCACGGCCAGCTGCGGCTGTTCAGCATCGGCTACACAAACACCATCACGGAGTGGGACCTGGAGAAGGGCTGCGCCAAGCGCCACGCCAGCGGCCAGCACGGCGCTCTGTGGTGTCTGGCGACGCAACCGAAGGCGCCATCCACGGCAAAGGCACCGGCGTCGTCCCAGGCCACGACACAGCGTCTTGTGGGCGGCACAATCGACGGCTGCCTAGCGCTGTACTCGACGGACGACGACGAGCTGCGCTTCCTGCGGCTGTGCCGCACGCCCAAGAAGAACGTCAAGATCGTCAGCATCGCCTTCCAGACACGCCAGCTGGCCGTGGCCGGCTGCTCGGACGGCACCATCCGCGTGTTCGACATCCGCAACGGCGCCATGCTGCACTCCATGACCATGGGCCGCGACCTGCTGGCCGAGCGGGCGGCGGCGCCCAGCGCCAAGAACGTCATTGTCTGGTCGGTGCGCTGCCTGCCCAATGGCGACATTGTGTCGGGCGACTCGACGGGCCAGATCTGCATCTGGGACGGCGCCACCTACACACAGGCGCAGCGCATCCAGAGCCACACCCAGGACGTGCTGAGCCTGGCCACGAGCGCCGACGGCAGCTCCATTGTCAGCGGCGGCATGGACCGCCGCGTCGTGCTGTACCGCGAGATGGCCGGCCAGGCGTCGTCGCGCTGGACCAAGGTGTGGCACCGCCGCTACCACCAGCACGACGTCAAGGCGCTAGCCGCGTTTGAGGCCAAGGGCGTCAGCGTGGTTGTCGCTGGCGGGCCGGACGCCGCACCCGTCGTGCTGCCCCTGGAGAAGTCGGGCACTGAGCACCACCGCACGCTGTCGCACCTGCCGCAGGCCGTGCCCGTGGCCAGCGCGCCCGACGCGCGCCTCGTCATCTGCTGGCAGGAGCGCCGCATCGACGTGTGGGCCTTTGACACGCCGCTCGACCAGATTCTGGGCGAGGGTGCGTCCCCCGAGGCGGGCGCCGATTCCGAGGCCCTCGAGCGCAACCGCCGCCTCGTCGGCCGTATCGTCGTCAAGGGCGACGCCAACATCACGGCCGCCGCCATCAGCGCCGATGGCTCGCTCGTCGTGGCGGCCACGACCAACGAGATCAAGGCGTTCCAGCTGCGCAAGGAGCCATCCGGCGGGCTGGCCATCTCCAAAGTGTCTGTGCCAGCGTCGGTCGCCAGCAAGGGCGCATCGGGTGTGGCCATTGCGCCCAACGGCCGCTGGGTGTGCCTGTCCAACGGTGTGGACAACCATGTGACGGTGATCGAGGCTGTGCGCGCCGATGCCGACAGCGACAAGATTACGTTCAGTACCAAGGCCGCGCGACTCGCCCGGCTGCGGCGGTCGGTGCCCCGGCACGAGCTCTTCAGCGGCCTCGGCCGCTACGACAGACGCATCACGCGGCTCACCTTCTCGCCCGACAGCAAGCTGCTGGCGACGGCCGACCTGGCAGGCTACATCGACACGTGGATCCTGCGGGGGGCCGACGGGATCACGGACGAGGTCAGCGGCACCGACGAGGCCGGTGAGGGTGGCGAGGACGGTGAGATGCCCGACGTGGACGAGGAGGATTCTGACGAGTCATCTGACGAGGACGCCTCCGATGCCGAGGACGGCAGCAACAGCAACGGCATCGTCACCAGCACCAGCAAATGGGTCCGCAACCCGCGCGCCAAGCAGCTGCCCAAGCTGTCGGGCGCGCCCGTCGTGCTCTCCTTCTCGGCCGACGTCCCCGGCGCGCCCGCCGTGGCCGGTGAGCCTGTTTCGTCTTCGCCACTCGCCCGCGACTACGTGCTGCTGGCCGTCACGGCCACGTCCCGCCTGTTCGCTTTCAACCCGCTGCGCGCGCGTCTGGTGCCCTGGCTGCGCCGGCTGAGCCCGGCCAACCTGCCTGTGGAGTACCGCAACATCCGCGACGTGGCCAAGGGCGTGCTGTGGCAGGGTCCGCGCGTGTGGATCTACGGCACATCATTCCTGTTCATGGTCGATACGTCCGTCGAGCCGACCCAGCAGGCCCCGCCACCGTCTACAGACAAGTCATCAGCATCCACCACGGTAGCGACAACGCCCTCGGCCGAGCCTGCCAAGCGGAAGCGGAAGCGGGGCGACGACTCGGGTGCTGGCGGCCGCATGCAGCGCACGGGCCTGGGCCCGCGGCGCGTGCAGATGGCTGTGGGCGGCGAGTGGGTCGATGTGGCCATGGAGGACGCCGAGGACAAGGGCACCCGCTCGGGTGACGACGACGAGGACGACGATGAGTCGGACGAGGAAGAGGAGGAGGAGGAGGCCGAGAACCAGGCCCAGAAGCTTCTCCTGCAGCAACAGCAGCAGGCGCACCAGCCGACCAAAAAGTCGCCAAGAAAGACACGAAAGCAAAAGGAGGAAGACAAGGACGCAGACAAGGACAGCGCCGACGCCGACAAGCAGCTACAAAAGCAGCTGCGTTCGCCGCAGCCGCAGCAGCCACGGTGGTGGCACACGTTCAAGTACCGGCCGATTCTGGGTGTGGTCCCGCTGTCGTCGTCGTCAACGACGTCTTCGTCAGCATACCCGTCACTCGAGGTGGCTCTCATTGAGCGGCCCGGCTGGGACATCGACCTGCCAGTGCGCTACGATGAGCAGTAGAGGGAGAGGGGCGAGGGGATGCATGATCTACGAGGGGACGTCACCAAAGGGGGTGAAACTTGGCATATACATTCGTGGCAGCAAAACGGGGACGATGAGTGAAGAGGGGGCCTGAGAGACGAGCATCTAGAAATTCATTTGAGTCATTTGTTTGTATTTGTGTATTACCACAGCAGTTACTACAAGGCGTTTGTCAGGAATAAAAATCAAAAGCATTGTACAGGAAGGACAGGAGATGATTTTTTTTTTCAATTTAATGAAGGAGGTGAAATGGTGTACGTATGAAGTCTTTTGGTTTGACCTTGTCTACGAGAACACCCCTAGGCACATCGTCGTAGGCATGCCGCGTTCTCGTCGACGACGATATCGGGATGTCGACATGACGGGCGTCTACGTGGACAAGCCAAGACAGTCTTCATCCGGTCGTCCAAGGGCCTCCTCCTCACAATATCCAGTGTCACATGGACCAAAAATATGCATCCCAATGCACCCTTCTACGCTAATGACAGCGAGCCAAGACGAAGTAGCCAAGAAAGGCTGACGAATCCTGGTCTGTCGCGGCCGTTTATTCTCTTGTGGGTGCAAGTAGATAATAGTCCGGTAATAGTAGAGTTTGCTCGGCATATATCTTGTTGGATCAATGCTGTCCGGGGTGTCTCTGTCTTGAGATGCACGATAAGGTATGGAGACCACCGTGAGGCTGATGATGAGTATTCTTAAGACGACTTGGGTTGCGTTTGTGTAGTCTGTATTTTGAATTTGATAGTGGTATTCATTTATTGTTTATTTACGGAGTATTACGACTTATTTTATACATTTGAATTTTTTTTTTTGTCATATTTACATCGTCGTACGTTTTTATACTTATTTCATTGTTCTCTTTCGTTTTTGATTTTCAGACCTTTACATCGTCGCCTACAACGCCTTTTCTTCATAAGACACGCAAGAAAAGTCGGCATCGAGGCCGCGTGCCCGTTTAGACGGAATATTACTTGTAGCGTAGCCCCGACAGAGGAGTCCACAACCACCATCCACATGGTCTGACACGCACGCTTTCTTGGTCTGGCGGATCTCAAGTGCATTTTTGGGGGCATCTTCTTGTTTTCCCTGTCCTTAGGGCTCTTCATAGCCTCTGATCGTCTTGTGACCCAGTAAAAAGAGAGCATTCGTCATACCGACATTTTGAGTTTTTCCAACGGCATTTCTAAGGACCCTTCTCTTTCTGCACTTGTCTAGTATTTATGATATTTTGTGCCTTTCTAGTGCAAACGTACTGCTTCTTCTCGCCACACAAAGGGAAGACCCGGGCCATTGACACTCGTACGACGCCGTTCAAGACGGCGTAGACGCCAACGCTGATAATCCACTTCACATGAAAGACGGCAACGATTGCAGACGACGATAGATGGCGAGTACTGGTCCTTCTTGTCTCTGTCCTAATGACGAAAGGGCCGATGAGATCAAATAGACTTTGATACGTACTCAGACATACGTATGTATGCTGGACTATTGATCTCTTCGTGATGTCATATGCCCGCGTTTATATTGCCGTCGTGGCATTGGTTTGATTTCGATTTGGTAGACCCGGTCATTGCGTGGATTTTTCAAACTGCCACTTCTATATCATGGCTTGAAGTCTGTTCTAGAAATCAATAGTCTTCTGGCTAGGCTGCGGTGGCTTCGCGACGGCTTCGTCGTCTGGTTTTGGCCCCTTTTCGTATTTGTCTCCCATTCTCCTTTTCATTATTTATTTATTATTTTCTTCGTATGTTTTCACCACCTTCTCAACATGTCGTACTGTCGTGGCCTCCCAGGCATCTGCTTTGCTTGGCCTATGATCTTCGGAACGCGCGTTCGGCTGATTCTCGTACCTGTTGCTAAATTGAAAGGGACAGCCTTCAGGCAGATGCATTTGTTTCTACTACTGGCTCCTTTTATCTTTTTTTCTTCTTCTTGTCTTATGCCTCCCCACGTCTTGCCCCTGCCTGCCGTGTTCCGGCCCTCTTGAGCCTCTTGTCTGGATCTCGTCTTAAAAGACTCGGACGACAAGGACAACATACGGAGTACAACAGCGGAGAAGAAATGAGGAAAAGAAGAAAAAAGACCGGGGACAGGCACCCCTCGTCGGTCGAGTTTGCAAGTTTGCGGGTTTTATTCCCCTTTTCTGTCTTGTCTGCCCGCATATCCATCCACACAAGACCTGTCCTTGTCGGCCTCGTCATCATAAAGAAGGAACAGGAGAAAAACAGGTTCTCGTCGACTACTGTTCGGACGATTTCCTGTTTGAATTCATGCCTTTGCAGCTGTTTTCATTGTCGGATGGAAACAAAGACAAATCCACGTAGAATAAAAAACGCGGCCATGATACCACGTACCCTCTACTCGTAGACATGTAGACGTACGTCGTACTTGTCCTTCTTTAAGCGAAACCGAGATAAGAGCACGACGGGACGGAATAAATCCACGGAATATATAAAAAATCAAAGTTCGGCAAAGCCCCGAACGGCTCTGTAGCATTGATCACGGAGAAAATGCACAGAGAATGGATAATGGCTAGACCGGGCTGTCACGATAGGACGAGAATTAAAAACTAAAAATTAATAATTAAGAAAATAAATAAATAAATAGAATAAGAAGACGAGAAAAGAGGTCGAACATCAACCAAACTGCTTCGTCACTCGCCTGGCCAATCACACCGCAACAACTTAAGGGCATCCCGTTTAAAGGCTTGCGTATGCCCCCCCTGATTTTTTGCCTATTGTTTCTTCTGGTCTCTGTCAGTCTTGTCCACTTTGTCTTTAACAGTCTCACTTCTTTTTGTCTCTTCCTACGATGACAGTACGGGATCAAATAAGGTTCTGGGCCGGTCTATTTTCTCCTTTTCTCCTGTTCTCCTTACGATGCACGCAAGACGACAGACGGGCTAGACAGATATATGAATGAGCTCCGTGGGAGGTAGAGGAGTAAGATGGAAACACGACGTAGACAACCAGACGCAGGCGACATCGCCACATGATCGCACCTGCCACTTTACCGTGGATATTGAGTCTGATATACGAATAAGCTTCTTTCTCCTATTCCCTTGTGTCCCTTCCTTCCCCTTCTGTACATGCGTCGTAAAAGACCTGCAATGAAAACCGGAAGGTGCACACGATCGCCAAGCCGCGAATCTACACTACGGCGGACGGCAGGCGAGGCCGCGTCGTCTTTCACACCCCCCAATCCCCAGTTCAGGAAAAAAAGGGGAAGGGGCGTTTGGACCTCCGGTTTGGGGCGTTCCTGCCTCGACTTGCCCTGTAGCTGCCCTCCTGCCCTGCAACCGTCTTTCGACCTGCCGTCAAACATTATGTAAGCGCCAGTTTTTGGCCGGCTCTGGACCAGCGGCGCAACCACTGCAAAGCAACGAAAAAAGGCTTCCTTCAAAGAGGCTGTCGGATAATTGGCCGACAAACGCGCAAGCCCAGGGCCCTGTTGGTAATAAAGGGGTGTGTTCTCTGATGTTATATTTTTGAGTTTCTGGGATGGGTGGGCTTGCGTGGCCCTTTGATTTTCCTCTTTTATTTTGGCGCATTTTTAATTCCTAAAAGGCTGGCACCTCTTTCCCCCTGTTCTTTCCCTTTTTTCACCAGCCAAGCCAGCCTGGACCTGGCCTGCTGGCCCTGGCCTTGGCTCTCTGGCTCTCTCATTCTTCCCTGGAGAAAGAGAGAGGTCCTTGCCATCCTTGCCTATCATCCTACCCAAGGTCAAGCCCTTACAGTGGCTTTCCCCTTTTGTTCCGCGACCCGTGGTGACATCAAACGCAGTCTTACGTATGTCGTATGTACTCCGTACCACGTACGGTGTTTACGGATGCTCTTTTGGGAAGGCGTGCAAATGTACGGTGTAAAAGGCCATGCATCTCGCTTTGTCTCCCTTGTGGCGCTTCCCTGCGCCTCGAACCCTCTTACACGGTATTTCGAGAATCCGAGGACGGGCTCGACGGGCAAGGAGACAATTGACAAACGTCTCGATTTGACGGTCTTGATATTCGCATGTCGGACGGGCCTCGTTCGTTTTCTAGAGCCATCCTAGCCGTCTGTCTGTTTCGAGGCTGGCCAATGACCACGTCTCTCAGCCTGGTCCTCTCCAGCCGTTGCGCTTTTTGCTTCTCCATTCTTTCTTTTGATGTTCCCCATCCTCTTTCGCCACGGCTGACGCCCTAAGCATAGGCAACACTTCAATGGCAATCTCAGCTGCCTGCTTTTGCGATTTTGCCTCTGCCTGTCGTCAGCTCGGTGACGTTCAAGGGCAACAAGCAATACAAGTATTGTTCAGCTTCAATGTCGGAGACAAAATGCTAGCTTCCTGACTCCTGTTTCCTGTTTCTCAAACACTGCCGCCTACGATGTGGTTTGCTTCTTTATACCCCCGTACGAAGTACTGGCATCCAGTGATTGTGGCAGCCTGACCCACGGACGCTGTCATCTCGCTCAGGTACACTACAATGGGACGAGGTTCGGTCTCAGCCTGCTGTGATGGTCGTCGCCAGTATGAGGTAGTCGTGGGAGGGTGGACTCTAGACAGTGCCAGAGTGCAATCAAGCAAATGTGGGCACTGCACAACCGCTTTCATTGATTTCACCGATTTCATTGATTTGGCCCTCGACTGCACGCAACTGAACAGACATACAACCGAGTCGGTCTTGGCGAACGCGGGATGTAACAATCCCTTTTTGGGGGAGGACGCGTGGGGAGGCTGAGCGTTTTGGGTGAAGACGAAGCCGTTTGAATATACAAGTTGCACCGTGGAAAGGAGTCTTTGCCTTTTGGCTGAAAGCACAAAGCGACCAAAGATCAAAGACCGAAGATGACCTGCACCACAGGAGGACGAGGACGAGGCGGCATACTCCGTGCCAGCGTGCCCTCGTCCCGACCATATTGCAAAAAATGATAGTTGTGTCTTTTCTAAACAAGTCAGGTCGTCAGATACTCAAAAAGGCAAGATCGTTTGGGTCTATTCCCATGGCGTCCGTTTAGAACCCGGAGAAATCGGCAGTGGCAGTTGGGCCTCCCTCCGAGAGAGATGGGGCCCTCTTTATTTAGCTGCAGCGGGCCCTTTCTTTTCTGTCTGTTTGCTTGTCTGACCCTGTTGCTCGTCGGACTCCCTGTCCGCTCGTCTGTCCGCTCGTCTGTTTTGTTTTTATGGCTTTGCGTGGGTTTCACGCACCTTGATTTCCGCCACACCTGGGCCCGCGATTTTGAGTGCTCGCAAACAACCACTATCACTGAGCGGCCGGCGCAAACCGACCATGCCCGATCATCAATTGATCAATTGATGCAATATCGAAATAGAGTGGCTTATCTCCAACACTCTGAGCAAGATAGAAAGAAGCCAAAAAGTGACGACGTGATGATTGAACGATCTGATATTCTGTTGACACCGATAGGGCAGGTGCAGCCCAAGTCGAAAGGGGAAAGAATAGCCCAAACGCAGCGAGTGCCTTCCGCCGCCAGAAGCACCTGCGGGAGCATATCGCACTAATTACTACCCCAGCCTGCTGTAAGTATGACGGTCTGCCGAAACTCTGCGGTACTTGGAGTATCTTGCAGTTTGCATACTACTCTGAGAGTCTGACAAGTCATAACTGGACGACACATGCCGCCCGCGAGACTGCCCTGATCGGTTGCTGTATGATCTGCCTCTTGCTGCGCATTCGGAGGGTCGCGCCTTTTCAGCCACAGCCTCCAGAGAGTGGGCCCTCGACCGGTTCTATCATGGATGTCATGGGCAGGAGCTACCCAGCAGCCAATTAGATGTCGTGGAAAGGGCAAGGGGCTGTGAGGGAAAGAGGGCGAGAGAGGCTCGAGGAAACAGAGACGAAGGAAAGAGCGAGCGAGAAAAAGACAAAAAAGAGGGTACCAGAAAAAGCATGCGCCAGCTACGCCTCGTCATCGCCTCCCCACCGACCCCTGTTAGCGCACGGAAGGCGCGCAGGGTCTGCCACAAGGCCAGAACCAGACCAGGCTCTATTGTTCGCGTGCCGTATGTATCTGACGCCGTTGTCCGCCGTTCGGGGCGTGCCCTACAACGCTCGGTGCCTGAGCAGGCTGGCAGGCTCGCACTCTCCTCCTCCCCTTCCCTTTGGCGACTGCCTGAATAGGAACGTGGAGGGTGGAAGGTGCGAAAGGCGAAAGAGCGAAAAGAGGGCAGCTGGCAGGCGCGGGCGCGCGTGCGCCCTCCCATCTTTCCTTCCCTGGCTGACGCTGCCGGCAGAATGTGGGAAATAGATGGCTTTCATACGTAGACGGTCTTGGCATTGTGGGAATAAAGGGGGGAGGGGGAGGCAAGAACGACAGACGCAAAGAGGCAGGCATGAAGCAACAGCGAGGAATTAAGAATTAAAACTGGAAACCACGTCCCGCAGGCACGAGATCGACTGTATTTTGGTGAGGAAGCAGCGATGCAAGTATCTCACCTCCACCGCACCAGGAAGGCCCGCCGGCGAACTGCGCCAACGTCGCGCTATGCACTGCAGTACCGGAGGGATGCCCGTAAAAAAGGGGACAGAAAAGCGGCCATGGTCGCACGAGTACGTGTCTCCCATGTCAGATACCTCGCAGTGATACAGTGGATGTGCAGGCGGTACTTTCTGCGTGAAGGCAGATGGCAGTCAGTACAAGGTACCCTAAAGGCCAGAAAAAGGGCCCTTCGCCTTTTCAATGGTAAAATCCAAGCAGACCCAAATGTCTTGGCATTTGCCTGGGTTGGGGCACCCACGCACCTCGCACCTTCCCTCTTCTTGTACTTCCCACGTTGTGCCTGCTGCTGTCTTTGTGTCCTGACAAGCCAGCCTGTAAAAGCGTGCCAAGCCTTGCTGCCATTGGCCAGCCGCCCTGGAAGAGACGCGCGTTCACTGCCCCTTCTTTCCCCTTCTTTGCGGCTGCACCCACGCCCCTCTCTCTCTCGCTGGTCGCTCTTTCTCCTTTTGTTCGTTATGTTCGTGCTGTACTTTTTCTGGTGCCTGGCTTCCATTCCCATTCTCACAGCGGTCACTACAGCGGTCGCTACAAGTACAAATGCACCGTGGTCCAAGGGATTCAAATGGCAGTAAAGGATAGAGTTTGTCTTGCGGCTCGGAGAGAGAAAAAGGAGAAAAAGAGAAAAAGAGAAAACAGAAGAACGTTGTGTCGAAAAGAAAGAAAGTAAAAGGCGAGACAGGGCGTTGCAAGATCCATCGATTGAGGCAGCCTTCCGAAGTACCGTTTTACGGTGTACCCACACAAAAGATACTTGTCGCAAGGTCGGAGATGCGATTCCAGATGCCAGTCGCACTTTCCCAATCGGCGGCCAGCCCTGTAACAGCCCCCTTGGCAGTATCTTTCAGTGATGCTTCAATCTCTCCAGGCTCTAGCAAAAAAAGTACATTGTCAGTAATACGACGTACGCAGCCCAGAAAAGACGATAAATGGGGATTCCGCCAAAAATACCCAATTATAATAGCAAATAATAAGACCCTTCCGTCGTACTCGTAGTATGGCGTAGCGCAGCAGGAGAGACAAGGGGAGACACGCAAGCCTACCCGTTCGCTCTTTCCCTGGAGAGGCGCATACGTACGCTTGTTGCCATCCATCACCATCGGCCGCTTCCACCGCACCCCCCTTCTTTCCCCCCCATTCAATCCCATTCCCCAGTCCGTGGTTGCTTTTTTCGGTCGCCGCCTACGCCTAGGGAAGGCAGCAGACAAAAACGCCCCTGCCAAAAGCGCAAGACTGACGACTACGCTAGGTAGTCGTCGACAGCGCCCAGAGCCCGTTGACGCTTCTTTTCGCTCTACCTGTTTCTCGGTCTCTCCTTCCTTCTCTGCCTCTCTCCATCTCTCGACTCTCTCGACTCTCTCGACTCTTTCGTTCCTCCCGCTTCATTGCGCCCTGAGACGATTCGTCCTCGATCCCAAGCGACGAACTCTTTCTCTCTTCCCACCCCCAATCCGCTTTTCCCTTCTTCCACCGTATTCTCTCCTTTCCCTTCGTCTACCACGCTCTTAATTCGACGCCCACGCCCACCCCCCCTGCCCAACATCTCCCGACGTCCCACTCTCGACTCTCGTCTTTTCTTTTCTCTCCTTCCTTTTCTTTTTACTTCTTGCTCGCCCTCATCCCAACGGCAAGAGAACCAACCTCGACTTGACCATTCCCGCGGCACGACGGCGTGGAGGAGGAACAACGACGACCTGCAACCTGCAGACGAGCACGACATCGACGACCACGGATCAACGACGACAACCACTGGCGACGACGGCACCCAGGACCGCGAACCGCCATTGCGACGACATAGACACACAATACACAGTGACAACCTCAACCTCGACCTCAACTTCAACCTCGCCCTGCTCTCCGTTCTTCACGGTGTCCACTCGTTTTGGATTTCTTGCTTCTTGCTGCCGTTTTGGTCTCTTTTGTTGAAAGCATAGCGAGCAATCCCTTGTTCGACAGCAGCAAAGTACACCAAAGAACGAGCCGAAAGTTATTGCAGACATACAGACCGAACGAAGACGACAAGGACGACGTCGGACAGCACAACGAAACCCACGAGATATCGGGCCACCTCTCATATCTGAGCGACGCTCCACTCGATCACAGATCACGGAATCACGCATCCTTGCGCTACCCACGCAATCATTGCATCTGCGTGTGCGCACACGCCTGCTACACGCCTGCTAAACGATACGCCTTGCCTTGTCCCATTCACTTGCGGACTGGTGGCTGCTTCATCTGCGTCTGCGCCGGACAGCCCAACCATTTCGACGTATCGACCGCGATAGGCGACCGCAACACGAAGGACGCACTTTTTCTCTTTTCTTTTTTTTTTCTTCGAAAGAGAGCCGCGCGTTGTCTGCCTTTGGCTGACTTCCCTCCCCTCCCTCTCTTTTTCTACCCGAACCTGATCGACTCGCCATAGTCGACAGGAAACAGCCATATCCTATTTTCTCCTATTCTCTTTTTCTCTCCTACACACACAGATCACAATGGCGTCCAGCCAACCAGGAACGCCAGCAGGCGGCGAAGACGATTTCGGTGAGGAGTGGGCTCACGACCTGCGCCTGCGCTTTGAGCAGCTGCTCCGCACCCGTCGGTTAGACCACCTGACAGAAGCCCGGTCCTCGCGCCGTGGCTCGCCATCACCACGCGAGGCGGCCTCCTCCAACAACCTGCGCGCCCTCTCTGCAGATCCGTCCTCCCCCGGCCGGCCATCTACCTCCCACGGCGGCGACCGCTTTGGCTCGCCCATGGCACGAGGCGACGGCAACGGCAACGGCTTTGCGTCTTCTTCCTCCTCTTCATCTAATAATGCTCCGCACACACCACCGTCCTACTCCTCACTACGCAACCTGCCAATGATCCCGCGCCCACCAGCAGCCAACGATCGCGAACAGCAATTCCGCAGCCTTCTTGTCACCTTGTCGACAACACCACTAAAATACGAGAACCCGGGCCTGCTCGACGAGGCCCTGCAGGTCATCCCGCTCGACCGGATATACAGCGAGGCCGACGAAGAGTGCCAGGTGTTCAACGCTGAGGCCGAGAGCATGGGCGACGGTCGCCAACCAGTATGGGGCTACCAGGACTGCGTTGTTCGTGCCTTATTAAGGTTTGTTTCTACCTTCCCCCCTTTCTTTCGCGTAATATCATACTCTCTTTTGTTCCCGTGCTAACCCTCGCAGATGGTTTAAGCGTTCTTTCTTTTCTTGGGTCAACAACCCGCCATGCCCCGTCTGCTTCTCCCTCACCGTCGGCCAAGGCAACACGCGGCCAACGCCCGAGGAGAGCGCATGCGGTGCCCTGCTAGTCGAGTCGTACCGGTGCTCAAATCCCGCGTGCGGCGCCTACGAGCGCTTCCCGCGGTACAGCGACGTCTGGCGGTTGCTGCAGACGCGCCGTGGTCGCTGTGGCGAGTGGGCGAACTGCTTCAGCATGCTGTGTCGTGCCGTCGGTGCCCGCGTGCGGTGGGTGTGGAACGCCGAGGACCACGTGTGGACCGAGGTCTACTCCGCACACCAGAAGCGCTGGGTCCACGTCGACGCCTGCGAGGAGTCTTGGGACAACCCGCGACTGTACACGGAGGGCTGGGGCAAGAAGATGTCGTACTGCATCGCCTTTTCGATTGACGGCGCCACTGACGTTACCCGGCGCTACGTCCGCAAGAGCGAGTTCTCGCTGGAGCGCACAAAGTGCCCCGAGGCCGTGCTGCTGTACATTATGGGCGAGATCAAGAACCTGCGCCGGACCAACATGAGCAAGGAGGAGCGCTTCCGCCTTGAAAAGGAAGACTCGAGCGAGGACCGCCAGCTGCGCCAGTACGTCGTCAACTCGATCGCCCAGGCCGTCACGCGCCTGGTGCCTGGCTCTGTGGCCGGCCCCAGCGGCACCAACAACAACCAGGGCCGGCCAACCAGCAGCTCCGACGACGCCAAGGTGCCCGCCGAGGTCCATGGCCGCCAGAGCGGCAACTCTGAATGGGTTGCCGCCCGCGGCGAGGCCGGTCGTCGCCAGCAGCAGCAAAACCAGCAGCAGCAGCCGCCGCACAACCCCCAGGACCCCTCGCACCGCGGCTTCCCGTGATTGGTTTCGCTAGTATGTCTTTACCGACGTATATACGCGACACCACGTGGAAACCACTGCACGCATGGACCATCCTTGCGTACCTTTCTCCTCCTGCGATCGCTTATCTGGCTTGGCTTGCGGCGCGGCATCGATTTTATCAATCGACCGTTTTGGTCTGCATATTACAACAGAGCCAAGCCGAGCCAAGCCAGGCCAAGCCAAGCCGGCTACAGCCTGTGGCTGCATAAAGAAAGGAGCCTGCACATATTTGCACCCTCCACGGCCCTTGGTCTCCCGCGACCGCATCGCAGGTCTATTAATACCACATTCGGGTATATTGGGACACATGCCACGCTCGGCCTGTGGACCACACCCGCCTTATATATATTATCTTGACGTTGACCGATGCCACGGCGTCCTCTTCTGTACATCTTAATCAAGCAGTTGGCATTTTCTCTTCTGCTGCTGGCTCGACCACGACTTCTTGTGTCACCATTTCATTTGTTTCGACCTCTTTTCTTGAACAATCCCTTTTGTTCTATTTTTTCATTTGTGCCATACTCTTTTTCAAACCATTTTTTGGTGTTTCTTCTTCTTCTTCTCTTTTCCTTTATTTTTCGCTTCTTTTGTCCATTCTTACAAACCAAGGGTTACAACCGGCGCATAGCATTGGAGGAACATTATATACATCCATGTGCGAGACTTTGTCTTTTTTTGAAGGTCCTCTTTGGCGGCATTCTTCATGATGGGAATGGGACTTATGGGCACCGGGAAACGGGGGAGGCTTCTTTGCTTCCGCACAGGAAGTTTTTTTTTTAATTTCATACAATCTTACCATTATACTATTCATTTTTGGATACGCGAAGCGCGCAACTGCGACGATGTCGATGCTGATATAAAGCAATGATATCAGCCAACGGTGAGACCATGCAAACCACTGAATGACAGTTGACTACCAACAAAGACTACTCGGGCCAACGGCCAGCGGTTGTCGTTCTTGGTGCTACAAGCGGTTGTCATGTCTTTCTATGTGTGGCCGCCTTTCTCTCAGGTCGATGGCGTACTTTTGAAGATCGCTCCTGCCTCGTCACAGCCTATCTACGGAGTATCGTTTGTGGCGTGTTGCAGGCCATTCAGAAACGGCAGTCAGCTATCATTGGTGGGCCGCGCGCGCCACCCGCCCCGCGTTCGCCCCTTCCCTTCTGGGCGTCTGCGCTGTAGCCGCCGCCAGCGCATTTTTGCAGGCCACTTTCTGCGTGCCTCAGGCGTCGGCAATTCTCGTAGCGCCTGCTCCCGCCAATTTTTTTGCCCGCCACACAGCCGACCTCCCCTAACGCCCGCTAGAGGCCCGCCAAAGTGACCCCTAAAAGGCTTGAAGAACCCCACGGAAGTGCACCAAAAAACCCGCAAAATGAGCAGATAGGCGGCGGCACAGCACAGGGAAAGAGCGACCCGTCCCCAGCGAGTCCCGTGCAAAAAACCAGTCATCCACATACCGACTTTTCTCGCTCCGACTGTTTTTTCCCCTTCCCCTTCCCTTTCCTTCTTCCGTCTGCCGGACGCCTGACCACCACCACGTCACTCCAACCTCCCACCCCCGTCATTCCCCCGCCCCGATCCCTCTGAGACGGGCATTGATATTATCGTGAGTCCGTCTGGGACTCTCCTTTCATTTCTCTCTTTCCCTCTACCCTTATCACGTCCTCGGCCGTCGTTTCTCCTCTCCCATCGACCTCCTCCTCCGCCCACCATGTTTCCCTCGGTCCGCCGTGTGGTGGCGTCATCCTCCGCTGCACCACCGGTGGCCGCCGCCCTGGTGCGGTCGGGCCACTGGTCGGCACAGTCGACAACAGCATCGGTCGGCCAGATCCAGCCCGGCCAGACAATACACCAGTCCCGCAGCCAGCAGCCCCAGCAACGCCGCTACTCGTCGTCGAAGCCCTCCAGCCCGGACAACGGATCCAAATCCCTGCCCGGTGTTCCGTCCACGCCCTCGAACTCGAACTCGTCCTCCTCCTCTTCTTCGTCATCTTCGAACTCCTCCTCGTCGTCCTCGTTCAAGCGCAAACGCAAGGCCAAGCAGGACGCGTCGCGGACGTCCGTCCAAAAGCTGCCCAGCGTCCCCTCGACGCAGCACCTGCCCGTCGAGAGCCTCGCCCTGTCGACCTTCTTTTCGCAGCACCGCCCCATCTCCATCACCCACAGCCTGCCCAAGATCGTGTCGGAAGACGCCTTTGCGGCCATCTTTGCGCCCCGCGCCGGTACCGGCAGCGGCCGTGGCAAGTCTTCGGAGGTTATCCGCACGCTGTCGCGCGCCGTCAACGATCTTGAGGGCCCCATGGCCAGCCTGTCCGTGAACGACAACGCCGCGTCGACAACCACGCAGCCTGCCCAGCGCGGCTCGCGCGCCCGCCAGGCCAAAGAGCAGGCCCAGGCCCAGGCCCAGGCCCAGTTCGCCCGCCAGCAGCTGCAGCAGCAGCTCGAGGACGACGCTGCCGCAGCCGCCGCTGCCAACGGCGAGAGCAACTCGGCCTCCTCGTCGTCACAACTCGAGTTTAAGAACGCCGACGGTTCGGACGCCGGCATCTACGTGCAGCTCAACGCCCTTTCGGGCCAGTTCCTGCCGTTCCAGCCGCCGCCGCCGCCCGTGCCGGAAATGACCGAGGCTGAGGCCGAGGCCGCCGCCGCTGCCACCGAAACTGCGGAGAGCAACGCCGCCTCGTCGCCGCCGGGCACTATCACCTTTGAGCTGGACGGCGGCGAGCTGTCGTCGACCGGCAACAGCGCCGCGCTCCTGGACAGCGAGGACGCTGAGCCCCGCAGCACGCGCGTCTTCAAGGCCATCCTGACCATTGAAGAGCAGCTCGACGAGAACGGCGAGGTGCGCATTGTCGCCCACTCGCCGCAGATTCTCGAGGAGGGCGCCGAGGACGCGCTGGACGCCCTGCGGCGCCAGCGCGGCGGCCTGCGCCGGCATCGTCTGCCGTCGGCCTACCACGACGGCATGTCGGGTTTGCCGCGCATGGAGGCTATCAGCGTCAAGCGCCAGAAGAAGCTCAGGATGAAGAAGAAGAAGTACAAGAAGCTGATGAAGCGCACCCGCGTCCTGCGGCGGAAGCTGGACCGCACGTAATCGCGAGTGGTTGTGCCACCTTATATTGTCTTGGAAAGGGTTGTGCGGGGCTCTTCTCATCTCGTATGGCTCCTTCCCTTGCATTTCTCATTTTCATTTTTTTACCTCTCCTGTCTGTATAGTATTCTCTAGAACTATTTTCTCTTTTCTTTTTTTTCTTCCGTTTTTTTATCCTCTTTCCCATGTCTTTCCCATATCTTTTCCACGCTTTCCAGGTGCATTTGCTGTTTGCCTTGCTTGGACGTGCTTCTGTTACTGTCTTCTTTGCCTCTCGCGCATCGCTCGCATGATCTCTCAGTCGCATCATATACGGTAGAACGGAACTGGTGGACGTGGACGGAATATAATACACATTGAATCACGAAACATCTTTGGCCACCTTTTTAAACCTCCATTGAGCAGAATGTACACATTAAACTCACTCTCATACCGCTCATCTGCCTTGTTCTTGAGCTCAACTGTGAATGCCTTTTTGAAGACCCACTTATATTCTGCGCAACCATTTCTGCCACCCTTGACCGCCCGGCAGAACGGCTCTCCGCCAAAATTTTTGTTAGAAAGAACAACCCAGGAAAATTCAAAACGACTGCGAGGTGAACCTTCCTGTTTTAGACAGTGGATTTGTTGCTTCTTTCCCTGTCGACGACATCTCTTCTCAGGAGAATCTTGTCTCCTTTTCTTCCCTCTTCTCCTTTTTCTCCCACAACCCCCCCTCACACGCTCACCATGTCTCGAAAAGCTGTCGACGCCCGCATCCCGACGCTCATCCGCAATGGCGTCCAGAGCAAGAAGCGCAGCATCTTCGTCGTCGTCGGCGACCGCGCCAAAGACGTGATCGTACACCTGCACTACATCATGGCCAGCATGGACGTCGCCAGCGGCAGCGGCAGCTCCTCCTCCACCGGCGTCACGCCCAAGAACAAGTCCGTGCTCTGGGCTTACAAGAAGAAGCTGCTCGACTTTACGAGCCATCGCAAGAAGCGTGAGGCCAAGATCAAGAAGGAGATCAAGCGCGGCACCCGCGAGCCCAACGCCAACGACCCCTTTGAGCTGTTTGTCTCGCTGCACGACATCCGCTACGTCTACTACAAGGAGACCGAAAAGATCCTCGGCAACACCTACGGCATGTGCATCCTGCAGGACTTCGAGGCCCTGACCCCCAACATGCTGGCCCGCACCGTCGAGACCGTCGAGGGCGGCGGTCTGGTTGTGCTGCTGCTCAAGAGCATGACCAGCCTGCGCCAGCTTTATACCATGAGCATGGACGTCCACTCGCGCTACCGCACCGAGGCCCACACCGACGTCGTGCCGCGCTTCAACGAGCGCTTCATTCTGTCGCTCGGCGGGTGCGACGCCTGTCTGGTCATTGACGACGAGCTCAACGTGCTGCCCATCTCGCAGGGCAAGGAGGTCAAGCCCCTGCCGCCGCCCAGCGACGACGACGACGACGACGACGGTGAGGGCGGCTCGCGCTCCGAGAACCAGCGCAAACTCGACGAGCTCAAGGACTCGCTCAGCGACACCCCGCCCATCGGCAGCCTTGTGCCCCTCGCCCGCACCCTCGACCAGGCCCAGGCCCTCCTGACCTTTACCGACGCCCTCGCCGAGAAGTCGCTGCAGGGCACCGTGGCGCTGACGGCCGCCCGTGGTCGTGGCAAGTCTGCTGCCATGGGTCTTGCTGTGGCGGCCGCCGTTGCGCACGGCTACGCCAACATTTTTATTACGTCGCCCTCCCCCGAGAACCTCAAGACCCTCTTCGACTTTGTCTTCCGCGGCTTCGACGCCCTCGGCTACCTCGACCACGTCGACTACACCATCATCCAGTCCACCAACCCGGACCTCGCCAACAAGCCCGTCGTCCGCGTCAACATCCACCGCAACCACCGCCAGACCATCCAGTACATCCGCCCCCAGGACGCCCACGTCCTGGGCCAGGCCGAGCTGCTCGTCATCGATGAGGCCGCCGCCATCCCGCTGCCCCTCGTGCGCAAGCTCATGGGTCCCTACCTCGTCTTTATGGCCTCGACCATCAACGGTTACGAAGGTACCGGTCGTTCGCTGTCGCTCAAGCTGATCAAGCAGCTGCGCGAGCAGTCGCGCGGTGGCAGCACTCCCTCGTCCAAAGATAGCAAGACCACGGTGGCCGACCGCTCGACCGGTCGTGCCGCCAAGGTTCAGGATCCCCTCGACTACCAGGGTGGCGGCCTGAGCGGCTCGCGCACGCTGCGCGAGATCACGCTGTCCGAGCCCATCCGGTACGCCCAGGGCGACGCCGTCGAGAAGTGGCTCAACACCGTGCTGTGCTTGGACGCCAAGCTGCCGCGGGCCCAGGGTGGCAGTCCCGCGCCCTCGTCGTGCGAACTGCTGCAGGTCAACCGCGACACGCTCTTCTCCTTCCACGCCGTGTCCGAGCGCTTCCTGCAGCAGATGGTCGCGCTCTACGTCTCCAGCCACTACAAGAATACCCCCGATGACCTGCAGCTGATGAGCGATGCCCCCGCCCACGAGCTGTTTGTTTTGGTGCCGCCCATCGCCGAGGACAGCAGCCGCCTTCCCGAGCCGCTGTGTGTCATCCAGGTGGCCCTCGAAGGCCGCATCAGCCGTTCCAGCGTACTCAACGCCCTGAGCCGCGGCACGCGCCCCGCGGGCGACCTGATCCCCTGGCTGGTTAGCCAACAGTTCCAAGACGACGGGTTCGCGTCGCTGTCCGGCGCTCGCGTCGTGCGCATCGCCACGAACCCCAACTACGTGCGCAGCGGCTACGGCGCGCGCGCCCTGGAGCTGCTGTGCGACCACTACGGCGGCAAGTTCACAAGCCTATCAGAGGCCGAGCTGGAGAACCTGGAGAACCGCCACGGCGCGTCTGCCACCATGAAGCGTGTCACCGATGCCGAGCTGGCCCAGGCCTCGCTGCTCGAGGACGACGACGTCAAGGTGCGCGACATCCAGTCGATGCCGCCGCTGTTTTCGCGCTTGTCTGAGAGCCGCCCGCCGGCGCTCGACTACGTCGGTGTCAGCTACGGTTTGACGGGCGAGCTGCTCAAGTTCTGGAAGCGCGCGTCGTTTGCCCCCGTGTACCTGCGCCAGACGGCCAACGAGCTGACGGGCGAGCACACGTGCGTGATGCTGCGGCCGCTCGAGTCCAGCGCCACAAGCGGCGACGCCTCGTGGCTGGGCGCCTTCTCGCGCGACTTCCACCGCCGCTACCTGTCGCTGCTGTCGTACCAGTTCCGCGACTTTAGCTCCGTGTTTGCCCTGAGCGTCAGCGAGGCGGCGCGCATGGGCGCGGCGCGGTTCGCCGACCAGGAGGACGCCGCGAACGGTGGTGCACCGCCGGCTCTCACCAAGAGCGAGCTGGACACGCTGCTGACGCCCTTTGACCTAAAGCGCCTAGAGTCGTACGCGAACAACATGCTTGACTACCACCTGATTCTGGACCTGGTGCCGACCGTCGCCCACCTGTACTTTACGGGCAAGCTGGGCGCGCCCAAGCTGTCGGGCGTGGTTGCTGCTGCCGCTGCTGCCGCCAACGGCGAAGGCAACAGCAACAGGGCCGGCGTGGAGCTCACGGGCGTCATGCAAGGCATTCTGCTGGGCATCGGCCTGCAGCGCAAGGACATGGACACCGTCTCGGCCGACCTGACGCTGCCCGTCTCGCAACTGATGGCCATGTTCATCAAGATTTTGCGCAAGGTCACCGGCCACTTTGCCACCATTGTCGCCGCCGCGGTCGAGGCCGAACTGTCGCGCCCCGCGCGCGGTCCGCAGGGTGTGTCCCGGGCCAATGCCACCGGCGTGCACGACGATGAGGTGGTCGACGACAAGTTCAAGCCGCTGACGCTGTCGATCAACGACGAGCTCAACGCCAAGGACGACGAGGAAGAGGATGACGACGCTGAGGACGACGACGAGGAGGTTGGCAGCGACGACGAGGACGAGCAAAAGGTCCGCCGCCGCAAGCAGCGCGAGCTCATTAACGCCCTGCCCCTCGACCAGTACGAGGTCGAAGAGGGCGACATGCCGGGCTGGGAGGACGCGGAGCGGCAGGTGGCTGCGGCCGTGCAGAACGGCGGCGGCAAGAAGAAGGGCGGCAGCGGCACGACGGTGAGCATCAAGAGCAGCAAGGCGCCGTCGGCCAAGCGGAAACCGGGCGACACGACAGTGGCCGAGGTGTACGACGAGGCCTTTGGCGAGAAGAAGAAGAAGAAGCGGCGGCACTAGACCGCGAGACGGACAAGGTTGATACAATAAAATTCTGGAAGAGCTTGGGCTTTGTATATATAGACATAGGATGCGTATTGTTTTTGTTTTTCTCTCACATTTGCTACACGGCTTAATTGCATTGTTTTTTGGCATACCATTTTGCTTCAAGGCTCTTCCTTTTGCTTGTGCAGGGTTACTCGTGTTCGCTCCTGCCGTGTGTTGTTGACGCTTGCTCCTGCGTCGGCGCACATTAAAAAAGGGGTAAAAGCGTCCCTGCCCTTTTTCGTTGGCGGCTGGCTCTTTCCCCAAAGGGAAACTTTTTTATTAGTGGATCAGCCTCTCCACAGTGTCCATTCTTCTGCTATCTGCGGGCTTTTTAAAGTTAAATTAGGGGGTCGTATTTTGGCAGGTGCGAGCCAATGCAAGGCGCGCCTTCCGCGCCGCTACCCCCGGTTCTTGGAGAGGGAAGGGACGAGGGACGGCAGGAACGCTGCGCTACTCTATCTTTTGACTTCACGTCCTTGTTGTGTTCCTTTTGTCTTTCTTTCTTCTCCCTCGTTTTTGTTGCTTCACGTTCTTCACGTCTGTCCCTCCCTTTCATCTTCCCCCTTGCTTTTGCTGCCCTTTTGCTTTCCCAGCTGCGTCGATGCCGGCTCGCGCTCATTGAGCTTGCTGCATCCCACACTCCTTTATTGCAGCTTGTTTTCCGCATCTTTGCCTTTCTTCATCTCCTGTCGCTTCTTCAAATACATCTTACGTTTTCCAGCATCGCCACGGACAAATCACACCGATCAAGACGCGTCTTTCTTTGCAGTTCTCTCACGCCCGCGCACACCTCTTTGTTTACCGTATACCAGACACCACACTTCTCACCAAACGCTCTCTTTGAACAATACTCATCGATTTTCAAAATGCCTTCACACCGCCGTCTATTGGCGGTCATGCTGGCCGCAGCCAGCGCCGTCCTTGCCTCGCCCGCGCCGGTCCCCGTCCCGGCTCCCGATGTCACGACGGCCCCGCTGGCCCCTACCGACGCATGGGTCTCGGTCGGCAACGACGGTGTCGCCAAGACCATCACGCCCCAGCTGACCACGATCAGCGGCACGCCCACCGTTCTCTCGGCCAAGCCCACCGTCAGCGGCACGGCCTCCTCCACTGAGCAGCCCGAGGCCACGGCCACCAACGGCGCCGGCTCGTTCCCCGTCTGCAGCAACGTCAACGGCGACCTGGCACCGTTCTGCGCACCATCCAATGGCAGCACACTGAACCCAGGCATCACATACTACAGTAAGTCTTTCGAGGACAACAAAAACCTGAAGGATGGGGGTGGCACATAACTAACACCAGCCAGTCACCTGGGACTCCAGCTTCTTCTCCGCCGCGCCCAACACCACCGTCATCATCACCGGCAACTTCTTTAACGAAACCTCGGGCGCCATCACCACGCAGGCCTTCTCGTCCAACACCCTCGCCGCCGGCTGGTCCTTTTACGCGTGGGATGTCGAGAAGTCCCTGCTGAACGGCGCCTCGTCGGCTGGCGTCAATATTCGCATCTCGCTTGCCTACCTCTCCACGGGCAACAGCAGCACACACATTGCCGGTCCCGTCATCACCGTGGCCAACCCGCAGCCGTACCGCCAGAAGCCCGCCGATCCTCCTTCGGGTGCCGCCCTCTACATTGGCCTGCCGTGCATCCTGGGTTTCATTGCCCTGATGCTCGTGGGTACGTGCATCTGGAACCACCGCACGCGTCGCATCACCGTCGGCAACGTCATGGGCAGGTCGCGCTTCGGCAAGCTGGGCGAGCTTGGCCGGTCCAAGGGCTACGGCGTGCGCAAGTCACGCCGCCAGCGCGTGGGAGCCGTCAACCTGGACAGCAAGGATGCCATTGATCTGCAGAACCGTGAGGCGCGGAAGAACGGCAGCGGCAGTGGTGGCAACAACAGCAACGACCATGGCAACGACGACGGCTACGACGATTTTGGCATGTCGTGGTCCAACACCAATGTCGGCCGCGAGCCGTCGTCGCCTTTCGCCGACTCGCCGCGCGACAAGAACGCCGGTCCTCCGTCGCTGACGCTGTCGGGTGACCACTGGTCGGTGCCCGAGCGGCCACGGCGCGACAGTGACTCCCTCGGCAGCCTGGCGGGCACGCCGACGGACGAGCGGTTCGACGATGCTCACCGGCCGCGGACGGCACGCGGCGAGGCCAACAACAACGGCAACACCGGGAACGCCTTCCGGGACGAACTGCGGCGGCAGCAGCAGCAGGACAATCTTATTTAAGACATGAAAGAATTGGCGATGTGTATCACCAGGCCAAGTTGAATCTGGCTAGCACAGTTCCCACTTGATGAACTATTGAGAAGGGGACAAAGACGCGAAGATAGCACAACGGGGTTCAAAAGCGCATGTTCTTAGTACATATTAACCATTTATGACCAAAATAATTCAAAATCTATTCAGAAGACGACGATCAACCAAGCTTGAAATCAGTATTGAAAATAACTAAAGAGATCCGAATATAGAGCAAAAAGAAGGATTGAAGAGAAGCACAAATCGACGTCCAAATCTCTAAACAAACGGAACTCCCAACTCACAACAACCTACTCCTCGCCTACGCCCACGACAGCATCCACTTGCCGTTCCAGGCACCCGCGGTCGTCCTGTTCCGCAGGCCAGTCACCTGCAGGAGCTGTTTGCTGCTGCCGTACGTCCACTGTCCGCTGCCGAGTGCTGTGCCGTTCCACGAGACGTTGGACGGCTTCTTGACTACGCCCATGATGGTCACGTTAGCCAAGGCGGGCGGTGTACTGGTGGTGTTGCTGCTGCTTCGGCTGATGCTGCTGCTGTTGCTGCTGGAGCCGCTGTTGGAGCTGCTGTTGGAGCTGCTGCTGCCGCTAAAGGTGTAGTTGCCCGTGGCCGTGGCCGTCAGCCGGCCCGACGCCACCGCAAACTGCACCCACGTCGTCGCGTTAGGCTTTATGCTCTCGCCATCGTCGAGGTACAGCTGGCCGGCGGCGGCACCGCGGGCGTTGAGAGCGACCAGCAGACTCCAGTCGTTGGCGCGCGATTCGGCCGTCGTCATGCCGGGCTTCTGCATGGGCAGGACGTAGCCGCCGCGGACAAACACCGGGATGTGGCCGAGGGGCGCGTCAATGGTGACGTTTTTGCCAGGCGTCAGCCAAGAAGGGTCGACGGCCGTCTGGTTGTACCAGTCATACCAGAGCGTACCAGACGACGACGATGTCGAATTGGACGAGGAAGTCGAGTTAGATGCGAAGGTCGTCAATTTGGAGGAGGTCGAGGGGGAAGACGAGGAAGACGAGGAGGAAGAGGATAGAGACGATGAAGAAGCTGAGGAGGAAGCTGAGGAAGACGACGTGGAAGACGCTGAACTGGAAGAGCCGCTGGAGCTACTACCACCAGTGCTAGTCCCACCGCCGACACCGCCGACACCTCCGGTACTGTTGCCGCCGCTGCTGGTACCATTGCTTCCACCACTTCCACCGCTGCCGCCGCCACCACCACCACTGCTCGTACCGCCCGGGAACACGCCGTTGACGGTCGTAGCGCCCTGTTCGAGACACGGCGTGATCAACAGGGCGGGGCCCAGCATGAACTGGTGGTCGGCGCCGGCCAGCCAGGGCTCGTTGGGAAACTCCCAGGCCAGCGCGCGCATGACGGTGGCGCCGGAGTCATGGGCGTCGGCAAAGAGTGTGTAGAGGTAGGGCAGCAGGCTGTAGCGGATGGCCATGGCGGTGCGCGAGGCCTCGGCGACGGTCTCCCAGACATAAGGCTCCTGCGAGATGGTGCTCAGCGTGTTGTGGTTGCGGTAGAAGGGGAAGAAGGCTGAGAGCTGCATCCAGCGGGCACACAGCTCCATGTCGGTATTGCCGTTGAAGCCGCAGGTGTCGACGCCGAACATGGGCACGCCGAACACAGAAAAGGACAGCGCCTGGGAGATGGAAAAGACCATGTAGGCCCACAGGCTCGTGTTGTCGCCGCCCCAGTGGCCGGCCCACTTGCCGGAGCCGGCAAAGGTTGAGCGACCAATGATAAAGGGCCGCTTGCCGGGGAAGACAGACCGCAGGGCGTTGTAGGTGGCGTTTAAAATCTGGTGGCCGAACAGGTTGTGGGTGTCGTACTCGAGGACGCCGCCGTGGTGCGTCGCGTTGGGGCTGACGGCGTGCACTGCCAGGTCGCCCTGGACGTTATTGATGACGTAGGGCGGGTAGTTGATGTTGCGGCTGCCGGGCGTGGCGTGCGTGCGGAGGTAGCTCGTGCTGGTCGAGGACGAGGACGACGTCGAGGTCGCAGAAGCCTGGGCCGAGGCGACCGACGATGCCGACGCGGCCTCGGTGCTGTTGGTGACATTAAAATTCTCCGGGAACTGAGTGATCAGGTTGTTGGGCTCGCCGGGCAGCAGGAAGCTGGGGTGGACAGGGTTGAGCGTCAGGTTGTTGCTGCCGCAGGAGCCGACGCAGAAGGACGAGACCTCGGACATGTCGATCCAGATTCCGTCAAAGGACACATTCTTGTGCCAGTTGACCATCTCATTGGTCCACCAGTCGAAGGCGCCGGATCCGTTGAGCACGGCGCCAATCCAGTCGGGGAACACGGTGTAGCCCGGCCATACCTGGCCAATGTAGAGCGAGCCGTTGGGATTGAGCATGAATGCATCGGCGGCGACGCCACGGTCGTAGACCGGGTAGGCATCGCTTTTGTTGTCCGGGTTGGGCACGTAGATGGCCGAGTCCACAATGGGCACGTAGTGCTGGCCGTTGGCGTGCAGGCGGCTGAGAAACTGGGCGCCCTCGGTATAACCGAAGCGGGCCTGGTCGTTGTCAAAGTCGCGGTACTGGTTCATATAGTCAATGTCGGTCCAGATGGTCTCGAGCGGGATGTTGGCGGCCTTGAAGTTGTCGACGACGTCCTGCAACTCGGTCCAGTTCCGGTAACCCCAGCGACTCTGGTGGTAGCCAAAGGCAAAGTACTGCTGCATGGCGGGCAGACCGACGGTAGTCTGCTGGTAGGACTGCATGACATCGGTAGCCGAGGGGCCCGCGTAGAAGTATAAGTCGATCTCGCCGCCGAGGGCGCGCCAGGTGATGTTGGACGGGCGCAGGAGCACCTCCTGGGGGTGAGCGTTGCGGAGGAAGACGCCGTGCGTGTAGGACTTGTACTCTGTGGTCGTCGCGTTGGACGAAGACGTCGCGTTGCTTGCCCTTCTCAGGTTGGCATATGTCCTCGAAGTTGTCGAGTTGCTGCTGGTTGTGCTGTTGCCGCCGGCGGTGCTGTTGCCGCTGCCGGTGGTAGTGCCGTTGCTTCCGCCGCTGCCTCCGCTGTTGCTGCCAGCACCACCGGCCGTGGCATTGGCGACATACTGGCCCGTGGCCTTGTCAAAGTAGCGCGTGTCCAGGTAGAAGGGGTGGCTGCCGTAGATGTTCCCGTCAATGGGATCGCCGGCATCGGCCGCAAATATGGTGCGCGTCAGGTTGTTGCCGAGACGGAAGCCGTGGATGACCTCGCCGAGGCCGTACAGGTTGTAGTTGTCGGGCAGCGGCGAGACAAACTCGATAAACTGGTCCTCGAACACAAGTTTTGTGCCGTTCGTGGAGAAGAGTACGTCGCCCGTGGAATTGCGAGTGAGAGTGAAGCCAAACGTGGGCGCGTTGGACCAGCTAAAGGTCAGGTCCGACTGCGTGAGCGAGCCGCCGGCAGCAGCATGCTGCGATGCCCTGCGGCCTATCGTGGCCTTTGCAAACGGCTCGCTTCTCTTGCCGTATTTTGAGCCAGTCGTTCCGCCCGTCAAGTTGGAGGAAGGTTCGGCCGGCGACGAGTACGTCCCCGACGGCTTGGGCACCAGCGCCTCCGGGAGGTCAAACCAGCTGGCATTCTTCGGGCCGATGTAGCGCGGCGCAATGTTAACGCGCACGCGGTCGGCGGCTTGCTGCTCGACCGTCAGCACCAGGTGCTCAATGTCGTTTCCGTAGACGTTGCAGGGTTCGCCGGCGAGGTCCAGGTAAGCTGTGAAGGTAGCACCAACGCCCGGGGCAGTCGTGTTCCCGCCAGCCTTGGGCGTGTTGCCTCCCGAGGTGGTCGAATTGCCACCCCCTGCAGTCGAGTTCCCATCCGAAGCAGTCGTGTTGCTGTCTTTGCCATAGACGCCGTGGAGATGGGCGTTGAATTGGTCATAATGGCTATCCTGGTAGTGGTTGGACGTTGTGCCGTTGCTGCCGGCCGATGTGCCGTTGCCACCGCCGGATGCGCCATTTCCACCACCGCTGGAGGTCACCGCCGTCGCAATGTAACCTGGACACACAGACTGCGGGTCGACGGCCTTGGGGTCGTTGATCCAGGGCAGCACATTCTGGCCGAGAGAGGCCTCTTCGGGCACGGTGAACATGGCGCCGGCAGCCGAAGAGGTGGACGTGGCCGTGCCATTGGTCGTGCCGTTTCCGGCGCCAGTACCGTTGCCCTCACCTGTTCCATTGACGGCGTCCAACAAAGGATTGGAGTATGCGACAGCGGGCGGCGGCGAAGCACACAGGCCCGTGGCCGCCCACCAAGCACCGGCCAGTACGATGGACGTAGCGACCATGCTTGTAAGCGCGCGCGGGGGGTTCGAAAAGTGGTGATGGATGTCGCGATAGCTCTCCTCCAAAGTGAAGAAAAAGAGAGAAGCGAGGGGAAACAAGACTTGACGTCCAAATATGTCTCAAAGCGTGTGTAACGAGGGTACCAACAATGAGGAACGTGACAGAGAGGGTGAAAAGACAGGAGAAAGGCGGAAAGGGAGGGAATAGAGCTCTTAACGAAGTCAAAGGAGGAGAGCTCTTGAGCAACTAGGAAGCACACAATAAGAGGAGGGCAGCAGCTCATCATCGCCCGGGAAGCTGGCTGGCAGGGCAATCAGCCTATGCAGGACAAGGGCGTGCACCCGTTGTTGCATTGTCCTTCGGCCTGTTTCGGCGGCAGCGGACAGAGCATGCAGTCATCATCGCCACCAAGCGCATCGATCAGATCGAGTACACCGCGAGTACAAGCGAATGTGCTGCGGATCGGCGCACCGTGACATGCTATCGGACGTGCCGCTGCGCGGTCGAATTGTGCTGGGCACTAGTAGGCGTGTACTTTGCGCGGGCTGGCGACGGCGGCCGGAAGTCGCTCAATGTACTTTTCTTTGTTCGTTTGTGTTGTTGGGCATCGAATGACGACAACCATTTTGGTGACATTTGGCGGTAGCAGGATATGGGGTAAAACCCTCCTTTTACGCTTTCCCTTCTAAACGGCTGTACGCCAGTGCCTCCTTCCTACTGTGGTTCTTTCCATTTAACTTATTTCCTACGCGCCTTATCCGCACCGGTGGCTCTTTCTTGTAACAACAACTATTAAGGCCATCTTTGGAAAGAACGAGGGCGCACAGCATTTCTGCAACGCCGTAGGAAAGAGCAAGCGATGCGATGCGTGCCTCCCTTGAAGACGAGCGTCATCTCGCCTTACCGGCCTTGCACAGCGAAACTCAAATTGCCCGTGAACTTGCAACTAGGCGCGTTGTGAGAGGAAGTGAGGAGAGAAGCAAAGCAGCAGTCATTGTGATGGTAGCTCTTTAAACACTGTATGATGTACACTCGTACAAACCAACCGTTGACGTAGAAACCGTGACACGTGACGCTTCATAAGACTAGCCACATAGAATCTCATATGAAATAAATCTTATGAGATAAACCATGTGAGATGGATAAATAGGGGAAAATTCAAAGGCTCGTGGACCATGTCCAGGCACTGTGAATACCCAGGACGGTTGGCTCTCTAAGACTTCTCAGCATTTTGTTAGCTTGTCCGCCTCATTTCATATGTTAACAGGCAAACGCTACAAAGAATAGAGCTTTTCTGCAATGTGTATTGATGGAGATGATAAGACAGTCTCGATCTGAGTAAGTTGATAAAGGATCGGCCGGCGGTGCTACGGAGCAGCCTCGGAACAGCGTCGGGTCGGGGCGCCGTCTTCTGGGGCTCCGAGAATCAGCGGGGCCGGGATCCCTTGTTCTCGCAAGACAAGATGCGAGACAAACATCGCCCGGCGGAGGTGTGGATGAGAGCTTGTCAGAAAGGTCAGGAAGACGTCCCCTCCTGTTTGTTTCTGATACCCAATGAGACGCCACGAGGAGAGATGCTACCCCACAAACTGGGAAATGCTAGCCGAAACGAACAAAGGAGGACGCGACATGCGGAAATGCACAAAGTCGCCTGCATGCAGCAAAGCCAAAGGGCAAAGGGCATTGCGTCGCACGGCGTTGGAAAAGGACCGCACTCCGTCGTCTCTTTGACAGAAAGAGGTTAGAAGCAAAGGGCCGCCGTGCAGCAGGAAAAGAAAAATGCAACAAAGGGCCGATCAGAAAGAGGGGAGGTGTGGGTGCCAGGTGGACATGGGGAGCAGGGAGATCCACTCACACGCTTAACGGTCGTCTTCCCCAGAGTCGTTGTTTTGGTGGTGTGGGATGGGGTGTGGGTGGTCCCAACGCAACCTCCTTTCCCGACCTTCGTGCTTGCAGTGGCTGGGCTGAAGACAAGGGCGTTGTCAAAATTACTGCAGTGCAGCAACTGTAAAAATGGGAAGCTGTACGGGGTAACTAGCACAAGGTAAAGAATAAAAAGATGCCCACAAGGGGATAGAAGAGGTCGAAAACGCAAGGAAACGATAACCTGCAGCGTGGCTGTCTCGATCTCATGAAGAGGGTGTGTGAGACCGGCGTGGCGCGCGGGCGTGCGTCGGCCGCATCTTGATTTTCTTGCATCTTGTCGGTCTTTTCCTCTTTCCGGTCTCGCTTCCCCAGAATCTCTCTAGCTTCTCGGTGTCGTCAACCTTCATGTCTTGATTTGCTCGCGGAGCCTTGCTGGAGCCTCTCGTCGTATGGGTACGTATTGTCACATGTGGGGCGGTACTAGACATACGCGTATCGTATGATAGCAAGAGGAAAACTTGTGCAAATGCAAGCAGGCGTCTTGTTAAGTCATGCTGAAGATGATTAGATTTTCAGCATGCAGCTCGCTAAGCTGAAGCTCCGGCCGCTTGTGGTGATGCATAGCAGGCATAAAAATAGGACCGATGAGCACAAACAGAAGTACCGTTGGAGCTATGCCCCCGTTCCTCTTCAAGAAGCACTCCCGAGTACCAGGAACAACAAGAGCGAGAAGAGCCGACATGCAGGAAACGGTTACGCTGGCCGGGTCTGGTTCTACCAGGCATGCAAGGGGATGAAATAAGTGTTAACCCCATGGAGGAAACTCGGTCGAGGTTTGACATGATGTAGAAAAATAGGCTGCATGCCTCCCTTCTTTGGGGAAAGCGGTGGCTGACAAGCGATGCACGCCGGACAGACGACGCCGAGCATGGGCCACAAAGGGCCGTTTAGAAAAATGGGAAGCGGCCTTGGCTGCGGCCCGGAGACGTCGGTAGTATGTCGACATGGGGGGGAGGGGAGGGGGCATGGAGACGGAGAGATAGCCAGATGCTGTCTCGTTCTGCAGAAGAGAGAGACAGTGACAGGAGGCGAGGTTGCACCGCAGGGTTGCTGGCTCCCTGCCATTGTTCCCCTTTTTTCACTCCACCTCCTTGTTGGTGTTTTTTTTTTCCTTTTGGAATCTGTCATAGCAGGGCTGCAAGTGTCCCCAGGAACACAAGGCCCATGCCCTGTCAGTCTGCCCTCTCCGAGCGTGCGGAAAGGCTGCGAAAGCGGAAAGCGGCCTGTGACGATCATACTCTCTCCATGGTCTTGTTAATATACAAGGAAATAATAGAAGATAAATTCAACATAAATTGTTCCATATCAACTCACCTGAACGGTGCCGAATCGAGCCTCCGTTCCCGGTGACTTTCTCGGCAGCAAGCGCTGTCACTTCTCGACCAGAGTGCAGCTTAGCAAAATCAAGCCGGCCTCGTTTATTTTTGTCAAGATTCTTGGTTCGGCGTCATTTTGGTATTTTCCCGTAAAACATGCCATCATGAGTGTTGAAGAGCTTCTCGGGGTGTGTGGCATACTCTGTAATACCTCATTCTGTGTTAGTAGACAGCTGTACAAGTCAAAACATGAACTGTAATGCCAAAGGAGGTTGAACAAAAAAAAATAGTAGTCATCATTTCAATAAAAAAATAGTAGTAGTGGGATATAGAAAATAACACCCCATTTTCCCTCGGGAGAAACGTTGGTGAATTTTGACTAGCAAAGAGCACAATAGACAAAAAAACATATTCCCTCAACCCCAAAGTGGTTCCCCCAATTGTCCGTTGTCCAAGTGATTCCAAAAAATAATAAGATTTCCCAAATTTCCGAAAAGTAGATTGATGGTATGAGAGAGTGTGCGCGTGAGAGAGATAGGTATCCAAAAACATATGAAAAATAGATGAGACCAAACGCAAAACGCAATGACGCTTTCGTGAAAGGCTGCTGTGTGTGATGTGTCCACTCGTTGTGGCAGGTCGTGTATGATGCAAGAGGGGGGTCAGATCGCGGTGTTGGTATCGTCCCGTTGTTGCTTTCGTCCTCCTCAACACAAACGCCATAACCAAAACGAGCTTCGACAGAAAGTTGGTGATAGTAGTGGTGTCCCTCCAATCCCCCAAACTGATTCGCCCAAAAAACTCCTTTGCGATCATGAAACTCCGACGCTAGCAATACCCAAAAGCGATAATTAATGAAAAATAGTGACAAGAAAAAACATGAGCGAGGCAAAGGAGGCTCGCTCGGAAAAAGACGAGAAAAAAAGAGGCAGTGCCAACTATATAGAATAAAGGGGGGATAAAATATAGCAGAGCGATTTTGCAAAGAGTGGGTATGTTGATGCAAAAAAAAAAAAAAAAGACAACAGTAAACAAGGAGATGCAATCCTCGCAACCACAAAGTAAGGAAAATATTGTAGATAGCGCAGATAAGGTATAGAACCCCCGTTTTGTTTTCGCCGGAACCGATAAAACCCAGACGTTCGATGGTGATGAGAGTAAGAAAGTATAAAAGAACAGCACGCTTTGTCGTTTTGCGAGAATGGCAAAATATTAGGGTATAGGTGTAGCAAAAGATTCGTTTCGTAAACGTTCAGAAAAAAGATCGACTTCGTTTGTGTAGAGGCCGGACTTTTGATTAATAAGACAAGTCAACATGTGCCATGGAAGCCAGCATCTTGTTGTCGGCATCAGACGATGATGATGACGACGACACTGCTGTTGTTGAGGATGTGCTTGTGCTGATCGTATCGGAGCGTGCTGTTGTTGTTGGTACGAGGGAATTTGGTGGTCGGTGTGGGTTGTTTTGCCGGTAGGCGGCGACCGGGGTCGCTGGGGTATTATGATGTGGTATTGATGTGGCGTTTGCAGTTGCAGTCGAGGTCGCTCCTCCCGCTGCATGGGGGGTGTATTGTGGCGGAGCATCGCCGTGGTCGTCGCTGTCGTGGCCGGTCTGGCTGCCGTTCGGGTCGTCGCTCATCTCCTCCGGTGGGATACCACTTTCGGAGAAGCCAAAGTCGCGCATCTGCTGGAAGCTCCAGCTCGGCTCAAACGACTTGCTCTGCCACGCCTTGGGCACCCGCTCGTACATCTCGTCGATCTGCTCGAGGCTGATCTTGCTCGTCTCGTAGACCATAAAGTACACAAAGGCGATGGCGACAATGCAAAAGGAGCCCCAGACAAAGAAGACACGGCCACCCAGCTGAGCCGAGCCCTGGCCCTCGCCGGCCATAAAGGGTGACCCGTAGGCAATGCCAAAGTTGAGGATCCAGTTGGCGGCGGTCGACATGGACATGGACTTGGTGCGGACCTTGAGCGGGTAGATTTCCGAGGTCACGACCCAGGCCACAGGGCCCCAGGACGCGGCAAAGAAGAAGATGTAGACGGCCACGAAGATGACGAGGATCTTCATCGACGTCTGGGCCATGTCAGACGGCGCGGCCGTAGCAAAGGAAGCGATCAGCAACTGGCTGACGCCCATGCCAGCCGCACCAATCATGAGCAGGTTGCGACGGCCCCACGACTCGACTATAAACAGGCCCGGGATGGTGGAGACGGAGTTGACGATGTTGATGATCAGCGAAACCGTAAAGGCGTTGCCGAGGCCAGCTTGGTGGAAGAAGCTGGTGCCGTAATACATTATAAAGTTGACGCCAGTCAGCTGCTGCAAGATCTGCACGATGCAGCCGGTCAGTGTGCGGCGACCGATGTGCGGCGAGCCGAAGAAGGCCTCCCAGTACGTGTCCGGGCCGAGGGCCAACTCGTACTCGTGGTTGGCGATCATCTCAGCTAGCTCTTCGAGGAGGGCCGGATGGGTAATGTCGAGGCGACGCAGCCGGCTCAGTGACAGTGCAGCGGCTTCTTTTTGGCCACATTTCACGAGGTAACGTGGTGTCTCAGGGAGGACAAGCAGACCCAAGGACAGGACACACGCCCAGGTCAGCTGCAGACCCATGGGAATGCGGTAGGCCGCGGGACCATTGATCTTGTAGGTCAAGAGGTTGACAATGGAGGCGGCAAGAAGGCCGATGGTGATGAAAAGCTGATAGGCGCAGACAAGTGTACCACGAATCCACTTGGGTGCCATCTCAGACTGGTACAGGGGTACGAGAACTGATACAGTTCCAACGCCCACGCCAGCAAAGAGTCTGCGTGTGTTAGCGGTGGGCAAGGCGACAACGGTCAGGTGTGTTGTGTGATCACAGCAGAAAGTGGGAGGAATAATATGAAAAGAAAAGAGTCGAGGAGAACGTACCTTCCGACTAATAATGTCGGAATGTTGGTTGCGCAAATCTGGAAGATGGCACCAAAGACGAAGACGCCGACAGACGCGATCAGGGATTTGCGGCGGCCAAAGTAGTCGCCTATGGGTGCGGCCAACAAAGAACCGATGACGGTGCCCACGCTCAGTATGGCGATGATGATGGCTTGTTGGCTGACGGGTAATGGTGGTGGTGTTGAGTCGGGTGTGCGGACAACGGTGCCGTTGGCGGAGAACTGATAGAGGAACGCGTCCATGGCGATAATGCCGTTGATGGTGCCGGTGTCGTATCCGAAGAGGAGGCCGCCGGTTGCGACGAAGAACCCGACCATGATTGCCTGCGCAGAGGAGCCGGCAATATTGTCGGGCCTTCGCCAACCCATGGCGAAGGCCGCCATGGCGAAGGAGGCGACGAAGGAGGCGGCGCGGGAAGGCAGATGGGAGAGAGTGACGTCGTGAGCAGTCGCAAAGTTACGCCAGGGTTTCGACGCGCGAGACGAAGAGACGGTACACCAGGTCGGTCGTGCCGTCGAAAGAAGATGCCGAGTTGGCGACAGTACCGGGAGACAAGAAAGTGTCTACAATGGTCGTGACGTTCGTGCCGCTTGCAGACGTAGGGCGCGGCGGGTGCAGATCCGCATTGAAAAGGACGACGAAGAGTCAGTCCGATCAAAAGAGTCGTCGCGAGTCGTCGAGCGGGTCGTCGTCGCCGTCAAGAGAGTCGTCGGGCCACCGCGCGAAGTCGTTAAAAGGTCGTCGTGAGTTGCATACACGGTCGTGCAAAACAGTCGTCGACAAAGTCGTCGGTTCAATCGTTGTCAATCGCGTTCAGTCGTCGAGTGGGTTTCAAAAGTCGACAGGTCGAATGTTGAGTCGAGAGTCGAACGTCGAATGTCGAAAATTCGGATGTCGTTCGGTTCCGAATTCCCTTCTGCCTTGTCGTTATCCAGCACGCCTGGCTCGTCACTGCCGTGTGTCCGGTCGGTCGATGAGTCGCAACGGGCGAAAAAAAAGAGAGAGAAGGATGCGTAAAGTGGTGACAAAGGTGAGGGTTCTGGCGACAAGCAAAGGGCGGGCGTTGTTGCCGATCGTTGTGAGTTTGATTGCCGAAAAAAAGAGGAGACGGAAAAAGAGGCAGCGCGAAAGCGAAAGAGAGAGGCGAGACAGCCAGAGGCTAGGACATTGCGAATGGCGTGTGCGTTGGGATTTCTGTTCTCTGGGAATAAAAGGGACAAACAAGAAGCCCAAAATTGCCAAAAGAACAGGGAGTGAGAAGAGAAAAAGGTGGATGTGGATGTGAGAAAAGCGGAAGGGGGTGTGGCGGTTGAAAGAAGAGTCGTGAAAAGAAAGAGAACGGGAAAAGAGGAGAAGGGACGGACGGGGTATGGGACATGGGACTGGGGAAGGAGTCGAGTGCAGCAGCCACGAGAAGTGTGGGAAGGAGCAGCAGCCACCCAGACGTGAGGAAGGAGCGACTGGGGGAGGGCAAGCGAAGGGAAAAGAGGAGAGGGCAGGAGCGAAAGGGGAGACGAGACCAGCCTGAAAGAAGAAGGGCAGCGACGAAAAAGAGGAGAGATGAGAGAGAGGAAAGGTGCGCCAGGGCCTGCACTCTCCGCTTTTCTCTTTTTTTTTGAATGGGTGGGCGCGCAGCGCCCAGAGCCGAAGGGGCAGTGGAAGAAAAGAAAAAGAAGAAAAAGACTGGTTTAGTGGCAGGCGACGTTTGTGGTGGTTCGGGGATGGTGCGTGCAGTTTGTGGGTGGATGTGGGTTATGGGTGTGTGGGTAATCAGAAAGTGGAGCCAGGGAGGGAAGGAGCAGAAGCCGACGCCAGGACGCCCACGACGGACACCAAGACACCAAAGGAGAAAGTGCAGGCTGGGTGTTGCGAACCTGAGAAAGTGAGACTGGAGTGGAAAGAGCGAGTGGCAGAGGGAGACGGGAGACGGGATGAAGGCAGGAGGCAGGAAAGATGGGAACGAACGACGAGACAACTCTCAACACGGAGCCAAGACGAGGGCCAGGAGCCAAAGAAGGAGCCAGGAAGGAGCAGACCAGGGGTGGATTGGCTGGTGACAGGCAGGCTGCAGAACAGGACAGGACAGGGCAGGAGGGCAGGGGCCGTTTTGCCACTGAAGCAGCGACGTACTCCGTACAGCGCCGTGTCAACTGGCTCGACTGGTTCAACTCCCAGTTGGCACTACTCCGTACAAGTACGGCTTCCAATCCCTCAAGGGACTCCAGTGCACTTGTACTGGGTACATGGTAACGAGAAGACGTGCGCCGTTTGACCCTCTCTGGCGTGGCGGCGGACTGGGCCCCTTGGCGTGTTGGCCCTGTCTTCCCCCAGACAAAAGTACCCAACCAGCCAATATAAGATTTTAGCAGTTTTTCTCTCATTAAATTTAATTCATTTACTGGGGGAGTCACCACTTTCCCTAGGGAAATGGTACTTTGTACTTGTATTTTGTACCTTCTTCCCCCCTTGTCCGTCCACGTAAACGGAGAAAGGGTGGGTCACAACGCTCTGCCATTGGCCCATCGGTTCTAGAGCGGACCCACATGGATTGTCCACTTTCTCTCATCTCTTTCTCGTCCTCGTCTCTCCTCTTTTCTTTTCATCGAACCGCTTCGCTTGCTCGCCAAACTACACTCAACCCTCAACCACAGTACGCAGGGTACCAAGGCTGGACAGAATGAAGAGGCGGAGCGAATGCACAAAAGGCAGGAAAAGTGGATGGGCAGCAAACAAAAGGCGGCGTGTAAAGTCGATTTAGCTGATGGCGCACGATGATATTGTCTTCTGAAGGCCACAGGTCGGCCAGAGGTCGCGGGGACAGGCTGACGACCAAAGAATACCTTCTGTCGGCACTCGAATGCATGCGTTGGCTCGTTCCTGCTCTTGTATCAGATACGAGGCCATGTCTTCCAGAGCGTTGTGGGACTCTGATTCCACCAACGACGCCCACGAGTTCCCAACGACGATGCTCGTCTTACAACCCCCTCGTCTCCTCTCAGGCGGTTCTTGGCCTCTGTTCGTGTCCTCGTCATGTTTGTCGTGTTGTCGTGTCCTGCGTTCTTGGGTGGTCTCGGTATTCTTGGGTGTCTTGGCCTTCTGGTCACGGCGTTTTTCTTTCTTGGTGTCTTGGTCTTTTCTTGGGCTTTTCAGGCTCATACGTGTCGACGCCCAGGGGGCGATGACACTGCCCTGTCGTGTCCATCCTCTCGTTCAGCATTCGGCTGTGGTGTTCTCGTGCGACTTCGTGACGCCTTCCTACCTTTGCCCTCCTTCGTCCTCTTCCTCCTTTTTGTCCTCTCTTTCTCCTTGTCCTCATTTCCTGTTTCCTCGCACCCTTTTTTTCTTCCCGTCCCTACGTACGGGATTTTTGTGCGACAAGGGAAGCCGTTCTGGGGCATGTACCCTGTACGACGTACGGAGGATTGCTTTTCTTGTCTCTGTGTCTCACCCGCGACGTATCGTGGGAAGCGCAGTGAGCTTCTCTGGACGTTACGTTTTTTTCCTTCTATTTCCTCTTTGTCTTCTTTCTCCCGACGGATGGACCACTTGGATTCGGATGTCTCATACTCACAGCCTTTTTTTTGTTTCCTCCGTTTGTCGTTTGTCGTTTATTGTTTTTTTTTTCTTTCTCTCGTTTCTTCTTTCCTCCTTCCCCTCCCCTCGCCTTCTGTTTTCTTGAATGCAACTGCACGTTTGGCTGCATTCCTCGGGCCATGATTCCGCACCGCCAGGCGACACCGAGTGAGACAGGCCTAAACACGTATGGATGAGAGGGCGAGGCCTTTTGTGACTGGTGGCTGTCAAGAAAATACAGGTTCTGGAGCCAGGACAGCGTCGCTTTGTAGGCGAGGACTCTCAGGGCTGACCACCCGTTCGTGCCATTGCATGCTGCCTGGCTGCTTGCTGGCGACCTCGCGTGCAGACGTTGCTCTCATATTGTTTCCAGTTGTCAACCTCTTTAATTCTGTCAAAGCACCCTGACGCCCACGTTCCCTCCTCCTCATCCAATCCTCGTCCGTTCCAGCAAGAGAGAAGCTATGGACAAGGGACATGGGCAGCCGGAGCGAGGAGCGGGTGGGAGGAGTGAAAGAACAGGGCGGAACAGAGAGTGCACTGTCCATATGAATTGAAATCAGACCCCAGGGTCACCTCGAAGGCTCAGAGGGCTGCTCTGGGCCAGGCCCCCTGGCCTGTGAGCCGAGAGTCATAACACACGAACAATATGGACGTTGAATAAGGAGTATGGTGGCCGTGGTGGCCACAGACACCGATAGACGTTCAGAGGTACATAGGTACAAGGGTACAAAGGTACAAAGGTATCTGACATATGGACCGTTCCCCCTCTTTTCACTTTTCTCACGCTGCTGCCGTTCTTGGCTTGGTGACAAGTGCGCTAGGGCTGAAAATGGAGTAGCGTATTTTCCACCCGTTAGCGGCAAGCGTCTGTTCTCCTCTATTTTTCCCTGGGAAAAGGGCAGAGGCTCGTAGTGAAATGGAAAAAGGAAAGAGAGGAGAAGAGGAGACGGGAGGAAAGAGCGATGGAGGTGCGTGAAAGACACAAGAAGTGAGAGGTGAGTTTTGCTGTGCATTGTCATTACGATGGTTCACCCTGTACGGAGTATTGCGCTCTTCGTAAAGACATTACGAAACAATCACTGCGCACCTGCAGCACGTTACCGTCCGATCGCGCACTAACACGATGGTAGTAAACTAGACACAACAGCCGTTGGATCTAGTTCATCAGTGGTCTGATGTGTTTTGTTAGTTGCCGTCGTGGTCTCTGTCACTTCTCGTAACCGAACTCGCTGTATGTCGTAGTGGCATGTCCTCTGAACTCGAGCGTTTCAGGGCTCAGCCACGGGTTGTGGACAGCATCTTACGCCGTATTTACGTCGTACTCGTATCTTACTTGCAGACAGCGTCCCAGACTCGCACCAGATCAACAGACCAAAGCGTCTCCAGCGCGGGTTCTAGGTTCCAAGGTCCCCTACAAGGGGCCGATCACGCTCAGCCCCCTAGGCGGGCTGCGACGGCCACGTTGTTGTTCTTTTCTTGCGTTTCTTCGCGCGCTGGTCCCTTCCGTCTTCAGCGGTCTTTGGATCGTTGGATCGGTCGACCGTTGAATTGCCTTTTTGGCCTTTCTTGTCAGTTCCACGCGACAGTCGGTCATTGTTACGATGTTCTGAATACCAGCGGCTCGAAAACGCGTGGGTGGAAAACAAAGATACGCGGTCCTGTCCAACTGCCCGAACAGTCGTCCGCCCCTCTTTCCCTGAGAAAATGGCTCCTGTCAAAAATGGGTTCTCCACAAGGCGGGTGATGGCGCGAGGGAAAGGATGGATAGAGGCAGAGAGGGAAAGAGAGAGGGAAGCATGCACAAAGACGACGGAGAACCAACAGCCGCTTCAGTGGGTCCAGCCAGGCCAACGGAGAGAGGCACGAGCCAGACGGGCTTTCATAGGACAATATGGAAAGGCACGGGCAACATCAAAAATGGCTCCTAAAGACTCCGTATTTCGTCACAAGAAAAAGAGGAAACCACAGACAAACCCGATGAAAAAGATGGAGAACTGGGGAAATGAACGAAGAAAACGGGGAGAAGGAAACTGGCAAAACAATGGGGCTCCCGAGAAAAAGAAAAGAGAAGACGAAAAACCACAGGAGCACGAAAATGGCAGACCAAGGGTGCACTGGAAATGGGGCCCGAGCCCGTCCTTCTGAAAGGGCCTTTTTTTGGTCCCTATGCTGCAGCGGCAGCCACAGGGCGGCTTGGCCTTAGGCCTCGTCGCCTTTTCTCACAGCGGTTTCCGTCGAGTGAAGAAGTGCCCGTCCGTGTGCCCAGAATGCGACGGCAATCTCCACCAATACTCGCGATGGGCGATGGGCTGAAGACGACTTGGGACAGCTCTCCCACAGGCAGGAGAGGCACAGCAGGGAGCGAGAGGCACAGCAGCAGGCGAGAAGGACGACACCGGACAGCTTGGAGGAATCCGATGAGGAAGAAAAAAGAAGGTCTTTCGTTTCTCTCCAGCTTCACTGCTTTGTCATGTCATTGTCAATGATCAAAAGGCGAAAAAGGAAAGAGCTAGCAAGCCCATAGTTAGTCGTTCTTACCTCGCTCGTAATTGCCTGTCAATACACAAGTTGAGGCAGTCTCGACCGGCGCGGCCGTCTGACACCCTCCTGCTTGTAGCGTAAAACGTAAAACTTTAACACGCAACGCTCGAAACAGCCACCGTTCAGATTCTGACATCCACGAAGTAACTTTTGTTTCTCTTTCTTCCTCGCTCCGTCTCGGCTGTTCTTGCGCATTCTCATTCGCATCCTCCTTCAGCCACAAGACTTTCTTGAAATGTGTGAATGTGTGGAAATTCGGGGTGGGTCGAGCCGGACGGTGTTCCCCACTTTTATGTCCCCAGCGATATGCTGCATGGTGTCTCTTTCCGTCGATTATCCTCGGGTGTTCCTGCCCCCTGGCACTTTTCTTGCTTTCCATTCTTCAGGCGCATCGTGCCGCGTTCTTGCCCTCTTAACCAATTTCAAAGGCCCCCTGTCGTGGCTCGCAGTCAGACCCTCGCTCCTTTTATGTTCTCTCTCCCTGTGACTGCCTTTCCTGTGACGAGAATGGCCGGCTGTATGTGCAAGCTCGTGGAAGGTGCCCACTCGTTCTTTCCTCTTCAAATGATCTTGCTCTTTCCACTTGCTCCCCTTGACCGCTGCACTGAAGTCTTGTAACTGCAGTCGCTAGTTCCGTCCCGTGGCCGCTCCTTCCACCTCCAGGTCGGGCAACCAGTGGCCTAGTCCCCGGTGATCCCCAGCGACCGTTCCCCCAGAAGTCCCCAGTGGGCCGGCTGGCTACTCGTCATAACTCTAAACTCTACCTCTGCACTAAATAGTACGGAGCACAATTCTGTGGAGAGAGCCAAACCAGCGGCAGGTGCAGGTCCAGGCATTGTCAGAGTGGATTAGAAAGAGTCCCATAAGAAAAAGTCATGCGAGAGGTGACAACCATCACGAGATGCAATGGAATCAAGTGAGGGGAGGTTGCAATAATAAAAAAGGGCGATGGTAACCGATTCGCGGCAAATAAAATATCAAAAGTGATAAAATATCAAAAATGGGCTGCGTAGTAAGAAGGTTTTATGATTGGATTTGTCAATTTTATGAGACCGATTTTCCTTATATTTTTATCTATTTGTATATCGACAGTGATTCTTTATTTTATCTGCGTATTAAATCAAAAAGATTTTTAAAAGAAAAATAAGATAGACATCCCACAGCATTTCGGCGATGTCTTGATGGACACTCTTAGGGCTGCAGAATACGGCCTTCTGCAGTATCACCTTGAGCATATTGTATTACGGTTTTACGTACGGCCTTTATTTTCTCGGGTCTCTTTTTTTCTTCTTTTGTTTTCTTCTTTCCTCGTTGCTCTAGTTTATCACCTCGCCCTCCTTTTCGCCTTCCAAACTTGGCGGTATCACCCTCCCTCTTCCCAACGCCATGGAGCCAAGGTGAGAAAAATGGAAGCGATAGGACAAGGACAACGTTGTACGACGTACGGTGAGTATGTGCAATGCGCGGGTTCTGCAGGTCTACCCATCCTGCCTTCCTGCCTCCATCCATTGCCTCCTGTGACCGTTTCCAGCACCGAGAGCTCCATCGGTTGGCCACCTCCTCTTCCTACTTTTTTCGTTTCACCAATCCAACAAGGAAAGGTCAGAAGGGGTTTGTTTCGCCGTGCCTCCCTTTCTTTTTTCCTCTCCTTTTTTTTCTGCCTAGAGAGAGAGAGCCAACAGAACGCAAGCCACGTCCGAAGCCTTACTTTGTCAAATTATATCGTGGCCAAGATAACCGTACTCCGTATTGATAAACTTCTTGATCACCCTGGCTGCCATTCCTCAGCTGAAAGCAGGGATCATCTCTTGGAATCTGCCATCAACAAACGGAGTCGCCAACGAGCGGTTGATACGGCGCAAACTTGAAATAAGGAAAAGGAAAACCTAAAAAAAGAATACCGCTGAGGCGTTGAAAAAGGTGGCCACAGCGCATGACCCGTGCCTTGGGCTGAAAGGATACTCTGGTTTATGGGACAAATAAAGAAAGTTTGACGAGGTGAGCGGCCCAAAGCACACGGTACAAACACCACGGTAGCCTCCAAGTGGACGAGAACCAGGGAAATTCCAGAAAGACGGCAGAGCATCGCTTCGAGCATCGCTTCCATGTCCCACGAACCCGCGACGTGGTATTTCTGTTGCCGAGAGCATTTGGAATGGAAACAGTTCATGAAAACGAACAACGGACAAAAAGTGTGACGATGGGAAGGCTAGCGAAATATGTTGTACTACGTACGGAGTATGCTTTCCAGCGTTCGACTTCATGCTGCTCCTATTCCTTGCATTCGTGGACATAAAACTGCCTTCTTGGTGGCGTTTTCCCCTTGTTGCCCCTCGGCCACCTCCACGTCCATTCTCGACCACGGCCTTAATGTTGTAAAGTAAGAGTGAAGCCCCTGTCATTTTGTAAAATAAGAATACCAAGGAAAAAAAGCACATCGTGAGCGAATCAACTGTACTGGAAAACGCCTTCTTTCGCTCGCTTTGACGCGCGTTGCTGAGTGAGGGATAAAAAAACCAGGCGAGCCAGGAAACTCAAAGATCCTGCCGTTCCGGACGGTCTTGGTTCTGCTACTCATCCGCCCACCGGAGCGCTCTTTCCTCGTCCACGGATCGAGGCAAAATAGAAACACACAGAGAGAGAGTGTGTGTGTGAAAAAAGGAAGAAAAAGTGAGAGTAAGAAAGTGAATGTTTGAGCTGCTCTCGCCCGTTCCTCGGGATATCGTGCAACCTGGATATTGTCCATTGGAGTGGCCTCTTGATCAATTCGCTAGACTCACAGGCTCTCCAGCGACTCGCAGGTCTGGCCATCGCCCCTTCCCTCACTCCCATCATCCATCGTCTCTCGTCGTCGTGTCCTTCCACCGTATCACTGCCCCTTCTTGGCTGTGTAGCATGCACCGCAATGCCGTGCTTCCACAAAACCGGCACGCCCTGTAACCGGTGCTGTGTGCTATGTCCTGTAATACTCAGTAACGGGGCCCCTAATATGTCGTACTTTTCGTGTCTTGTTTCATTTTATCACGATGGCCCCTTTGGGGCGCCCTGTTATATGCTCGTGTACTCCGTACGTGTGCGTGTTATGACCCGTAGAGGGGCGGCTCGGGCCTGAATCGTCGGTGCTCGTCCCGGTATCAAAGTGTAGACTGGTGATACGGCCCCTTGATAAAGTAGATCCAAGACGTCGGTAGGAAAGTAGGCCTCTGTGAGCGTCATGGATTTGCATCTGCACGACGACATCCGTAACGTAACATGGGAAAGTGATGGCTGGCGTACAGGGCCAGAACAGCGAACGACGACCGTTCTGTTGGAACGAAGACGGTGATGAAGTGAGCACACTGCCCTTGTTTAATTTTGTGCCTATGTTCCATGTCTCTTCGACCGACGTCTCGGAGAGAGAAGAAACAAACAGAGACACTGTTGACGTGTTAACACGAGATACCATTCAAATGCGGTCGGCTCGGCCAAGGTCTGGGGCCGAGGCCGCCGGGCGCGCCTCATTAATCCACACCAGCGGCTTGATGTCCCGGAACAAGGCGCTCCGGGTACTCGAGATCATGTCCTGCTTCGTTCCTTTGAGGAATATCTCAAGGCAGGGGATGCACGTGTAGATGGTGATGCCGGCCGGGTCAACCGCGAGCGCTATCTATCCCGAACTGCCAAACAAGCCCACGTAGGCGGATGTAGCTGATGGTTCTGGTCCATATGGCCGGGCCTGGCCACGGTATGCTCTCCTGTTTCACCGGGTATGATAAATGCAGCTGTTGCTGTCCAACGCCTGTAGTGTCGGTGGATGTGCATATATTGACACAGTTCTGTGTCTTCCGGGACTGCCGTGCCGATGGACGAAGCCCCCTCTACGGTCAAGATGCGGAAGATGGCAGTGTTCCACCTCACGGCGAGACATCGAGGCCAGACAGCCCGCCCAGCGCGTGAAAGGCCTCACCAGCCATGATCGTCTCGGCTCATTGAAAAAAGAGTCAGATCTGGCTGTCGGCAGCGGCCGCCTGGACGGGCTGGATACGTTGGCCTGGCCTTGATGACCCGAGGCGCCCGGCGATGTCTCTCACCAGTCTCATTCGCCAACATCTTTGGTGCCCTCAGTGCTTTCGGCTGCCTGGCCACGCCTATGCAGGGTTTTGTCGACGTGGCTAGAGTGCTTTAGCTCGGCATAGTTTTGACTCCAGGCCACTGGCAACGATACTCCTTCGAGATCTAGACGATCTCGGTGCGCAATGTTGAGGCCATACATCTCGGTGAACAGCTTGATCGACTGGTTGTGATAGCGACGGCGATGACGAGATGCTAGAATATTATGTGCGGCTTGTGATCTCTCCGTCCTTTCCCAAGATTGTCGTGTCAACTCGACTGCCTACAAAGCCATGACTATCGTGAGTCGCTCCTTCTCCATGTGGTGATGCCCGACGATGTCACGATGAATTGTCATTTTAGGGAAAGAGCGAGTCACGCCCATCACCGCGCCTGCCTATCGAAACTGTCATCTAGATAGATCACTAGAAATGGGAAGGCTCACTGGAGGTTGGGCAGGTAATGCTTTTGTCTGTTCTCCGCAGAACACGTGCATCTTTCCCATCGTCACCCGGCCTCGCCGCCGGCCTCGCCGCCGGCCGTGCCGCCGTCCGCCATGTGCAGCTCAGCGAGCTTGACACCATGGAACCCGGGTTTTTGGCCACGAATGCCCCAAGTAGCAGCGGAAGACCGATAGTCGTCTTGACAGACGGCTGCGTTATGATATGTCCCCAACGACTGGACGGGTTTGACGCGAAGATGGACCGCTTCCACCCATCGTTGATCGACCTGAACCTCATTTCGTGGTTCAACGCCCCCTGGCTCAAGTCTACTCGACTGCGTTGACTCTCAGGACTTCGGAAAGATCGCCCGGTTACAAGAGCTGTCAGTATCAACGAATACACCGTCGTCTGCTCTGCGTTTTGAGGTACCACTCGCCACGAATGGATTTTCCTGACGATCGAAACGGAGGACAGACGAGACAGTGACAGCACGGCTAAGCTGCTGTGCTGCCAGCACCGACGGACCTCCTGTTCGGCGACGGCACGGAAACCGGCATGCTCGGTAGATGGCCACTCTCTGCCGGGACAGCCATATTATGATACTCGATTGCACATTACGATATTGAAAACAATGTTTGGCCTTCCATAACCGTGGATATCACTCATACGTCTACCATACGGAGAATTATGACCGAGAAAGACATCCCATACGACGAGGCCGAGATACTCTACGCCTCCACCGGATATCTTTTACGACACTACCCATTGTATTGCTTGCTCCAACCGTCGTGGGAAAAGCGCAGCACGGTCGCTGCGTCTCTGGTGCTGGCATATGTGCTGCTGGATGGAAATTGTCGGCTGAGCTAAAAGGCTGGCAGGGGAGACCGACGAGAGGACGTCGAGTACGAGGAGGAATTGGAGGGTAAACGACAATGCCGGGCGGCGATGCGGCCACCTGGAAGAAATTGAGGAGCGCGAGGCGCGGGTCAACCGTTACCTAGGACAGCCTTAAAGGTTATCTGTATCCATGCGTCTCGTTCGCACACGACAAAACGACCGGACAAGAAATGCGCGTCAACTTTTGCAAGGACGGCGTCGTGAACACGAATTTCGAGTTGCGTTTGGTGGTGTCGGGAACGGAGGACTCGCTTGATGAGGAGGCAAGTCGACAAGAAGCAGAGCCAGATGGAGAGCGGTGATGACGACCAGAATGTCCGACGGAGATACGTTGTAATCAGAAGGAAGAAGGGAGAGGGCGCGGGAGGAGCAAGGAAACACATGGGTGTGAGGTTTCCAAGCCGGCATTGGTTGGCTAGCTGGCTCGCGCTGGCGCATGGATTGGGTCAGGTTTGGGGTCAGATGGCGGAGAAGTGGGGCAGCTTCCTTGACAATGATACGACGGGGCGACTTTCACATGATCATTTTCTTGGTCTGGCCTTTTTTTTGGTTCCTAGACTTTCACATGTCACAACGGACAGGGCGGCAACCTTTTGTGATTTTTGTTAATTTGGTTTAATAAACGGTTTGGCGGGTTGTTTGTATTCACGTTTGTCAAGAGTATTGATGGTCAAAAGAGAAAAATTAAAAAAAAAAGTCGTTTGTAATGGCCTAACAATCTTTCTACTTTCTTTTGTACAAGGCCCTGTTGAGGCCAAACGAGAATAAGACAAGTGATCAAAAACACAGTTTACAATATAGAGTAGTAGACAAAAGAGATGCAAAAAAAAGAACAACAAAAAAAGAAACTCAAATCATATCCAACACTTGGTTAAACCCCAATCCTCTTTCTTTTGTTTTTCGTTCTTTAGAATTCCAGAGTCGGCTCGACACCCTTTACCCGGCCAATCACCTGGCTCGGGGCGTACTTGGGGATGACCTCGTCGTCGTGCAGCATCTCAAACTCCTCGGTGGCGTCGCGGCCCATGAAGTTCATGATGGCCTGGGGGCCGCCCGGGTGCTCGTCCAGCCAGTTGGTCAGGTCCATGACGACGCCCTTGACGACAACCCACAGGTCCTCCTTGGTGTTGTGCTTGGCAATCTCCTCCATGCTGTACTCCTTCTCGGGGATGGCGAAAGCAGCCTTGGCCGAGGCCTTGGCAGCCGGGGCCGACGCGGAGGACGAGCTGCCGCCCGAGCCGCCGCCGGCAGCGCCGCTGCTGCCAGAGCCACCCTCATCGTCGTCGTTGGAGCCCTTCTTGGCCGAGGCCGACGAGGTCTGGCCGTTGCCCCACTCGACCGAGATCTTGCCCGGCTGCGAGGGATCGATGTGCAGGGAGATCTGGCCCAGGCGCTGGGCGGCCGAGCCCGCGCCGCTCGACTTGAGCGCCTTCTGGAACAGGTAGTTGCTGGCGGTGTCGCCGGCCACACGGCCGTAGACGACGCAGCCCAGCAGGGACGAGCCACCGAGACGGTTGGCGCCGTGGACGCCACCGGCCAGCTCACCGCAGGCGTACAGACCCTCGAAGGGCTTCTGCTCGTGGTTGAGGACCTGGGCCTTGTCGTTGATCTCGATGCCACCCATGGTGAAGTGCAGCACGGGCTCCATCACGGCGACGTGGAAGTCGTCGTTGATGTCGAGGGGCAGGTTGTGGAAGAACTTCTTGCCCCACGGATCCTTCTCCTTGCCGTCGGCGATGCGGTTGTAAGTCTGGAAGGTCTTCTGCAGGTGGTCGGGGGTGCAGCCAATGTCCTTGGCCAGCTCCTTGCCGGTCATCTTCTTCATCAGGCCGCGGCCCGAGTAGTGGCGGGTGTGGAAGTCCAGGACGTTGGAGGCCTTGGAGTTGAGGATGAGGCGGATGGGGAACTTGCCGGCATCCTTCTCCTTCCACATCATGCCGGAGACGTAGTCACGGTGGCCGAGCTCGTCGCAGAAGCGGTCGCCGTCGGCGTTGAGCAGCAGACCGCCCTCGCCGCGCAGGGCCTCGGCAGCCAGGAACTTGGTCTTGGCGGTGGGGTCCTTGGGGTCGACCAGGCCCGTGGGGTGGACCTGGACCTTGTCGAGGTCGATGCCGTTGCCGCCAATGGACATGACGATCTTCTGGCCGTCACCGGTGGCGTGCGCGCCGTTGGTGGTGGACAGGTCGTAGGTGTCGGGGCGGTACTTCTTGAGCAGCGACGACTCGGTGAAATCGGCGGCGTAGCCACCGGTGGCCAGGATGACAGGGCCCTCGAGCGAGCTGGTCTCGCCGTTGGCCTCGTAGGTGACACCGTGGACCACGTTGCCGTCCTTGACGAGGCCGGTGACGCGGGCCTTCTTGATGATCTGGACGCGCTCGGGCTCCTCCTCGGCGAGCTCCTCGAGGCGCTGCATCAGGGCGTAGGTGATAGCCATGCCGGGGAACTTGGCGTCGTGGCCACGGTGGGTACGCGGCTGGGAGTGGCCACCGAGTCGGGACACCAGGGTCAGGTCCAAGTTGAAGACATCCTGCAGCCACTCAATGGACGAGGCCGAGTTGTAGGTCAGGACGCGGATCAGGTCCGGGCGGGCCTTGTCGCGGGCCGACTTGAGTGTGTCATTGTAGAACTGCTTGACGCTGTCCTGGATGTTGAGGTCAACCTGGGTGCGCGTCAGGGCGCCGTTGATGCCAGAGGTGGCCTTGGTGGAGTTGCCGCCGAAAAAGCCTGGGGGGTTAGTCAAAGAACAAAGCAGCTGCTTGCTGAAGAGCCTCAGTGAGAAATCACTTACTCTGCTTGTCGAGAACGACGACGTTGCCGCCGGCGAGGTAGATGGTGTGAGCAGCGCTCAGGCCGGACACTGGAGGGAAGGTTAGCAATCAGTGTTGTGTAGACGAGGCTGGGCGTTGTGTGCGGTGGTGATGCTGTGATGCGCAACTGCGAGTTGCGAGTTGCGATGCGAGAATCACATGTGAAAGAATGGGGGTCAATACGTACGGCCGCCACCGACAACAATCACTCTGGGAGCCATTGCGATGGAATTGTGTGTAAAAGAAGATGGAAAGAAAAACGACAATAAAAGAAGCTCAAGCGAATGCCAAAGGGGGTGGTGGCAAGGAAGCTGGTGATAATGAGGAAGATGTCGTGAGGAGGGGTGTGAATGGGAGGCAGAGAGGAGAGAGAAGGAGTAGTTGGAGATGAATGGGAGAGAGAAGAAAGAAAAAAAGGAAGAAGAAAGAATAGAAAGGGTCGAGAGCCAGAAGAAATACGGACAGGGCGGTAGAAAAACGGCAGAGGAGCGGACACAAGGACAAAAGGACCAGAAGGAAAAAAAGAAAGGAAATAGGAAAATAGTCTGGAGAAACAAGAGCAGCAGCAAAAACGGTCTTGGTTTGGCCGCGGATCTGTCGAGGTACCTTGGCTTCTCCAGGAGGAGCAGGAGCGGCGGCATGCTCCTGCCTCGTCGCTTCGTCGCTCTCTCGTGGCTGCCCGGTGTAATGCGTCTCTGCGTCGACCTACGTGCTATTACTGCGCCGGTGGGGCCTGCTTTGGGGCCTGGTGGCTCTTGCTGTTTTTGGCTTGTGCTCGCCTCTGCGTTTCTATGGGGCATTGGAATTGGAGTTTGGAGTCCTGCCGCTGGGGTTACCGGGGAAGGTGCGACGGGGCGGTTTTCGCTTCCTTTGCGCCCTGGGGCTGTCGTCCAGCGCCCGTTGGACCTGGAAGAGGGGGAGCTCCCCTCTGACTCGCCCCCTTCTAGGCTCTCTCGCTCTTTCCTGGGCGAACAGTAGCAGCGGCGGAGCTAAGCCGAACTGCTGACACGCTGATTCGTGCCACTGAAAAGAGGGAAGAGGCAGGAGTGGAGCACGACAATGCCGAGGTCGACCCAGGGGGCCTGGTTCTGTCACGTCACCTGCGTTCACGTTGTTTGCCGCAGGCTGTTGTTGCCACGAGCGAGGCGTCTGTTCGCGCCTGACCTGACCGTCTCAGTAATCCCCAGGGCGTCTCAGCAGCTGTCAGCGCGCGCCCGCGCAATGGGGGAATGGGGGAATTGGGGGGAGCGAGGGGGGAAGGAGCGACAGACCTGGCTCGGCTTGTTGGGGCGTGGAGAAGAGCGCTGCTCCCTGTAGCAAATTGCCCGACCCGGCAACCGCACCTGTTGCAAGCGGTGGTCGCTTCCAGTTGCATGCCAGGGCCGCTACTTCCTGGCATTCTTTGCGCTTGCCGTGTTCGCGCGCTTTCGCCGCTTTCGCCGCTTCCAGCTTTCGTCTTTATTTGAAGGCCGCTCCTTCCTCGTTTCTCGACGACTCTCGTGCGTCTTTTTTTACTCTTATTTCGGTGAGCTTTTATCTCGCTCTTTCCCAACACTTCGACACACCGTCTGCTGCTTGCCCGACATCGCCAGTGGACGCTTCGCGCGGTCGCTGTAGCTTAGGCCGAGCGCCTGGCCTGGGCGATTCAACGTCTCAACGAGCAGAGTCGCTACACACAGCGCGCGGTATTTGTGCCGAGGCCCGCCCCAGTTGCGGTTCCTCCACTCTCTCAGAGCCCACCCACCCCTACGGAGTAGTCGTAAGAGTAAAAGTGGCCAGGCCCAGCCGTTTCCGCCGAAATGCGTCTAATGCGGCGCGGCAGCATTAGATTGGGAAAGAGCGAGCAGCCGGAGCCCACTCCAGGAACAGGCGCAGATCACAGAACCAAACGGCAGGAGCGGATGCGCAAACCATAAAGGCGATACGAGAGAAGGCGAGTGAGTTCACAAGAAGAACGAAGAAAAGAACAACACAAAAACGACCGAGGAAGAAATTCCAAAAAAAGAAAAGAGCCCACTCCCCAACAAGGATCCAGGAGCCGTACCGAGTAAGGCGTCCCATGCGCCCCGTACGGCTAGGAAGCATCATAGCGATGCTGCGACTGGAGCCCACCGTGCTGAAGGAACGAGGATAGAGCTTGGAGCCGGCCAGTCGGGCAAGCTTGTCAGTAAGAAGACGCTTCTAACCGATAGCAAAAAAAACACGAGAAAGCGTGACCAACACGACGCTGTCCGTTGTCCGTCGCCCGTCGTCCGTCGTCGGCCCTGCTATTTTCATCTGTTCCTTGCGCTACGGCATGTTCCCGGACGGAAAGATATGAATGGACACGCATCGCTCTTGCCTGCTGTCAATTGTGCCAGTCGCATTCTCCCCCTTCCTTCCCCACAATGCATGTGCGTTGCCTTTCCGTTAAAATTTCCCCTTTTTAATTCTCCTGGTAGACGGTTGTCCTTGTCCGTTTCTCTCACCTTGGGGCACCTTGGACCTTGGACCTTGGCCTGGCCTTGCCATTGGGGATTTGGGGGTGGTGTCACGAGCGAGTCTGAAAGCGGCAATTTTCCCGTTTTGGGGGCACCGTGTTTTCACATGTCATTGGAAGTCGAGAGTCCGGGGTCTCCGCAAAACCCAGCCCAAACTCCAAACCCTTCAGCAACACCCTCTCTAGGGGAAAACCGCAATGGACCTAGGACCTACGGAGCAACGCAGAAAGCGTTCATTTGAAAAGAATAAAAGACGACCGGCAATCCTCTATTTTTTCCAGCCGTTTTCCAGGGGTCATTTTGTCCGAGGACGTTTCGTCGGTTCGGTTCGTCGTTCCTGCCTTTTGATCCTTTCGCACTCACGTGGGCTGGTCACCTGACGGGATTTTCTCCCTATTCCATGCCCACTCCCGTGCCGCCCCCAAAGTGGCGCTTTTCTCCGCCAGCAGCTTGCCAGAGGGTTAGCACTAACACGCCCCTACTGGCCTGGGACGTGATGTGCTGAAACGGGAAATTTTACTGCTTTCGCCATGGCTATGGCAAGCTTCTGCTGGCTGTCAAAACACAGGGCAGAACGGATCAAATTCTTCCTGATCTGGTCATCTTCAGCCCGGATTTCTTTGTTTTCTCTTCACTCCATCATTCCCTTCTTTCCGCCCACAGCCGTATAGCCGGGTCACGCACCGCCTGACGGAGCTGGAATTGCCCGTCGGCGGTGGATTTCTCCTGATGACCGTAATCCCTCCTGTTTCTGTATCGGCCGGGAACAAGACCAGCACGGAGCAGGACCGGAGACTGCTGCCCGTCAAGGTTTTGTGGTTTTGTGGCGTATGGGCGGATCGTGGCGAGGATGTGAGAGACTGAGATATTGCACCTATGAGAGCTGCCGAGGCCACCGGTAAGCTCCAGAATCTCCAGCATGACAACTGGAAAAACCACTTACAGTGGAGTCGGTGGCCGCTGGAAAAACCCTCAGTTGAAAATGGCTATTTTCCCATTGGCACGGTCACGTGGTATTTTAAAGTGGACTGTCTGCCAGTTAGCGGGTCCCACTCTCCCTCTGTGCTGTCTCGACAGGCCCTCTGTGCGTCATTGTCTCAGGCAGGCGTGACCAATGTCCATCCAACACAGACCATGCGCTCTTGCTCTCTTTGACATCATCGGGTCTCCACCACAGCTCCTGTCTTGCCTTTGCCAGCAGCCTTACTACAATCGCTCCACAGCCTTTCGAGCCTTGCTGAGCATATCCTATTGTTCTCTCCTAGTCTCCTTCTCATCGTCACCAAGCAGCAACCATGAGATTGGCACACGTGCCCATCCTCGCATCGCTGAGTCTCGTCGCCGTTTCACAGCTGGTCGTGCAGCAGCAGCCACAACCACCCCGCATTGTCCTCGACGCCGTCGCCGACAACCCAAAACAACAGCAACAACACCCTCTCGCTATGCCTCTTCCTCCTTCTCCACCGCCTCCGGCCGGTCCGGCCATCCCGCTGCAGCCTGGCGACGGCTCCGACACCACCGGCCCGCCGCCCGAGACCGGCACTGTTATCCTGTCCGACGTCATCGGCCGCGACCGCAGCATCAACGTCTTTGCCGGCTTCACGCGCGACTTTGCGCCCATCACGAACCGCTTCGATGACGCCACGCAGAACTCGACCGTCCTGGCGCCGCTCAACTCGGCCATCGAGGCGCTGCCGCGCAAGCCCTGGGAGGACCCGCAGGACTACCACACGCTCGGCGCCGACGCCTATGAGGGCACCGACGGCCAGGAGCGTGCGCAACAAAACCTACGGCGCTTTGTGGAGGCACACATTGTGCCCGTGAGCCCGTGGCCGGAAAAGCAAAAGGCGAGCGCCATGGCAGGCGCCGGCGAGGTGTGGTGGGAGACGCGCGCCGACGGCAAGAAAGTGGTAAGTCTGAGCTGTGCTGGTTGTCTTGTCTTTCTCCCTGCTCCATATCTTTCTGTTCGGCACTAACACTTTCAGATCCAACCCGGAAACATTGAAGTCGCCAGCGTCGCAAGCACCGTCGCCAACGGCCAGGTTGTACGTTGTCTTTCGTCTCCCGTCTCGTCCGAACCGAGGCTCTGTCTCCATCAGCCTTCTCATACTGACCTTTCTTACTAGTGGATCATCAAGGGCGTGCGCAATTATTCGTCGTAATCACTTATGGACTCCTGATGCTTCTGGTTGAAACGACGAAGCGGTATTTATGTGTTACGATGGGCTGTTCTTTCTTTTTGTTCTTTGTCCTGCTTTGTTGCTCTTCCTCTCTTTGATTTTGTTGGGTTTCCTATGTCTTGCTGGGCGAGGTGTCTGTATCACGGCGTTCTCATTGCGTTTTGGGGTTATTATGACTTGTTTATTTTTAAGGGGGAACAACAAACGATGGGTCTCCAACGAGGAATACGAATGCACAAATTTACAATGCACTTCTACCTGCTTCTATCTATCTTCGACGTCTTTGACTCTTGTGTTCTGTCCTGGTGACTCGTGACAGTAGACAATTACCCCGTCACTACACTAATGTTCCCCTTTCATAGTGCCTTGTCAATGCAAAATACAGCACTCATTATAAAGCCCTCGTGAGCAAATGCACTTCATATCCTTTGTCAATGCAAGGCTTGTCATTGCTTGTCATGTTGTATCGTCAACAGATTGACCTCGCAATCAGAATCACGTGAGATATCAGTATGTATCACCACGTGACTTAAACTGGGGCTCAGCTGTCGCCGTTATGCGGACGGAAAACGCGCCCCTTCCCCCCTGGCTCCTTCCTTATCGCTTATCGTCGTCGGGCCGGCAAAAAATCCAGCCCTCTCCTTTTGTGCCGTGACGCCAGGCTTGGGGGAAGGAGCGAAAGCTGGGGCTGTTTCGGCCTCGCTCGCGCAAAACTCTCGCCTTTTCTGGCTTCATTTCCTCCCTCCGTTTCTCCCCCACGCGCCTGTGCATCTGCGAGCGACGATTGCACGCCGACCTGTCTCGCTCCGAGCACGTTTCTTTTGCCCTTTTGCGCTTTTGTTTCCTTTCCCCATTTCGGTCGTCGCCTCGCACACTGCGTTCCCGTTTTATCGCTTGCTGCGCCGCGTCTCCCCTTTGTCCTCGACGATCCTCTCGCCAGGCTTCTCCTTTCGACCAGCATCGTGAGACGCCGACGATCGAGAGCCAGGCATTTGTTTTGACAAGCGACGGTCTGCAGACGAAGCGACATTGATTTCCAGGTACGCTGTTGTCCGACCTGCGTGTCGCAGTGTGTTGTCGCGACAAGCAACCTCTGCGTCAGCATAGGGAGCTCTTTCGACCTCGTCATTGTCCCTCTTCATTCTCCTCTCCTCCTCCCTTCCCGAATATCTCTCTAACCTTCTCCGACCCAGTTGCCGACCGCATTTTTCGACGATCCCTAAATGTATCCCTCCGCGCCCGTCTTCAGCGTCGGCAAGCTATGAACAACAGCCTCCCTCCGCACCACGGCGTAAGCTTTGACCGCGAACGAGAACGCGAACGAGAGCTCAGCAACCCGCGACACCAACCCCTCCAGCATCCCCAACACACACCACATCCAGACGACATGGCGCATCGTGAACGAGAGCGCGACCCGCGCGACTTGCAGCGCGAACCGTACCCGCCCCAACCGCCGCCGCCCTCGCAGCAGCAGCAGGGCCAGCCGCAGGGCCAGCAGCCGCACCACAGCTCGGCCGGCTCCATCCCCATCCACCAGCCCGTGGCCTCGCGCGTATCGGGCGCCATCCACAGCCCCAACGGCCTCCTGGCCAACCACGGCGCCGGTGCCGGCGGTGCGCCCCCGCCGCCCCAGCAGCAACTCGGTGGCCCGCCGCCACCTCAATCGGGCTACGGCGGTCCTCCGCCGCCCATGCACAACGCCGGCGGCGACCCCAACCGGCCACACCCATCTCTCCAGGAGCAGCAGCAGCAGCAGCAGTCCATGTACTACAACGCGGGACCCGCTCCGCCCAACGGCGCAATGGGCCCCTCGGGCGGACCGCCGCCTGGATTTGGCGGCCCGTTGCAGCCCGACAACCGGGGCGGCCAGCAGCCTCCTCCGTCGTACGGTGCTGGCGGCATGGGCCCTGGCCACGGTGGACCTCCCGGTCCTGGTGGGCCGCCGGGGCCGGCTGGACCTCCTGGGCCGCAAGGCCCGCAGAGCGCCCAGCAGGGTCCTTCGGGGCCAGGCGTGTCCCAAGGCCAGCAGCCGATTCTCAACGTGCGTCTTCCCATGCTTCACTATGTCGGGTTTGCTACTTTCGTCTTGCTACGTTTTCTAACCCAATTTCTCCACAGGACGCGCTTAGCTATCTGGACCAGGTCAAGGTCCAGTTCCACGAGCAGCCTGATGTCTATAATAGATTCCTCGACATCATGAAGGACTTTAAGAGCCAAACGTGAGTTGCTGATCGCTCTGCACTGCACCGCGCCCGCATTGAATTGCATTGTATCTGATTCCTAACACCTTGCGTCTAGCATCGACACACCGGGCGTTATTAGCCGCGTTTCCGACCTTTTTGCTGGTCATCCCAACCTCATCCAGGGGTTTAACACATTCCTCCCTCCGGGCTACCGTATCGAGTGCGGCCTCGAGAACAACCCCAACAGCATCCGCGTCACCACCCCGTCTGGCTCGACCATCCACTCCATTGGCGCTGCCAGCCGCAACCTGCCCCAGGACGGGCCCCACGCGCCCCCCGGCCAAGGCGGCATGTTCCTCGGCCCCCGCTCCTGGCCCCAGCAGCAGCAGCCGCAGCCGCCGCAACCCCAGCACGTCCAGCATAGCGTGGAGGGACCCGAGGGCCAGTACGGCGGGCCAGGCCAAAATATCACGCCCCAGGGACCTGGCCCCTACGGCCACGGCGGCGCCGGTTCGGCCATGTACGACGGACCGCGCGGGCCCCAGGTGGGCGGACCCGGTGGGCCGGGTGGCCCTGGCCAGGCGGCCGCTCAGCCGCCCGTGCCAAGGAGCACACACACGCCTGCACCGTCTGGTGCTGCTGCGAATGGCGCCGCTGCGCAGCAGGCAAGCGGCGAGAAGCGCGGCCCAGTTGAGTTCAACCACGCTATCTCTTACGTGAACAAGATCAAGGTATGTCCTCACTTTTGCCTCACTCCTGGCTTTGGTATCAAACGCGGAATCTTCACCCCGCTTCCGTTTGCATGTTTTCATTCCCATGACTTGTTTGTGCCATTTTTCTGACTTTGCCTCTCTCCCCCCTCCTTGCAGAACCGATTCCAGGATAAGCCCGAGATCTACAAGCAGTTCCTCGAAATCCTGCAAACCTACCAGCGCGAACAGAAGCCGATCCAGGAGGTCTATGCACAGGTTACGACGCTGTTCAGCGGGGCCCCCGATCTGCTCGAGGACTTCAAGCAGTTCCTGCCCGAGTCCGCGGCACACGCCAGGCCGGCCGGCGGTCGCCCTAGCGAGGAGACCCCTGCCGCTGCCGCTGTTGCCGCGGCCATCCAGACAACGCCGCCCAGCCAGACCGCGCGCGACGGGCCCAAGATGCCTCCCGTCGGCAACTTTGCGCCGCCCTCCAGCACCACCAAGGAGAACAAGAAGCGGCCCCGCCAGGACAAGCAGGCGCCGGTCCCCGTGCCGCCGCCGGTCGAGCTCACGTCTGCGTCGACATCGGCGGTGCGCGGCCTGCCCACCGTGGCCGCCAACAAGCGCGCCAAACTTGCGCATAAGGGCGCTCTTGACGTCGCTCCTCTCGTGGAGCCCACGCTGACGCCTGTCATGCCGGGCCCGCTCCCCCGCGTCGGCTACATCCAGGACACGCAGGACGGCCTGAACTTCTTTGAGCGCGTTAAGAAGTTCTTGCCCAACCGCACCACCATGAACGAGTTCCTCAAGCTCATCAACTTGTACCGCTTGGGCCTCATCGAGCTCAATGTCCTCGTGACCAAGAGTCACTCGTTCATTGGCGGCAACGCCGAGTTGTTCAACTGGTTCAAGAACTTTGTTGGCTACACCGGCGAGGACGAGGTCGTCGACAACCAGCCGGCGCCACCCTCCGGCAAGGTCTCGCTTAGCAACTGCCGGGGCTTTGGCCCGAGCTACCGTCTGCTGCCCCGCCGCGAGCGCCTCAAGCGCTGCAGCGGCCGCGACGAGCTCTGCAACTCGGTACTCAACGACGAGTGGGCCTCTCACCCTACCTGGGCCTCGGAGGACTCTGGCTTTGTTGCCCACCGCAAGAACGGCTACGAGGAGGGCTTGCACCGGATCGAGGAAGAGCGCCACGACTACGACTTTTACATTGAGGCCAACCAGAAGTTCATCCAGCTCCTAGAGCCGCTGGCCCAGCAGATGCTGACCCTGGCCCCGGCCGAGCGCGAGAGCTTTCGCATGCCCCCGGGCCTGGGCGGTCAGAGCACCTCTATCTACAAGCGTGTTCTCAAGAAGGTCTACGGTGTGGACAAGGGTGCCGACGTCGCCAACGACATGTTCGCCCACCCCTTTGCGGCCGTACCTGTCATCATGACGCGCCTCAAGCAAAAGGACGAGGAGTGGCGGTTCTCGCAGCGCGAGTGGGAGAAGGTGTGGATGGCGCAGACCGAGGCCATGCACCTCAAGAGTCTCGACCATATGGGCATCCAGGTCAAGTCGGCTGACAAGCGCAATCTCTCCGCCAAGCATCTCGTGGACCTGATCAAGACGAAGCGCGAGGAACAGCGCCGCGCTGCCGTTACGGGCGACAGCAAGGCCGGCGTGCACCAGTACCTCTGGGACTTTTCCGACCGCGACGTGCTTTTGGATCTGCTGCGGTTTATGATCCTGTACGTGCTCAACAGCGGCCAGCACGGCGCCGCCGAGAAGGAGCGCATCACCGACTTCTTCGAGACGTTCATCCCGCAGTTCTTTGATCTGCCGGAGGACCTCGTTCTGCAGCGTCTCAGCGATATTGACCGCGACTCGGGCGACGAAGAGGGCGACGACTCCACGCCGACGGAGCTGACCAACGGCCGCACGCGCCGTAGTGCCAAGAAGTCGGACCTCCTGCGCGGCGTCCTGGACCCCGGCCGGAACGGCAACTCCAAGTCGGGCTCGGCATCGCGCCACCAAAAGGAGGACACCGCCGGCTCCTCTGGCTCCAAGGAGACGACGCCCGACGTCAACTCTGCTAACGAGGAGGAGATGCCGGACGCACCGGTGGTGGCGGACGAGCGCACATCCGCACTGGAGCTGGCTAGCGACCACTGGCTCCCGATGGCGCCGAAGCCCACCGTCGTGACGGGCGAGAACCCGTTGACGGCCGACAGTGACCTCAAGGCGGACGGCCTGTTCAAGCGCCAGTGGTACAACTTCTTCAGTAACCAGACCATCTTTGTCTTCTTCAGCGTTTTCCACACGCTGTACAAGCGGCTCAAGGAGGTCAAGGAGAGCGGCGAGAGCGTGCTGAAGCAGCTCAGCCGCGAGAACGCCGAGAAGCCCGGCCGGTCCCTCGGTATGATGCAGGAGCCCATGAGTTTCTTCGACGCCAAGAGTCCCGAGCAGTTCTGGCCGCACACGGTCGAGCTGGTCGAGGATTTCCTGACGGGCGAGATCGAGGAGAGCCGCTACTTTGACGTGCTGCGCCACTATTACCTGAACAAGGGCTGGACGCTGTACACGATCCAGGACCTGCTCAAGACGCTCTGCCGGCAGGCGCTGGTGTGCAGCGGCTCCGACACACGCGAGAAGACGCCGGACCTCGTGCAGCAGTTCCTCGCGAGCCGCCAGCAGGAGGAGACGAGCTACGAGATGGAGATTAGCGCGCGCCGGTTCGCCGAGAAGTGCATCAAGGACGGCGAGATGTTCCAGATCACGTGGTACCCGGCCAAGCATGAGGCCGCCGTGCGGTGGCTGCAGCGCGACGAGCCGACGTTCAACGCGGACACCATGGCGCTGCAGGACCGCTGGCAGTACTACATCTCGACGTACATGCGCATCGAGTCCACCGAAGGCGTTGACAGGTCGCGCCTGCGCAAGTCGGTGCTGGCGCGCAACCTGCCGACGGCCAACGAGAACGACTCGGACAGCGGCGACAACCGAAAGGCGGTGGCCTTTAACGAGGGCCTGGTCATGCGGGTTTGCCTGAACTCGTTCACACTTGTGTACGAGAAGAACTCGGGCGAGTTCTTCATCTACAACCACGACCATGACGTCGAGGAGCTGGAGGACGACGACCAGGACGGCGATGCTGCTGCGGCCGCCGCTGATGCACAGGCCGACGAGGCCGAAGACGACGCGGACGAGGCCGGCAAGGACAAGAAGAAGGCCCAGAAGGCGAAGAAAGATGCCGATGGCGCGAACGACGAAGGTAGCAAGGCCGAAGCTTCCAACGCCGACGCGTCTGTCGATGCCGATACCGGCGCCGATGCCGACGGCAAGGTCCAGAAGAAGCTGGCGGCGCAGGCCACCCGCCGGGCCGAGCAGCGCCGCACGCGCGTCAAGCAAAAGGAGGACCAGACGCGGCGGCGCCAACAGTACCGCGAGCAGCGGTTCCGCGAGAAGTTTGTCATCAACAACGCGTGGATGAAGGACAAGACGCAGGAGGAGGTGCGCAGCCAGACCGACAAGTTCTTGCGGTGGGTGTCCGAGGGCGCGCTGCCCAACGGTGACGCGGTCGCACCGGCCGCCGCTGCCGGCTCGTCCAACGGTGTTTCTTCTTCCTCTGCCGCTGCTGCTACTTCTTCTTCTTCGACCACCGCCGACAAGGCTAAGGTCGAGGCCGTCGACGGCATTGCGCCGATGGACACGGCCGAGTAGGGCTGAAGAAGAATGAAAGGCGGGATACTATAAAGAACAGATACTCGTGGACATTTGTGTTTCAACAGGGCGAAACGGAGGAGTGCTGGGACCAAACGGAGGGTATATTCTTGGCTTTTTTTGTTTGCTTCTTTTGATATTTTTTCTTCTTCTTTTCTTTTCATTGTTCTTATCTTCTTACCTTTTTTGTTCTTGTCTTGCGTGCCAAGGGGAAGATGGCCCTTGTTATTTGTCGTTTTTATTTGCTCTTCTTTGCATTGCTTTCTTCTTTTCTTCGTTTTACGTCTGGTAATTGCTGCTGTCTGGTCTTAACTTGCGTTGGCCTTTCGCTCCTCTCATTTTTCACTTTATACGTTATGCTTGAGTCTATTGCTTTTCTTTTATTGCTATCGACTCTATTAGGATTGTTCTGGCAATGGTTTGCTTTTTCAACATGCCTTATTCTGTTTGCAGTTTTGTACAATCAAAATATATGCGCGAATCCAACTTATTTCTACGGTTCGTTCGTTATACAATCGGCCATTTGCATTCCTTATAGTTCCGTAAAGTTTGCTTCTTCTTTTTCATACATGCTGGCTGTCGTCGTGCATCACAGGTTGGGCTTCAGCTCCGTCTGCGCCGGTGGTTGCGATCTATAATATGCCATTGCTTTTAGATATGTCAAACATTTTAAAGAGAAAAACACCACAAATTAACAAACACCTATCCGTTACGGAGAACCTCTCCCTCATTAAATGCATTTTGCTGGTTTTTTCGTTGTTTTCCAGACATCCGTCGCCGTGGCAATGTCCCATTTCCTTTCATGTTGTAACATGTGGAATAATATCCTCCTCTTTAAAACTCCAGGCCGATTTCCCTTTTCCGATTTCCGGTCCTTGGACTCTGGGCTCCGACCCTTCTGCCCTCCCTCATATCCTACCACGCAAAACAGGGGTAAACCACTCACTGCAGGTTCTCAATGACAAGCGCCGAGGCACCGCCGCCGCCGTTGCAGATGCCAGCCACGCCGATCTTGGCTTTCTTCTCCTTGAGCACCGTCGTCAGGGTCGTCAGGATACGGGCACCGGAGCAGCCCAGCGGGTGGCCAATGGCGACGGAGCCGCCGTAGATGTTGACCTTGTCGGCGTCGAGGCCCAGCAGCTTGATGTTGGCCAGGGCGACAACGGAGAAGGCCTCGTTGATCTCGTACAGGTCGACGTCGTCGGCGCTCAGGCCGGCGTGGGCCAGGGCCTTGGGGATGGCCAGGGCGGGCGCGGTCGTAAACTTCTCAGGCTCGTGGGCGGCGTCGGCCCAGCCGCGGATCTTGGCGAGCGGCTTGAGGCCCAGCTCCTTGAGCTTGGCCTCGGACACGAGCACGACGGCGGCGGCGCCGTCGTTGATGGGGGCCGCGTTGGCGGCCGTCACACTGCCGCCCTGGGGCTTGAAGGCGGGGCGGACAGTCTTGAGCTTGTCAATGTTGAGGTTCTTGACCTCGTCGTCGCGCTCGACGCGGGTGGCGGGCTTGCCGCGGGGGCCGGGGACCTCGATGGGGGCAATCTCGGTGAAGAGGCCGGCCTCGGTGGCGGCCTGGGCGCGCTGGTAGGTGCCAATGGCGTAGGCGTCCTGGGCCTCGCGGGAGATGTCGTGGGTGGTGCTGCACAGCTCGGCCTGCAGGCCCATGTGCTCGTTGCTGTAGGCGTCGGTGAGGCCGTCGATGAGGACACCGTCGATGACCGAGGTGTTGCCGTACTTGGAGCCGGTGCGCAGGGTGGGCAGGTAGTGGGGGGTGTTGGACATGGACTCGGTACCACCGGCGACGACGATGGAGGCGTTGCCGGTGATGATGGTCTGGGCACCGAGGATGATGGCCTTGAGGCCGGAGGCGCAGACCTTGTTCACACCCGTGCAGACGGTCTTGTTGGAGAGGCCGGCGCGGATGGCGCACTGGCGGGCCGGGGCCTGGCCGAGGCTGGACGACAAGGAGACACGGTTAGCCAACGCGGCCACAAACGAAAGAAGGACAACATGGGCGCAAACTTACTTGGCAGCCAGGACGTTGCCGAAGAAGACCTCCTCAACATCCTCAGGCTTGATCTCAGGAACACGCTCGACGGCAGCTGCACGGTGTCAGTAGGTGGATAGGGGTCGGGGCAAGGCGGGGCAAGACAGCAGGGGCGAGGCAAACGCACACTTGATGGCGTGGGCGCCCAGCTGGACGGCCGTGAGGCTGGAGAGAGAGCTGCGGGAGCATGTTAGCCAATCTGAAGCTCACAAAGCCGTCAATGGCTCAAAATGGCGACGAGACGACGGAAAGGAGCAAGGAGGGGCAGCGCACCCAAGGAACGACCCGACAGGGGTTCTGGCAACAGCCACGATGTAGACGGGGGGAAGGCTAGACATTGTGTAGGTTGTGTTGGAGCTTGGCGGCGGTGACGAGACGTTAAGAGACGAAAGATGAGAGAATCAAAAAGAGGTAAAAGCGGTAAAGGGGTCGAGAGACAGAATATTAATAGGAGGCAATCGCGAGGAAGGAGAAGCTCGCCGTCGGGGCACTAATTACTTATCAAAGGGAAGCGGTCTCCGGCGCAATACTGGCTGCGGTGGGAAGGTGCCCCACCAGAAAAAATATTGTTGAGGGTTGAACCTTCCCGCTGTCGCTCTTCTTTCGCTGCCCTGTTGCTGCCATGCTGTTGCTGCCCCTCGCCGTTTCCAGTGGATCTCTCACAATGGGCTCTTTCCTCAAATGGCTCAATGGCGGCCGTTCAATGGTGTGCCTCGCAGTCCACACCGCCCTTGCGCTTGCCCCTTTCCTTCATTTTCTCCCCATTCAGGGCAGCCGCGCCCATGCCGTTCTAGGGAAGGTGCGGTAGGACTTGCCAATCCGTGGTTCCTTCCACATGTCGCCAGTAGCCTCACGCAAAATGCAACGAACATCGTTCCCGTGGAAGGTGCGAACCGGGCAAGCTTCCCAACGCACCTAATTTCGCTGCCTTGCGCCTTCCCGACGGAGACGACTCGCCCAGAGTCAGACGCGGTCGTGGTTTCTAATCATCGCGAGGCTAGCTGTAGCTGTTTTGCTGCTGCCTTGTGGTAATTTGAGCGAGCGTACGTCGCCCCCTTTTTTGTTATTTTCTTTTTCTGTTTGTCTCTTTCCCCCTCCGACAGCGGCCCACGACGGCACGATAGACCTCGACGCAACCCACGACGATCGATACGACGTTCGGGCAACGGCACAGGGGTGCACGGCCATCCGGGCTGTGTCCTGCTCGCCCAGGCTTTCCGGGACAGGGGCCCCAGCAAATCAAACAAGAGAGACACAGAGAAAACGACATGGAAACCAGAAATTAAAAGAGGGAGAAAAGAAAACAGACGAGAAGATGGACGAGCAAACGGCGGCGCAGCTGCGGCAGGCCTTTGAGACCACCGACCAGGTCTGTATCGGCTTCGGCCCGGACAAGCTGATTGGCTACGACGATGCCATCCGGAGCGAGGCCGACATCCCACACGAGCGCCGACAGTTCATGGAGTCGATGGCCTTCTGGTTCACCGTGTCCCGGCACCGGCCGGCGCTGGAGCGGCTGGTTGCGCGGCACCTGGGCGCGGATGCGGCCCGCGTGAAGATGAGCCACTTGAACATGTGGCGCCAGGGCGCATTCAATGTGGCCATTCCCATGCTGGTGTTTGAGAGCAAAGCAGCGGCCGATGCCGCTTACACGCCGTCACCGCAGGGTGACATGCCGCCCAGCGTGCCGGACAGCCTCCTCCGCGTGATGCTGCGCCTTCCGATGCCGCCAAGATGCGCCGAGGCCGTCTACCCGGGCTCGATCCTCGAGAAGATGCGTTGCGAGACGGCGACGTATGTCTGGATGCAGAAGAACTGCCCGCAAGTTCGGATCCCTCATCTCTTTGGGCTCGGGTTTCCCAACGGGGCACATGTAAGTTTGAGGTGCGGTGGTGGTGTCGTATGGCTGCAGGAGTAGTGGAAATGCTGACAGGAGCAGTATACCCATGCCAGCCGCCTGTTTATTGTCCGCCGCGCTGTGCTGTACATTCGGCAGTGGTTTGCATCCTGGATGCGGTGGCCTCTTGTGTCAAACTATGTCCCAATCTCCGTCCCGAAGGACGATTGCCCCGTTGACTCTGGCTACATGATCTTGGAGCACTTTGGTGCGTCGTTCGGCCAAGAGTTGTCGTTGATGGTACGAGACACGAAAATTTTGGAAGACGGGGTCGAGTACTTGCCGGAGCCGATCCAGATGCTGTCGCAGCCGGCCAAGATGCGCAATCTATTCCGGGGCGTGTCTCGCATCATTCTTGCCCTGGCGCGCGTTCCCCAGCCGCGCATTGGTGCGTTTCGGTTCAACGACGACGGCACGATATCTCTTGACAATCGGCCGGTCACGGCTGATATGTTTGTTCTCGAGAACGCGCGTGCACCGCGCACAATGGGCGTGGACACGACGTATACCAACGCCAACGAGTACGTCAGTGACTTGCAGATGTTTCAAGAACAGAAATTCTTGGCAGCGCCCAACGCAGCCGTCGAAGAGGAGGATGCCAAGTACCAGATGGGCATCATGTCTTTTTTGCGAGCCGTCACACACCATTTTGTCGGTGGAAGCAGTCGTTGGCGCAACGGGCCGTTCGCGCTGTACATGTCAGACGCAAATGCATCCAACTTTATGGTGGACGAGGACTGGAACGTGACGGGCATGTACGACCTCGAGTGGATGTTCTCGGCACCCGCCGACATGCCAAGAGTGCCGTCCTGGCTTACATGGTCCTCGGTGGACCGAATCTCGAAGCCGGCGAGCGACGAGCACGCTGCGTACAACGAGACGCGGGCGGTCTTTGCTGGGGTGTTTGCCGAAGAAGAGCGCCTGGCAGACACGGCGGCCTTGGAGGACGCGCTCGGCGGCACGACCCTGAGCGCAGTAATGGAAGAGAGCTGGGCGTCCAAGACATTTTGGTTCTATTCCTCGCTCTTGTCCATCACCGGTATGACGCATGTCGCGTCGCACCAGATCCTGCCCATGTTCGCCCGATCGTGGGAAGAGAAGGGCGAGCCGTCGGCGCCGTTTGCGGACTTGGCCAAGCTCTGGAGTACGAGGGCTGCCGATGTCGTCGCGAAGAAGGTGGACGACCATACGAAGCACCTGGTCAACGTGGCAGCGCTCTTTGGCCGCGATCCGCCGCCGGCCACGGCTAGCCACGATATCGAGACGGGAGAGGTCAACGGTGTGGGAGTACCACACGAGGAGGAGAAGCTGTCGCGTGACATGGAACACAGAGCAGGAATCAGTCTACAGAGCTGACATTAATTTTGGCGCCCAAATGGAACGCATGCACGGCGCACCTTGGATATGAATACACGAGCAACGATTTAGAAGTGACGATATACAAAGGGCATAATGGGAGGTGGCGGTTGGAGACTGGAGACTGTCGAGTACATAAAATATACAGCGTGCAAGGCTATGAGAGCAATTGAGTGAGCCTACCATTGTAGGCAAAACTGAGCTGACCGAGTTGGCGGGACTAATGTGCAAATGCCTTGTGCAAAAGAGGCAGGTGCCAAAAGAATGCGGAGGACTCAAAGAAACTGAACCGAGAAAACGTAGAGAGAAACAACAAGTTGTTAGAGCACTGCTAGTTATGTTTCGGTAAGTTTGTACGACATGCCTGAGTAGACATACGAGGAGCAATCCCACTGGATGTCTCCGATCTTATCGTGTGGTGGGCTGACGTTAAGGGGAAACGCCGGCGCCAGCCGCTGGTAAGCCGTTTCGCCGTTTCGCCGTTTCGCCGCCAAAAAAAGAAGACTTCGAATCGATTTACATCGCCCCTGACCCGTCTCCACCAACCTCATCGCTCCGATTTCACAGCAGCACCGTCGAACGAATAAGACTTTCGAAAGATCTCGGCAAGACTCGACATCAACATGGCGCCCCTCGCGCAGGCTGTTACGGTGTCCCTCGAGGACCTGAAAAATGGTGAGCATAGACCTTTGCGACAGCCACCCATCAAAACCTGACACGCGACATTTCAGGAACCGTCTCCTTCGACAAGCTGAAGCAGGCATTCGGCCCGGACTCACTCGGCATTCTCGTCGTCCAGGACGTCCCCGCCGCGTTTGCCGCACTGCGCCACCGCCTGCTCTCGTACTCATCGTACCTGGGCAATCTGCCGGCCGAGGAGCTCACGCGCCTCGAGAACGAGACGGCAAAGTACCTGACGGGCTGGTCGTGCGGCAAAGAGACGCTCAAGAACGGCCAGGTCGACACGCTCAAGGGCTCGTACTATGCAAACTGTGCATTCTACGTCGACGCGGCGCTCGACTGCGCGGCGCCCACGGCCGAGTTCTCGCCGGCAACGTTTCCCGAGTACCTGTCACCCAACGTGTGGCCGGCCGAGTCGGTGCTGCCCGGCTTCCGCGCGGCCCTCGAGGACCTGTGCCGGCTGATCATCGACGTGGCCGTGCTGGTGGCGCGGGCGTGCGACCGGTTTGCCGCGCAGGCGATCCCCGACTACCCGCCCGGCTACTTGGAGGCGGTCGTGAGCACGTCGACGACGACCAAGGCGCGGCTGCTGCACTACTACCCGCAGAGTGCTGCTGCTGACAGCACCGACGGGAGTGAAGGAAACGACGACGACTGGTGTGCGACGCACCTGGACCACGGCTGTTTGACGGGCCTGACGTCGGCCATGTTTGTCGACGAGGCTGTGGTGGATGCGCGTGTTCCAGAGGGTGCAACCCCAACAACACTGGCACCCCTTGCCGAGCTCGACGCATCGCCCGACCCGGCTGCCGGCCTCTACATCACATCGCGCACGGGCGACGTCGTGCAGGTCAAGATCCCGCGCGACTGCATTGCATTCCAGACGGGCGAGGCGCTGGAGCGCATCACGGCCGGGCAGTTCAAGGCGGTGCCGCACTTTGTCCGGGGCGCGCGGCCGGCTCCGGGCGCCACCAGCCGCATTGCGCGCAACACGCTGGCCGTGTTCACGCAGCCGAACCTGGGCGACGACGTGGACCGCGATCAGCACATTACGTTTGGCGAGTTTGCCCGGGGCATCGTGGCCAAGAATACTGTTGGGTAGGGGGGCAGATGGGTGTGGTGTTCTTTCCTCGTAGTAGTTCTTTCCTGTTTATATCCTTCCGTGTCCTGCTCCTTCCGTAGCTTGGGTTGACTTTTAAATCAACTTTATTTACTCACAAACTCGGTAAGAACCGCTGTTCAACATTTGCACAAGCAAAGGGAAGGTGCAGGCCCGATCGCTCTTACACGCCACTTGCATGGCCGGCCCCTCAAGGAAAGACCGACGGGCGGTTGGTGGGGTCCGCAGTCAGCAAGTGGGCAATTGCGACATTGGCGGCTGCACCGCAAAACGCCGCGGTGTTAACGTCATCGCTCTTTCCCTCCCTCGTCCGTTATTAATTCCCCGTTCCTTCCGTGTATTTGTATTTATTACACGACGTCTCGGAATCTCCAAATTGTCCCCTTTTCTCTCTCCTACATCTACATCTGCCCTCACTCTCGGCGTCAACCTTGACCTCACTTGTACACTCACCCACTCACCCCACCTCACCACTACATCACTGCACCACTACACCACATCACCATCACAATGGCCCTCGCACCCAAGTTCGCGGCCCACCGCCTGGTCTTCAGCAACCTGTCCGCCGCCGCCGCATCCGTCGCGCCCGTCCACACTGTCGAGATCTTCCTCGACTACGTCTGCCCCTTCTCGGCCAAGCTCTACAATACCTTTTACACGGGCGTCGTGCCCGCCCTCCGCACCCGGTCTGACGGCCTCGGCAGCCGCGTACAGGTGCTCTTCCGCCACCAAGTGCAGCCGTGGCACCCCAGCAGCACGCTCGTGCACGAGGCCGGCCTGGCCGTGCAGCGCGCCGCCGTGGCCGTGGGCAAGCCGCAGCTGTTCTGGGACTTTAGCGCGGCGCTGTTCAAGGACCAGCGCGCGTACATGGACGTGAACGTGCTCAACGAGGGCCGCAACGCCACGTACAAGCGGCTAGCGGCGCTGGCAGCCTCTTCATCAAACGGCGCGCTGGACGCCGAGGCCATCTACAAGGATCTGGAGATCGCGTCGGCGCCGGCGGCGGATGGCTCGGTCAACACGGGCAACGCCGTGACGGCGGACCTCAAACTGGTGATCAAGGCGGGCCGGCTGGTGGGCGTGCATGTCAGCCCGACGGTGCTGTTTGACGGGCTGGTCAACAACGACATCTCGTCGTCGTGGACCACCGACCAGTGGCTCGAGTACCTGGAGAAGAATGCCGTGTAGGAAGAGGGCCCACAGCAGACAGCTGGTGGGACCATCACGACGAAAACGAGGGAAAGAACAAGACGAACAGGACCATGCATGTTCAAAATTTAATAGCCTAACGTCAATACGTCAATACGTCAATTACTATGATATGTACAGATTCGCTGGAAATGACAGACGCCCCCCCCCACTCCCCTTTTGACTTTGGTCTACTCCACCCACTATGCCTTTAGCTTGCTCTCCGGCACGCCTGCGGACCGCGCACAGTCCGTCGCGGCAATCCACGCAAACGTCAGGCCCGGCCCCAGCGTCGAGCCCGCACCGGGGTACGTGCGGCCCATGACACTGGCCGACGAGTTGCCGGCCGCGTACAGACCGGGGACGACCTCGTACTTGCCGGCGCTCGTCTCCTTCATGGCGCGGCCAAACTCATCCGTCAGCACGCCGCCCTTGGTGCCGAGGTCACCGGGCCATATGCGCACAGCGTAAAAGGGCCCCTTCTCGATCTTGCCCAGGTTGCGGTTCTTGTCGCCGTAGGCCGGGTCGCCCAGGTAGAAATCGTAGACACTCGTGCCGCGGGCAAAGTCGTCGTCGACGCCCTTGTCGACAAAGCCGTTGAAGCGCTTCTGGGTCGCCTGCAGGCCGTTGGCGTCAATGCCGAGCTTGGAGGCGAGGTCGGGCAGGGTGTCGGCCTTGGTGATGAAGCCCGAGTCCAGGTCCTTTTGCGGGATGGCGGTGCCGGGCATGAAGCGGCCGGCAAACAGGTAGCGGTTGCGGTGGTTGCTGTCCATGATCAGGTAGGCGGGGATGGCCTCGGGCCCTTCCTGGTGGCGCTTCCAGATGGCGGTGCCCAGGGCGTTGTAGTTTTGCGACTCGTTCAGGAAGCGCTTGCCCTGCTTGTCGACAATCATGGAGTGCGGCAGGCCGCGGTCGTACAGGCACCAGATGCCCAGCTTGGACACGGGCTCGTACATGGCGGCACCCCACCAGGCCGAGTCCATGAGCGCCGTGGCGACGCCGATCTTCTGAGCGGCCGTGATGGCGTCGCCTTGGTCGGTCTGGCAGGCCGACGTCCAGTCGGCCGTGATGGGCGACGGCTGGTAGGTCTTGCGCATCTCGGCGTTGCGGGCGAAGCCGCCGGCCGCCAGGATCACGCCCTGGGACGCCTCGACGGTCACGGTGCGGCCGTCGTGCTCGACCAGGGCGCCGGTCACGCGGCCCGTCTCCTTGTCAACGACCAGCTCGGTCATGGGGCTCGAGGTCCAGATGGGCGTGCCCTGCTTGACGTTCATATAGATCAGGCGGCTGATCATGCTGACGCCCAGGCACACGGGCTCGGCGCCCAGGAACTGGTTCGGGTACAGGCGCACGCCCCAGATCTTGACGGCGGTCAGGAAGCCGTCCCAGGAGCAGCGCGCGCGCACAATCTTGGACAGCTCGTCGGTGTAGAGCGGCAGCGGGGCACGCACGGGGTTGATGTTGAGCGTGTCGCGCCAGGGGCCGAGCAGGGCGGCGTCGTACATGAGGGCCTCGATGCTGCGCCCGCCGACCTGCGAGCCGGGCTTGTCCTGGAAGTAGTCCGGGTAGATGGGCGTGCGGCGCCACTGGTAGCCGGCGTTCTCGAGCCACTTGACCATGACGGGGCCTTGGTTCAGAAACGCCTCGCGGCGGGGGATGGACGAGGCCGGGCCGGCGTCGCCGATGATGGCCTCCATGTAGGTCAGGGCTTTCTCGACGGAGTCGCTTGTGTCGTTGTGGACGTGGGTGTTGGGGACCCACAGGCCGGAGCCGGAGAAGCACGAGGTGCCGCCGATCTTTGCATTCTTCTCGACGACGAGCGTGTTCAGGCCGAGCGATTTGGCGCGCAGGGCCGCTGTGAGTGCCGGTCCACCGGTGCCGACGATCAACACGTCGGTCTTGACGACGTTGTCGGGCCCGATGACGGCACGCGCGGCGTTGGTCGCGGGGTCCTCCTTGAGGCGGGCGCCGGCGCGCTTCACACGCGACATCACGCTGACGCCGACGGCAAGACCGACGACGCCAATGGCGACGCGGCCGGCCGTCTTGCGGAGCGTAGAGGGGGCCATTTGGTGGGCTGGGTGTGTCGGATTGTCTCAGCCGAGAAGGAGAGAGATCCAGAAGACAACACTGCTAGAGAAACGAAACGAAACAAGAGAAGAAAGAAGCATCCCCTCTTCTCTTCGTCTCCCCTTCTCACAAAAGAGGGGGGGAAGCCACCTTTAAGACGCGGGAGTGTGAATGCGAGAGCGGCCATCGTCTTCCGCGTGTGCTACGGCCGGTATGCTTGCCTGGCGGGCGGAGTCGAGCCAGAAGCTCAAGACAGCCAGACATCGACAGCCTACATTCCGACACTCCGACGGAGGCAGAGGCAATAGAACCCTTTCCACGTCCCCCGCCATCTAGCGCGGTCATCTTCTGGGGTAGTTTGAGTCGGGGTCGCGGGGGCTTCGAATCTCCTGTGTGTTCCTGTCTCTTTGTGTGTGATTTGGTGAAGGTTGTGGGGTTGACACCAGAGTCGGCTATCAATATCCACGGAACCATGGCAAGGTGCCCTTTATAGTTTCCTAGTGCGGAGTTCGTCCAGCGGACGGCGGAACTTTGCAGCTCGCAAGGACAAGTATTACCCCAACCAGAGACTGGTGGGATGCATGCAATGACGAATTGACAAGAAGCGCTCCACAGGTTACTCCAAATCATGCCTCTTGATGAATGGTCATGGTGCAAGCCTCCTGTCGGCCAACGCATAGTGTAATTCCGGAGGAGGCCCGGCCAGTAGGGACTAACGCAGGGCGAGACTGGGGTTGTGGTCTGAAAAGAGGTCCTGAGGACAATAAAGTTTTCCTAGACAGATTCCAACGTCAGCTTGGAAGGGAGAAGAGGGGCAGAAGAGGAGGACAAGAGTGACAAGATTGTACTTGTACTAAACGTCGGCAGCTGTTGAACACCGTCTTGTCAGTACTTTTGTTTCCTCGGCGAGTTGGCTTGCCTGTTTTGGGTATAAGTAGAACACCACCTCTCGACGGATGGGATCGATCAAAGTGAGCTGTGGCCAGACACAATGCGAGGGCTCTGTCGCTATCTTGCTATCTGGACGGTGTTCCCCTTCGGTCTGTCTGTTGTCCTTCCGAGACGCCGGTTTGGTGACTGTCGAGTGCGGCCCAGAGTCGCGCGGCCACCGATTGTTTCTCCGGGGACAGTCGGACCAGGTCCCACTGTTTATTCTGGGGTTTGGAGAAATGGAGCGATGTTGAAGACAGGTCGTTGATGATAGCGATTGAGAGAGAAAAGAGACAAGAAGAGAGAGGAAAAGGAGATGGTACTTTTTTAGATGAAATTACTCAGTGCATCTAGTTGTCGTATCAAAACGATTTCTCACAATGCTGCGAATCTCGCTATGAATAGACAGAGTCCTACCTACATAACAGGCTACTCCTCCATGTTTACTTCGACGAAGAAGAGAGGCCGCAGAGGATGAGCAGCACACAACCCGGGTTCGGCCTCCAATCTATTGAGAACGGGCCGACTGGACGGTGTGTTAGTCTGGCCTTGTTTTATCCATCTGTGAAAAGCAAGCTGTATTGGTTTTCTGTGTAAGTCACCTTTTTCTTTCTTTCTTTTTGAGAGCGCCTTTTGAGAATCGTACTGAGTAGTTTCCTGTAAACGGTAAACAGTTACAAGGTCCTGCCATACCTTTGAACAACTACGCTGCGCTGGAACAGTTACCTTTAGTGGAAGGCTTAACTTCTAGCCCAGTATGCAAGGCGAAGCAATTCTTTGTAGGAAGAAATTTGAATCCGAAATTGGGATGTGGGATACCTATATTAACAGTCGTACGCTGAATACTAATACGGCCACCGAACGTAGTCCGTACGACATATTCTCCTAGATTGCCGAATGGGCCGACGAACGACACCGGGTGTGGGCAGGCAAGCAACCATGTGCGGATGTTAAACGCATCCTATGCAGCTCGACTATGGCAGCACAAGCAAGAAAGATGATCCTTAGGACGGGACTCCTAGAGCAATTCAGAAACGAACCTTCCACAGTACCCACATACTAAACGCTAAGGGGCGACATGTAGTAGACAGAAGAAGAAGGAGGGTCGGAAGGGCCCGACAAGACCACAGATATAGAATATATAGGAAGACTCTAATAGCCACGAGTGGCTTAGAAAGGCGGATAAATTTTCTAAAAAAATTAAAGTATGTTCAAGTCTTGTTTTCTTCTGACTCGGTGGTGGTTGCAGTTCCTTTAAGAGCTGTGCCAAACCTGATGGCAAGTTCTTTGATTCGTTTCATCGACTTTTCGGCCGCGAAGACTCGTTTATTCTAGCCTCGGCGTCCTTCAGCCGGCCCTGGGCTTTATATAGAATGCCCAAGTTGCTGACCGTGTTGAGAGTCCATGGGTGGTCCGGCCCGAGCGCCTTCTCTTGGCCCTGTAGCGCCCGTTGGAACATGGCCTCGGCCTCCGACAGCCGGTTCTGGTCCGAGTAAAGAACGCCTAAGTTGTTAACCGTATCGAGAGTCGATGTGTGGTCCGGCCCGAGCGCCTTCTCTTTACCCTGTAGCGCCCGCTAGAACATGGCCTCGGCCTCCGACAGCCGGTTCTGGTCCCAGTAAAGAACGCCTAAGTTGTTGACCGTATCGAGAGTCGATGTGTGGTCCGGCCCGAGCGCCTTCTCTTTACCCTGTAGCGCCCGCTGGAACATGGCCTCGGCCTCCGGCAGCCGGCCCTGAGCCCGATAAAGAACGCCTAAGTTGTTGACCGTATCGAGAGTCGATGTGTGGTCCGGCCCGAGCGCCTTCTCTTTACCCTGTAG